>JBBPCX010000038.1:4793518-4805230 GCA_037974365.1 Hydrocynus forskahlii
ACACACATACATACATATACAGGTGTCCTCTATATTGTCTATACTAACAGCGTAGTAGAGAACATATGTAGGAATGCCTTCTAGAGTTCACTCTTTCATATAATTAGTATTGCTGTTTTTAGGAAGTTTGTTTTTCTCTGTCTAAAAAAAGGATTTATATATTTTTCTAAATATTTCTGGAGTACACCTAAGGATAGGTGTCATAAAACCAAAGGGAAGTTTTTCACTGCCGCCTCCCTGTCTGTAATAAAGGACGGAGTTGCACAACTTAAGCGCTCTCAGAATTGCAGTCGTGAGCTGTAACTGTACCACAGGTGTATTTAGGTGTCGTCAAATACCACAGTGGGGAAATGAATAGTGCCCTGACGCTGAAAATAGGAAATAGAAGAGTGCTGACTGCTGTCTAGTCCTCACGCCCGTGCTGCAGGGAAACATGCTTCATGGGCAGCGCTGGACGTGCGGGTTTGTTTCTGTTGGGGAGCTGAACCCTGTGTCAGAGTGGAGAAACTGAGTAACAGCACAGTTTACCCTTTGGACTTTTAAACAAACAGTGCACTTGTGGAGTTTGCTTTGTTGAAGCTCATCTCTGGTTCTCCTCGTTAGTGCTGTTGGTTCGTTATGTCAGGACTGAATGATTTTAGATGAAAGTGCAGTTTTTAAATAGCAAGAGCTGTAATTTCAGTTATATGTCACCTTATTCATAATTGTCCTAACAAGAAATTTAACACAGATAAAATGTCAGTCTGTCACACTACATTCAAGCCTTAGGCCTGAAAAAAAGAATGTGCTGTCTTCTTGGCAAGAAAAACAGCTTAATTTTAAACAAAAATAGTCCCATTATAATCCCAATCAGAGTATTTGTAGCAAAAATTACAATTAGATAGTTTCACCAAAGTGTTTAGCTCTTGGAGATATCAGTAGTACAGATGACATCCAGTAACTGCATCAGGCCCATACAGCAAAAATTAATCAAGAAAAAAAAGTTTGGCTCCAATAAATACTCACAAATATACATATACATCCCTAGTCTCGTGAGGGGACGTGGTCTGACATCAGTTGTTCTTTTCTGATACTGAAATGATATCGATACTGATCCAATAATTTGTTTTTGTCAAAAACTACTATGTGTACTTATACATGCTGCATATTTATATATAGACTTCAGATTTTTTCAGGTCGACTTACCAGTCAACAAATTGAAGTCGAGTCGACTAGTCCTTTGATGACGTCACACAGACGCAGCGGAGGAACACAGGTGTCCAACACTGAGCAACTTTTATTAAAGTTCTCTGTAACATTAACAGTCAACATGACAATTAAATAGAACAAAACAAAGGCTGATACCTTGAATTTTCTGGTAAATCTAAGTGTACAACAGAAAGTGGGAACAGTTTAAGCCGCGACGCCACTCAGCGTCCTCTGGACTGGACGACTCTCTGCTGTGCTAGCGTTAGCCATGTTAGCTAGCGGTGCCATTCAGACGCCATGCAGAACGCCGGTACTGTTACTTTACTTTAACACCGACTTGCGAGCTGTTTGTGTGTCTAGAGTGAAGGATCCACACATATGATGTGTTTCTGTCTCCTCTGCTGCCGTGTCTCTCGTCTTGTTGTGGTTTTGTGTTTAGATTCCCCTTGTGCCAACGGTACCGCCCTTTTTATGAAGGGACTATAATAATTGGTTAAGTCACGAAATGCGTGTCAGCGTCAGCCAGTCAGAGGCGGAGACTGTATTGTGTACACAAGCGCGCGGACAGAGAGAGAAAAAACACACGACTAGTCAACTTCTCTCAGGGGGCGTCGACTTGTGCCTCTGAAGTCGACTAGTCGACTTTTCTGTTAATGCCCTAATCTATATATATACCTTCAAGAGACTGGGGGTGCACTGATACGGGATTTCTGGGCTTATACTGATATCCAGTCATTTTTATATACATATTTGTCGATCCTAGTATATACTCATTTATATAATGTGGAAATTAGCAATAAATTAACCTGGATTCTGCATTATAGTATACAAAAGCGGTAAGATGTAAAAAAGAATTGCCTAAACATCCTGTGACATGATATCTCTCGTTCTCTCTCTCACACACATATATTTCTCTGTCTCTTTCTCTTTCTCCGACCTTTTAAGTCCCAGTTTGTCCAAATTTTTGTTTTATTATCAAGAATGGGCTGCAAGCACGAATGAACTAACTTACATTCTGACACATACTCAATAATTCGAAGGCCGTAATCAGAGCCAGTACAGTTAATTCTGCTCACAGTCATTAGGATAAACCCCATTCTCCTCATCATTAGGATAAACCTCTTTTTTTTTTTTTTGAGGAACTTTTTGTGCCGTTGCGCTGTTTTTCTGCAGAATTTCGTCAGTCTGAAGATGTATTTTAGACTTGACACTTCTGTTTACAGTCTACCGCTTCATAGTTCCTCATAGCCCGCGCTCCAATATCCTCATTTTTCAGACGTTAGTCCATGTGTTTCTGTTGACAGAGGAATTTCTGTTCAGGAGCTCTGCCATGTTGATACAAGCACTGTTGTATTATTATTGGGAACGACTTCTGAAGAGAGATAAAACCGCTCATATATATGGTTATATATACATAGAGTGTATGTCAATACATCAGGCGGCATTTCTTTGTCAAGGTTTCATGGCCTGGCCCTTTGAAAGGCTAGGTGCCTGAGTCGAAGCCTTTGCTTGTGAATAACGACCATGGACATGTTCTCTCCTTATTTGGGTTCCTCACAAAAATGCAGTCAAAAAACATGCTTTGCTGAAGCCGTTTTGCATTTGTTAGATGAAAGGAGAACAAGGCTGACGTTTCTGGAACGATCTCGTTCGACCGAAATGGTATTTCCAGGTAGAGTTACTTATTTTTATTGCAGTTCATTAAAAGTCAGACATGTCTTCAAAAAAAGTCTGTTTGACGTTTCTTCATGAATTCTTCATTGAATTTGTCTGATGCAACTCTGATAGCGCTTTCAGCCTTGGTCAAATTTGAGTGAAAAACAGCTGAGTACCAGCGTCCCAGCCTGTAATTAGTGGTTCAACCATACTTCGATTTAAGTGCGTTGCATGGTGGAGAAAACAGACCCGTAATATTCTCCAGCTAGCTTTATCAAGCTCATAAGTCTGGCGTACATAAAAGTCGTCATGCTAGAACTGTAGTGCTGTGTTTCTCACCATGAGCACAGAATCACCCAATACAATAATATATAATAAACACAATATTCAGAGTCTTATAACCAAGTTAATGCAGAGGACAATTTTGTTTAAAACACGTTAGAGTGTTTAAGACAGGATTTTCCTCGGCTGGGGCCTTTCCTCAGACCTCGTTTCTGGAAGTGAGTGTATGTTCCTGGTCTGCCAGCTTGGCAAAGGGGTCCGGAAGAGGAAGCTGAAGGTCAGGGGTCCTGCATGGCAAACTGAATCACCTGCCTGGATGGTCCAGGAGTGGGTGACACATATGTGCTAGAATTTCCTCTTCAATACAGCCCACTCCACAAGAGCCAAATGGAATCAGTGTGATTCCTGGCAGAGTGTGATATGTAGAGCAACAGGAGAAATCACTTTTTAAAGAGTACAAGTGAAAGTATCATTGTTTTTCATTCATCATCCAGAGAAATCGTCCACCAGGTCCTTCTCCAAAGCCTGAAATGTCATGATGGACATCATTCTTCAAGGACAAACTTTAAGAAGTCTTATAAGTATGTTTAAATCATCTTGAGGATCACATGTTTATTCCTTCTGAAATATGAGGCCTGCCTATTCTGGGCTTGTCGCATCCTTTACCCGTTCTCCCACCTCACCAGTTCTGCCCAGCAGCAGTGATGCAAGACCCATAGAGCCCGTAAGAGAAGGTGTGTTACTGGAACTACATTTAATTTTCCCTTCACAGCTGGTACCATTTTGTATGCTTCCTCGTATCTCTTACCTCCTGTCAAGAGGTAGAGCTTAGATTTTATTAGATTAGAATTTTTTCATGTCCTGAGGCTACACTGGTCTACAGTCAGAATGCTTCTTAAATAAATTAACCTAGATTGTACTAACTTTGGGTTGCCAATAACGAAAATGATAACTAATAATGTTGATTGACTATAATGTTTCGGAGTGACCCTTTTAAGTGCGGTATGGAAGCAGGGGCTATCACTTTTCAGATAAAAAAAACTAATAGAAGTGTCACAAGTATTACATCTATTTAATCCTGTTGTACTATAGAAGTGTTTGTTTTGTTTTTAAGGTAAACTGCGTGAGCAAAGACGCCTCATTTATGCGTGAACAAATCAGTTTGTATTTTGAATCATAACATCTGCTAATAATAAGCCAGTTGTTGTAAAAAAAGTTAAAGAGTCTGTGTTTAAATGAATATAAGCCACTATATGATAGACGTATAGTGTATTAATGTGTATGATGGCATAACCGAAAAGATGAAATATCTTTTGAACGGGAGTCAATCAGCCTGTTTTATTGTCATATTTGAAATCAGCTCACCAAAATGCATCAGAATTGGCAGATTTTATTCCCGACGCAAACAACTTCCAAAAATTTGTAGACCAGTGTTATTAATGGACCTGTCACAAAATACTTGCTGGAAATTAATCGCCATGTAAATTACTGTAGTAAGGGAACAAATCTTCTTGTTTGTTCACTGTATGCAGCTATTAAGAACAAGCAGAATGCAAATTGGCTGATTAACTATCTGGCGATACTTAGTGGCTCCAGCGCTAAAACAGACGAACACTATTCACCACTGCCCTCTGAAGTTATTAGGAAACATTAATCAGCCATTCCTCTCTGCTGCCTGATATGAGCAAACATCAAATAAACAAATATTACTCACCACTGGGTTTAAAGGTGCATTAACAAACATCAGATAAACAACATTAACTCACCGTTGCCGTCAAAAAGTGTTATCAGCAGACATCAGATAAACAACAATTACTGTGTGGAGATTATTTTGACAGCACAGTCGACGTGGTGTTTCATAAGACGCATGCAGTCATTACTTTTATCCACCTTTTGCACGTTTGTCTTGTGGCTCGTTTGGACCTCCCGAAAGTACTCTGACAAACTTGGAAAGAATCGGACAGTGTTTTCCACCTTAAGTGTTTCTGTCTAAACCTGGGATCTGAGAGGAAAGTGTGTTCTGAGAAGGTCAGACAGGGCCTCAGACAGAACGCAGCTGCTTCTCATCTCCAGCTCTCGCTTTTGTATGAATTAACGATTTTTCTTCCCGCAAGACACATACTAGCCGGGCCCTGGCCAGATAACACAATGTTTACTTCCTCGTCCGAGACAACTTTCCTTTGTTTTGGCACCGGCGAGGGGGAGAAGTGTCCAGTTCTCGCCGAGTTTATAAGACACTGGGAGCGAGTTTGCCGGACAGAACTGTGTCCAGAGGGATGCTGGGAAACAATGTTTTCTGTGCCTTGCCATGCCGCTCTGAGGCGTGAGCCCTGCTTATCGAGAGGGGGGGGTTCCTTCCTGGTTTTCTTGCAAGTGCTCAGCAATTAAATGTGTTACGTGTAACTTCCAGCCCTCTCTCTGCTTCCCCACTGACATCAGCTTCCTTTTGTTTGGGCTGATAGTCGGAAGTTCTCTTGCAACAGCAGCACAGCTCTGTATCCACTGGCTCTGCTTTTTTTCCCAGACCCATTGGCCTCCTGACTGTGTGGGTTTCGTGCCACTGGACTTTGCTGTGAAAACAATTCAAGGCTCATATTGGGCGTGGAGTGTCAGCTTGACTGGAGTGTGGCCTCATTAATTCCATACCATTGCTTCATGCATGCTGAAAACTGAGGCGTGTCCTTTGCCTGGCAGGAGGGAAAGCAGAGCTATGTTGCGTTTAAGTTACACAAGAGCCATATGCTTTTCATTTCTCACCAAAGACTGCCAGCCTAGATTGTTTGTGCAGGCGTAATTAATTTGAATGGGTTTTGATTGCTCGGGACAGCTATGTTGGTTATATTGGCTCTCAATTCAAAACGGAACTGCCCTGTCCATTTCAAAAGCTCAGACACAGAACTGTTGTTGTGTTTGATGTTGTTTTAGTCTCGGCTGTAACAGGTACATTTTTCACATCCTTGGAATTCTTGTCCTCCGGAGAAAACTGATAGCATGTGCTTTGATAGATAATGGTATACTTCACATAGGCCAGTAACCACAGAGCTTAGAATACAGTAAAAGTAAAAAGTAAGTAGGTCTACTTCAGTGAATATGTTTCGTTTAAAAGCTCGAACCACTTGACAGTTTAACTGCATTCATCATGATCATCAAACAAGATGGATTATTAAAAAAGTTAGCAAACGCCAGCTTTAATATGCATTTAAATGTTTTGTTGTTTAATGTATTACACTGAATTTGCAGCGAGTGAAAACTTTTACAATTTTAAATGCAACATAATGGAAAATCCAATAAAAAAATTGAAATCACAAGGTGCGCTAAACTGGAAAACTGGAGATATATATTTCGAAAGCTACATGACCAAACACTCCTCCAACTTTGACCTTGTGGTGGCGCTAGAGTGCTCGAGGTGCAGACATGTAATTTAGAGAAAAGAATTAGGGGGCTGTCTCCGGACATTGTACCAAATGTCACAAAGTTTTACCAAACTATTCTAAGGACAAGCACAGGCTGTAAACCTGCAATTTATTAAACCCACAGCAAAGCCTTCCACTTACCAAACTATACCAAGTTAACCTAACGCCGTGGCACTAAAAGTGGTATCTGAGGACACCTTGTTCCCCTGATTTATTGTTTTATTTTTTAAATGAATGGTAGTTCATACCCCTCTAAGCCATTATATGTTAAACTGTTAAATTATCTCTTGCATGAGGAGTGGGCAATATACCAAAAATATAATTCACAATATGCTCAGGAAGCATATTACAACAATATCACAATAACAGTAAAAATCTCTATATATTACCCATCCCTAACCTATGAGATCTGATAATTGTATTTTTTGAAAGCACCTCTCTCTTGTTTGCACAACCAGCCCTGCACTGGAACGCCATTTGGCCTGTTTTTACTATCGATGTGCGGACGGGCTATAATGGCCATTTAATCAGAGCTTTTAAAGCATTCCCACCTCCATTCCTTCCTTTCATAAACTGAGGGTTATCGCAGCCACTCCAGCTCTTACTTTGATGTTCATTCCCCTGTGTGTGAGTATGTGAGCTTGTGTGTGAGTGTGTGAGTGTGTGTGTGTGCGCACATTATGTTTTACTGGTGTTCTGTGGGCTACTGCTGTCTGCCCGCAACGGCCCTTTCCATTTTGTCAGATGGTGAAGTCATGCTACTTAAGCCAACACAATTCAGTCTCAGCCTGAAGAGCAAACTGAGAGGACAGCATGCGCTACCTTTTCATTAATCCATGAAGACTGGCTTTAGAGATGGATCTAATTTATAGTTCTTACCATCTGTGAAGCCAAGATTGTAAATCCAGTGTTGTGATGATTATTACCATGTTTTAATTTAGACTTTCAGACAAACGTTGAAGAATGTTGCTTCCCAGTTTTATCCATTGGTCATGTTTGTGGTGAACCAGTTGCATGTCTATGGTGGTGGTGGTGGAGGCCTAGTGGTTAGGATACTTGCCTCTGGGCCAAGAGGTCAGGGGTTCAAATCCTACCTTCAGCATATCACCACTGGGTTCCTGAGCAAGACCCCCAAGTTGCTCCAGGGCAACTGCCCCCCCTAGGTAGGGAATGGAAGTTGCTTTGGATAAAAGCTTCTGCTAAATGTCTATGGTGGCTTAACAGGCATTTCTCTTATAAATTCAAATCTCACTGCTGCAGAGAGTCAGAGCTTTGAGAATTGGAATGCAGTTTGAAACTGTATTATTTGAATGTGAATCGTTTTCTAGTTCTCGTGGAGTTTGGCCTGTTTATTCTGGTGCTTGTGTACTGTGATTTAGTCATGACTGTTTAGGTGTAAATGTTTTCACACGTTGCGTAACTGGCTAATTTTAGCTCCTGTGACCCTCCTGTTAAACCTGCTGGAAGCACATCCATGCTTGATCATGATAACACACAAGCTGAAGGTTAGAACCAGATCCTGGGGAAGGCGTGACACCTGATTGACACCTATAGCTTTGTGTCCCAGCCAATGAGAGCGGGAGAGGAGTATGTCTGATGCTGAGCTATGCAAGGCATCTGGGTGCTGGAATGCAGTCTGTGTGAGTGTTAGCTTGTCTGTCTCCCTGGGGAGTTCATCTAACACCCAGGCCACATGAGCTGACACGTCCCTGTTCAGCGGCCAATGACTGCAAAACAGCACGATGAAAACATGAGCGGAAACCAGTTCCAGCCTGTATGCAGCGGCTGCTGTGGCTATATAACATAGTCACAATATAACATAGTCACAAGTGTGTCAGTGTATTCAGTTAAGGATAATAGGATAACTAGTTAGGTGATACAGCAAAAAATATTTGTTCATTCATTCAGTCATTCATTTTCTGTGACAGTTTAATCCCCACTACGGTTGCGGGTACCTGGAGCCAATCCGGGAGCCAATGGGCAACAAAAAATATATTGGATCAAAATGTTTTTAACTTTTTTTGTAATGTACTATTGCTGCATTTAAAAGGCCAAAATCAAAATAATAAATAAGGCAGTTGAACGTTGCTTAACTGGAGCGAGAATTTCAGTCTTAGCTGATTTAAATTGCATTTTTGATTTAAGGTACACTTTTGCCATAACTGATGAAGTCTATGAGGATGCAAACACTGTACACTGAAGAACACATATAGAGAAACGCCCCTTTGACATAGGCTTGTTTATGAATGGATCTTTACGTCTGACCCACTGACATTTAAGGCTGAGTCTTGTTTAGTATTTACATGGTTATAGCAGTGACAGGAGTAATGCTATTATTACTGGTGAGGAGAGCCAGCTAACATTAGCTGGACGACCAGAACATTTCCATAGCTAGCTAGTTGTGCGTGATGTAGCCACTGAATGGTTGTTTAATTTGTCTTTCCAGAGTAATGAGTTCATACACTACAGATTTTCAGTGGCCAGGTTGGCTAACTTGAATAGCTATCATAGAATAAACTCAACAACTTCATAGGTTGTGGACTTCCACACTGAACTCCTCCAGCCACGCCTTTATGGAGCTCGCTTTGTGCACTGGGACACAGTCATGCTGGAATAGAAAAGGTTCTTCCCCAAATTGGGTCCACAAAGTTGGAAGCATGATGTTGTCCAAAATGTCTTAGTCTGCTGAAGCATTAAAGATTGTCCTTCATTGGAAGTAGGAGGTCTAGCGCAAACCCTGAAAAACACGCATGTCCCAATACTTTTGTCCATATAGTGTGTGAACTTCTCATCACTAGTAGCAAAGTAAGTACTTTGAGTAAGATAGCTTACTTTTATTTGCTTATTTTAAATTAAGTACTTCATTTGAAATAGTTCATCTTTAAGTTTAAGAAAGTACATAACATGTTTTTGAGAGATTGTAGCACAGAAGAACAGATCTGAAGACAATACAAGACCTGTAAGTTAACTAGATTCATTATGTGTGGTGAACTGGAGGCTGTTTCTTGGAAGGGTGCCAGATATCACCTTTACCAAAGCTTCTCCTTGATGGGGGATGAGCAACATCAACATGTGTCATAAAGATAAAACAGCCCAAATGACCCAAAGTCTGTACTGTCCACAACCAAGCCTTTTGGACGCCATTCACAGCGAAAATCAAAGAGATCCTGTTTCCAGAGCATGGAGAAAATGTATTCTCCAGCAAAGTAAGGCCAGAATTTCCACAGACTTTTCACATCTGCTTTGATGTGCTCATCGCTCACTCCCTCTTTGGTATTCAAATGAGAGTTAGGTGATTTTGCTGTCCTTTGCCAGTTTGATTTCATCAAAGGTGAACTTTAGACACGGTTCTGCATGATTCTGCAAGTAATGAAAGAGTGGGAGTCAGAATCTGGCACAGATCTGCATCCTCACACCAGTACTCGCGGTACTTGCATATGCTCCGAAGTGCACTCAGAAACTTAGGACTCTACAAACGCTCCATTTATCAAGCGTTCTTTGCTTTAATATTTTATACCATGTCGTGCCTCCCCTTACCACGTGTATATTATCTTTAGGAAGTGGCGTGGCTTTGAAATCTTAGAGAGGATTGAACTAAAAATACACTGCGGCAGGGCATGTTACCAGCAGGGTGAGTTGTCCCTGTCCGCCCAAAAAAACTGCACCCCTGTCCCGTTCTCGTGCGGCGGGGAAAGCCGCAAGACAAACAGTTTTTTTCTGCGTGCTCTGCAGAATGTGCAGGGATGGCTCTCTTGATAAATCAGGTGCTCTCTCTGGTGGAGTGGAAACCAAACAGAAAGGGCGGGGAGCCAAGCACATCCACACTTATAGAACACTTGGAATTAATAGTGACTGGAAGTATAGAACTTGGCACTGGAGAGAAGAAAAAAAAAATCACAGAACGTCTGATCCCCTGCCCTCTATTTGTCTTGAGATTTAAGGGAATTTCCCAGTTTATTACTGTTGAGCTGCGTTGTTCTATTTAGCAAGTTTCTGTGTAGTGTCAAAAACTCCTTTTCTGATTATACAGGCTCTAATTTTCTGCCTTTCAAGTCCTGAACGTTGGATTTATGATGCTCTCTGTTCTAGGACAGCGCCAAGTCCGTGCCAAAAACTATTTTAATAATCTTTTGATGTTGCTATGCCTTAAATATCTATACAGTGAGATCAGCCTAACTACGCTTTCCTCTCTTCTCAGACAAAACAAGACTAAAGACCATCGTCCCTCGGAGAAATCAGAGGTTGAGAGAAGAAACGGGGAGAGATAGACGTCCTCACTCCCAGAGAGGGAAGATGGGGGAGACAGAGGAGGAGAAGAGCCAGGCAGGGAAGCTGTTCGAGAACTTCGTCCAGGCGGCTACCTGTAAGAGTACCTTGCAGGCTTTTAACATCCTGTGCAGTTTCCTGGATTTGGATCCCCTGGAGCACAGCTCCTTTTACAGCAGCCTGAAGAGCAAGCTCACCTGCTGGAAGGCCAAAGCTCTGTGGAGCAAGCTGGACAAGAGAGCCAGCCACAAGGAATACAAGAAAGGCCAGGCCTGCGCAGGCACGAAGGTGAGTCTGAGAAGAGATTGAGTCTGTTTCTCAAAGTCTGCGCCATAAAGTTTGGGAAGGGCCTCGTGAGAAGGCTGAACTTGAATAGCTGGACACTTAGATAAGTGCAAATGCAAGTAGGCCGTCTTTCCCCGATACACTGGGCCTAAAAAGTGCATAGCACCATTCACTCAGGCACCCAGGCAATCTGGCTTGATTTTGCGGTTCAGGATGTCATATGCAATGACATCATCAAATGAATGACGTTAGTGCCAGATGTAGTTTGTTACACGCTCTGTGGATTTCAGTCATCTCTTCAGTTCTGTGGGCTCACTTTTGTTCTGTGCAAGAGAACACCATGACAAATGCTGACTTTCTGTCATGACTCTTTAGTGTGGTTTTTGTAGTTCTACTGAACATTAGAAACTTTGGATGAATCCCTCACACAATATGCTCATGTAATATAAGTAATTTTTAAATTGTTAGGATCTCATACTTGTTGCAGGGGGTCACAGAGGATGTTTTTACCCATATATGTGTGTGTGTGTGTGTGTGTGTGTGTGTATGTGTGTATATGTGTGTGTGTGTGTGTGTGTATATATGTGTGTGTGTGTGTGTGTGTGTGTATGTGTGTGTATGT
>JBBPCX010000038.1:4817005-4829500 GCA_037974365.1 Hydrocynus forskahlii
CACACACACACATATACACACGCATATATACACGCGCATACACACATACACGCACACACACATACACACACACACACACACACACACACACACACACACACACACAAACATATAAATAAGCCGTTAGCATATTCGGTGGTATTCAGGTCTCACCACTTAGGCACAGTTTAGACAGTTTAGACTAGAACAGACAGTCCGGACTCACAGACTGTGTTGATTCACCAAAGAACTCAGAGCAGGAAGATCACCTCACCAGGGGAGGTCAGTTTTTTGCAAGTTCCCCTTAAAATGAATACAGGAGCATGACAATGTGTTTTGTTATGGCTGTAACAGGATTACATAGACACAGATGCGCTGCTGAGCAGTGAGAACGTGAACCAGGACGCTCTGCTAAGCTACGCTCGCGAGGCGGCCGACTATGCCACCCATTACCAGCTGCCCACACTGGATTACGCCATGAACCACCTCGAGCAGCCTGATGTCGCCATGTTCGACTTCACCTGCATGTACGCCTCCGAGAATGCGGCGCTGGTCAGGGAGAGGTTTGGCCATCAGCTGCTGGTGGCACTGGTTGGAGACAGTCTGCTGGAGGTGAGCTGATAAACCTGAGCAGTCTGACTTTAACTTATAGGTTTCAATTGTTTGATGTTATGTTTCATGGCTACTTCTGTGTCTGTTTTTGTGTCTAGCCTTTTTGGCCTATGGGTACAGGGTGTGCCCGTGGCTTCCTGGCAGCGTTTGACACAATCTGGATGATTAAGAGCTGGGCACAGGGGGGCAAAAGCCCGCTGGAAGTGCTGGCAGAGAGGTCGGTATAGTTTAAATAATATGCATACACATATTACCAATACAGAAGTAGCATTTTGTATCTATACACATTTTAGCAGGTACTCCCACCATATAGCTGGACTTCGTAGGTTTATAGTTGCTCACTGTAGTCCATCACCTCCATCCCATCCCTCAGTGGAATGGGACCACCATAAGACCACCACTGACCAGATATATTGTACCTATGGGATTGGTCCTACAGCTATTTAACTGTACACCTTCAGGGTATTTTAATACACTAGTTGTGTCTACTAAAGCAGCCACTAAGTGTACACATACTCATTAACATACAGATGTGACTTAAATTTCTCAGGGAGAGTCTTTACCGATTGCTACCTCAAACAACACCTGAAAATATTGCCAAGAACTTTGATCAGTACACCATTGATCCTGCAACACGTTATCCGAACCTCAACTCCAACTGCGTCAGACAGCACCAGGTAAGGGATCTTTTATTTAAGAAATGAATTGTATGTTTTTATTATAATTTTTTAACTAATTGTTTTAATAACTCACATCTTTTATCGATCTTTACTATCGACACTCGTTCTGCACAGGTCCGTAACTACTATATATCTGGAGAAATGAAGTCCTGCTCTTTGGAGCGAGCTGCTACTATACGGCGCCCAGTTAACCTGGCTCGGCGAGGTCAGTTTAATCATTGGTCACGTTGTGTACTCACTCCAAGATTGCGTCTTATTCAAACTGAGACATATTTGACAAACCAAGATTACAGAGAAAAGTGGAATTAAATGTTTCATTAAATGTTTGTCATTCTTTTCCCCAGCTCATTCTCACTCTAAAAACATTCCCAAAATAGCACTGGGTGTGGTTCTCCAGTGCATGGGAGAGTAAGGGCTGTAGTGGGGTCACATGAAGAGGAGGGCTTTTTCAGACGACTCTCACTATAGTTTGTGGCCTCTCTGTAGACGCATGAAACCAACCAGAAATATTTTGTGGAACATGTGGAACTGTGGGAGATACAGGTTATCTTGAACCACCTAGTTGGTTGTTCATTTGAACGTCCTACTTACTCTAGAGCAGGCCTTCTCAAACTTTATATTCAAAGGTCCAAATCTAATTTCTAGTTAAGTTTTCTAGTCTAGTTTGAGAGTTGCTGCTCTAGAGAAAGTATATATGCCTTATAATTACAGTAGAAGGCAATATAGCTATTGCTAAACCTGACTTAAACTTAGACTTTAGACTAAAGTGAAATCAAGACTCATCACAGGGAAAGAGTTCAGTCTCTACTCTTTCCTGTCTTACCTCACCTAATAGCAAATCCACAGCTTCACAGCTGTTTTGATGTGTTTGGGTGTGTTTGCGATTGTGTTACAGAGTCCGAGATCAGACCCAGCAGGTTGCTAACCTGGTGCCAGAAGCAGACAGAGGGCTACAAGGGTGTGAACGTGACTGACTTGAGCTCATCATGGAGCAGTGGTCTGGCCTTCTGTGCTCTCATCCACCGCTTCAGAGCACATCTCATGTAAGGCTGCACACTTTTTGATCTCAAACAGCACCCATAATTAACTTAAGTAAATTAAAGTGCAAGGACCCAGTGGGCCCAGATTGCTTGCTTTCACTCTCTTGACTACGCAGATTATAAACAGTTTTCATTGTAATTAATCATTACTGAATACTTTAGAGCAAATACTCAATATGTCTTAATAACTTAAGATGATCTGACTATGGTTAGGGCGTTCAGAAGGTTGTGGGTTCAAATCCCAACTGCAACTGTAACCACTGAGGTTCCCTTGAGCAAGGTACCTCACCCACACACTGCTCCCCAGCGCCCCTCATTGGTGGCAGCCCATTGCTTGACTTGGTGAATGGGTTAAATGCAGAGAAAGAATTTCACACTGTTCACACTGTGTGCTGTGGTGTGTTCACGTGTGAATAAAAGGGTTAGTAAATTAAATTAAATTAAATTATATCTCTGTTGTATCTCCAGAATATCCCTGATACTGGTCTCTGATATGCAGTAGATATGATGCTTTAAAGTTGTGTTCATAAAACTGCATTACACAAAACCCTAATTCAGACGGGAACCTCTTATACTACAGGGCCCCACTTATGTCTCATTTAATGAATGATTTTATATGACGTGAAGGATCATATATTACAGATCAATATATTAAAAGGACAAATGCATTGTTTTGTTTTGAAACAGTAGTTTTATTTTACAATGGATCAGCATGGTTATCAGAAACATAATACATTTTCAGTGCCATATAGCTATAAACATCTGACAAATATTTACCGAAAGTGGTCTGTGCGCCGACATGGCCATAAATCCCGCCGTGTGCTGGCAGTTGTTCTGGACGTCTCTCATTTCTCTTCATGAGCTCTTGTTCCAGCACAGTTTGCCGTTGTGCAAATCCAAACATGAGCAGGAGATGTGAAAAGTGGTTTGACCTCCACAAAAATAGTTTTCTCACACTCCGCCTTGCTTCCTGTCTGTGATAGTAAACTTGGAGATCTTACAAAGCAGTGACCTCAGATAGAGACCGTTTGGACAGCGTAACTATGTGCTACAGTCCACACACTTACAGAAGGGCCATGGCTGTCAAAACCTGATGTGTTGAGAACTTCTGTAGATTTATGCTTCTCAGAGTGGGCCTATTATGAATAGTCAGGGTGTCTTTGATGTGTTTTTTAATAGTGGGTAGGGATTTGTGTCACATTACATCCAAAATAAAGATAGCTTATCGCTCCAAGCTGTCTTTTTTTTGAGCCAGCAGCACATAATCCTTGACATGTGTCAATTTCCAGCACCCATCATTGGCTAACATGGGGATATGGCAGTATGGAAAAAAATTGTATCACAGGACTTCAGTACCGACAGTACATCCACAGTACTTTGTACACTTCAATACATGCAATATTTTGTTTTTCTAAAGTTTGATAAGTTGGATACATAGAACCAGTGGTGCTATGTTTAAAAATATCTTTTTGTAATATTTTTGTAATTCCTTATTATATTATATTATATTCCTTATTAAAACATAAAATCGTATCATGACTTAAGTTTATTATACATCAGAAAATCATCATATAGCCCAGTCATAGCTTAAATACTAAATTAACTGTTTATTATAACCACATATCCACCATAGACCTTTATTTAAGCGACTGCAGATTTAGAGTGGGTCCGTGGAGCTGTGTTTCCTACTGAAAGTGGTGCTTGACTGAAAAAAGTATAAGGAACTCCTGATATACTTAAAACAAAACAGTTTAGTTTGACGGTTCTGTAGTATTCATATGACTGGAACGTTAAATGTAAAACTTTATACTCTTTCTGTAGAGATTTTGATTTGCTGAATGAGGAAGATTCTGCTAAGAATGCCCAGCTGGCGTTTGACGTGGCCGAGAAGGAGTTTGGCATCAAGCCGTTCACCACAGGGAAAGAAATAGCATCAGGCCAGGAGCCAGACAAGAACGGCATGGCGATCTACCTCTCCAAATTCTACGAGCTCTTCAGGGGAACCCCTCTTCCAGCCTCAGGTAAACCACATACTGCCCGTGGACTGTTCTACAGTAGAAAATGTAGAAAATGAAATAAAAACAAAGAAAAAACATTGAATGAGAAGGTGTGTCCAAACTTTTGACTGGTAGTGTACATGAGTCATAAACAAGACGGATTTAGGCCATTTGTAGAGAGCCTGTAACCAACAACCACCAGGATACAGTAACTACATAAACTGCATAGTCACATGTAGGTGACTGAATGTCAGCTATTCTGTTACTCGTTTATTTTTGCCCGTTGTTTACTCCCCTTCCCCAACAAGGTGTTGGCAGTATGACTGTTTTTATCATTATCGTGATAAATAAAGATCAAAAACATCATTATATGCTACAAAAAAAAATAGGGCTGTTGCACCTTTTCATACCTCTTAAACCACTTATACAAACAAAACCATGAAACAAATACATCGCTGTGCATAACATGTGCATATTGTAAAAAAAAAATTGAAGTGTTCTGCTTTTGCCACATTGCCCACTCCTGCTGTTAAACTGAAATAATATATTCTTTTAAACTTTGTAGTTCATTTCCTTGTGTTCAAGTATAGTTCATCACATCATAACAGCATTCTTATTTCAATTATATGCACCAACAGGCAGAGAAAAATAATATTTACCAAACAAAATGTACACTACATGGACAAATGTATTGGGACGCCTGACCATTACACCAAAAGGAACTTAAATGACATTGCATGTAAATCCATAGACTTTAATATGGCGTTGGTCCCCCTTTGCAGTTATAACAGCTTCTTGGAAGGCTTTCCACAAGGTTTTAGAGTTTCTGTGGGAATTTGTGCCCATTCATTCTGTAGAGCATTTATGAGGTCAGACACTGATGTTGGACGAGAAGGTCTGGATCGCAATCTCCGTTCCAGTTCATCCCAAAGGTGCTGGATGGGGTTGAGGTCAGGACTCAGTCAAGTTCTTCCACACTGAACTCCTCCAGCCACGTCTTTATGGAGCTCACTTTGTGCACTGGGACACAATCTTAATGGAGCATTAAGATTGTCCTTCACTGGAAGTAATGGGTCTAGCCCAAACCTTGAAAAACAGGCTTGTCCCAATACTTTTGTCCATTTACTATATATATAATATTTTTTATTGTATAGCATCTAGTAGCGCATGCTTTCAAACTTGTTTACATACAAGAATGGATGGACTGGTTCCAGTTAAAGCTGTGACCTTCATCCCACATTAGGTGGAATCTGAGACACGTGGATCTGTCTTCCCATTGTCATGAACTGTCACACCTACCTGACACCACCCCAACCTGTTTACAGTATTTCTATTACATCTAACCATAACCTTGCGCTATCTTTAACCCTTGAACCATTTATATCTTGCTTAGGGCTGTTTATAAAGCGCCTTTGGATGAGATCCAGTAATAAATGTCATTTTTTTTTGCTACACCGAAACACATTATTGTTTAACAGTTCCATTAGTCATTAGTTGACCATGTTAGGAATACATGTCTGCTCCAGCCCTGTTTACTCCACTGAAGGTATAGATGAAGTTCATGGAGAGGCCACACCTGGGCTATATCACAAGACATGGTGTAAAAAATATATCTGTAAAATCACAGTAATGAACTGTTTCTCCTGTGCACTACTGATTAAGCTATGACAGTATCGCACAGTATAATTACAGAACTGTTTATTCATTTAGAGTATTGCTGTAAAACCAGAAATCATGGTACAGTGCAACAGTGCTGCATATGAACAATACATTACTGTAAAAACATTACTGTTCAGTCCATTGCGGATCTGATTGACCAAGGCCATCAGAAACCTGAACTGAATGAACCTCGGCTGCTCAACACCGCCTCAAACATAAACAACCAGCATGAGGACAAGGGGGCATGGCGCACGAGGCCCGGACGTCACAGTCAGCTGTATTCAGAGGCGGGAGGTTTGAAAGTAGCCAATCCGAGAACGTTATTTATTTCTCCTTGCTGCTGATTGGCTGCTGCCCTGTGATGCTGCAGTCCAGAATTTGCCATTCATGCTATTGATTACAATATTACAGCTGTTAAAAAGCTGTGCTACAGTGTCTTATCCATAAGACACTGTAGCGGCTACATGCTCTTATGCCCGTCTTTATGTTCACAAAGCTGCCGGTAAAACTGTTTTAACAGAACACTACAGAATAGTCAAGTTAAGTGAAACACAAAACATTATAGTTGCAACAGCAAAACATACAAAACAAACATGCCTTTGGTGTAGGAATAACAAATAAATCCTGGTGTTATTGACAATAGGTGACTAAAACCAAAATAGCAAAAATGTACAAAGCCTCAAGGAATGCTGGGAAGCTTCACCCCCAGTGCTCCAGTATTCAGAAACAGGCAGTTTAAGATTGCAAGAATCAAAATTTTATTTCCCAACAGGTTCTGCAGATAATTACATTACATTACATTCATTTGTCAATGAGTTTATCCAAAGTGACAACAAGAGGAAACACTCAAGTTTCAGGACCGTTTGAGGACCAGAGGAGAGTTCTGAGTGCTAAAATCTTAACGTAGGAGTAGTACAAGTAGATAGATAGGAGATGCTCTCTGAACAGATGAGTGTTCAGCAGGTTTTTGAAGATAGAGAGAGATTCTGTTGCTCTGGTCACCTTTGGTAGATCATAATGGCTAATTACTGAAAAATCCACATTTTCTGCTTTTGGGAAGAAACTTGATCTGTGTCTCCTTGAATACTGCTTTCTTTACAGTAATTTGAATAAATATTACATTATATATGTTTCTTCAAATTAGATGGAGAAAAGCTCTGGCCATTGCTTTTGTTTTGTCAGTTGTTTTATTTAGTCAGTTGCTTTATTGCAGATTCGAGGAGACAGACAGAAGACATGAATGACGAGCATCTCTCACGACCTGTTCATAGATCGCAGAGCTTAACACAGCCTCGAAAACGGATCCCAAAGGTGAGGGCTGGTGTCCACAGAGCATCTATAGCTTTATCTCTCTTCAAATGCATTCTGTCCAAGTTTACTTTGGCCTGGAATCACAGTTCTCACAAGTGCTTTGAAGCTATTGTGGTTTTATTTATCCGTGTTTCTTTTTATCTTTCAGGATGACAGAAAGACTAATGATGATGATTCTATTTACAAAAGAAGACGGAAAGTAGGCAGTTATTTAGAAGAGGTGGGTTTAGTAATACCTCATGTTACAGGTGTATATTGGAGACTCAGTTGGTCTGCTTGTACTTTGTGTTTCTTTGAGATGTTACTGATCTATGTTTCTTATACAAGTTTGTTTGATGTAATTCTCAGTGCCAGGCGACAAATTTCTGCAGTCGAAGCTCATCTTTAGCATCTGAGGGTCGAGAGCTGAAGGAGAACAAGGTCAAGGTCATGGCCTCTCAACTCCAGGCCAAGTTTGAGGAGAGGACACCCAGCTGCACTCTCCGTAGACAGGTAAAGATCCACTGGGCTCACTTTCGCTCGTAAAACCGCTGAGCCATTTTCAGTAACTATGCTCATAAGTGATCATTTCCAGCAGCGGTCCTGGAAAATCATTTTGTCTTTGTTATAGCTCTGTTGAACTGTGATACCTCGCTCTCTTCTCCAGTGACTTCTTTCCAGTAATTCTCCCTTTTTTCCTGCTGTTCTGCTAACCCTATTGGCTTTCTCTGTGAAACTGCTGCTGGCTTAATCATCTCAGTCTGACTCGAGTGTTGTGAGGCCTCCGAGGCCTCCATCACTTGATATGACAATGACTCCACCCTTCAGCAAGGCTAAGAAGAAAGTCCCCCCACCTCCACCCCCCAAAAAACAGGTAGAGCTCCAAAGCAGTCAGTGTACAGTTACTCGCACATGCACGAAACCTCAAACGCACTGACACCGACCCACTCAATTGCCTCGATCAGATGTGCATATTTACGTCATTTCCATGTGAATAAAGATCTTTACTTCAACAAAATTATTGCCAAAAAGAATTATTACATTGTGTTGGCACAATATAGTTGTATGCTTCAGCAAAAAAATGGATTGGTAAAAAAAAACGTGTATGAAACACGTTTCATTGATTTTCTAAGGACTCATCCTCTACAGCAAACACACTTCAGTACATTTTAATGCACGATTGCTGTTCATTTGCTGAATGCAACGTACAGGAAAGATGTGAAACATAAGTGCAAAAGGTATGGGATACTATTTATGTATATAGTCTTATGTTTTATTTATTTTGATAAGTTAATTGTGCACTAAACTTTAATCTTGAACTCTTTAGAGGATGTGTACTTCCCTTAGAAAAACAACAAAACATTTCATTTGTTATACATCAATAGATGACATTCATTCGGAAATGATGCACACGGTTGAGGAAAGCACATTGATTACTGTTTTCAGTGGCTCTATAGATTTAGACCGCGGTGTAAAGGACAGGGTTGAGCGGCTCTCAGTGTGAGCCACAGTCCTGCTCATGTGCCGTGTGTTTGCAGTTCCAGACAGAGGCCTGCGTCAGCCGTGCAGGGGAGCGTGCGGCTGCTCTGCTCGCCGTGCCGTTCTCCAGTCCTCTCTGTGTTCCTCTGAAGCCCGTCCGGCCCACACACTCCCGATCACACACAGAGCCCACTGAGGTGCACACGCACGCACTCACACAGGCGTCTAGGACCCAAAATCAACCAGAAACACAGAAACAGCCCCCTTTACACCATCCTGAGGAAGCAGAGGCGAGTCGCAGTGCTTCTGCCGTAAGGGCCATGAAAGCTATGCTGCAGCGTCTGCAGAAAGTGGAGGAAAATATCAGCCAGGTGATCATTTCCACTTTCTTCTCCTTTTCCCTTGTCTTTCTTCCTTCTGCCCCTGTGCTCTTTTACGTCTGCTCTGTTCCTCTACCCCTTTCACTGTCTTCGCAAAGCCTCTTTACTCTGAAGAGTGTTTCCCCTGTTATAGAATTCGGGTCAGTAATCTCAAATACGCACTCAGTAATTAACCATTATTGTTGGGTGATACGTATCGTACATACTGGCAATGTGTGCTGTATGTTGAACAACATTTATTTGTACTGACAGCTGCAATTTAGTTTGAAAAGAAACAGGTGAAAACGCCCCAGAACTAAATCAATATTCAGTTTATTTTCTGATTAACCATGGCAATACAGTGCAAGGCTCCCACTGGTGGAGGAGAAAATACAACAGAACAGTATGAACAAGATTTGTTAGATGTGTAAGATATTCTTTTAGCACTAATACATTAACTTTATAAGCGCAGACTTAAACAACACTTGACGCCGTAGTACCATGATACATTTGGAAGACATTGTTATACTGAATATAATCAATAAGACCCAGCAATAAATCTTATTGACAGTTTTTCTTTGTTTGCTCAATGATTTGAAAGGGACACCAATTAATGCTCATGGTATTTGTTCGTTTTCCTGTCTTTCTAGCTTGAAATCAGTTTATTGCCATTTTTTTAGTTAGTATCTGCCTAGAAACACTACAGAATGCAGCATTAAGACTGTATTGTGCAGTCAAGGCCCATAATCAGATTTGCACCTGCATGGCCTAGATTTCAATTTGTAGTCCTACTGCAGCAGCAGTGAGCATGAGAGAGTTATGTAGGCCATCCCTCAACAACCAATACCGCTTTGATGTAAACATTTTCTGGGGGAAGCACTACAGATCTCTAACAAAAAAAAAAAACTGGAAGCTAGAAAGACTTAAGATTTTGGTTTTATAAGGCCATAATGTTCAGCTATATTCATTGTACACTTACTCCTTGTTTTCTCCTTTGTCTCTGCTGCTCTGTTTTTCCTGCCCTTCGGCCTGCAATAGAGGAAAGTCCAGACTCAAAACACTAGAGAGTTCCATAAAAAGAGTATAAAGGAGAAAGCAGTCCACTTAAGCTTGCTGTTCTCTGGTGACAGCGTCTCTCTGCCTCAGGTGACTATACGGTATTCTTTAGCATGGCTTGCTCACTGAATCACACAGCTGCATGAACTGGCTTCGACTCACTAAAGCTTCTCTCATGCTGTCGTTTCTTTACTCATATTAGTGATTCTGCAGTGATCCTGCCTCGATACAGTCAGTCTGTATGATGGTGTGATAGATCACCTCTCAGGTCACTGACCAGATCCTTCCCTCCTTCTGTCCAGTCCTGTTTATAAAATAACTTTGTATCTGAGTCATCTAAGGATTCGACATTCATTATTTTTTATTAATCATCTTATACATTTAAATGCATTAAGTAAATGAATGGTCACACACGTCATTGCTTGCATGCCTTTATTGAGAGCACTGCGCTCGAAAAAAGCCCAGTAGGCATTGGTTATTTTTAAAAGTAGTCGTTAAAGTGAATGTGCTCCGCTTGTTCCATTACGTGGCTTATTGGGCCCAGAGAGAGAAAAGTCTGGCAAAGTAACTCTACCAGCAAGCTAGGTGCTGTAAACCGCTCCGGTCCGAGCTCCCTGAGGCCCTTTTAGCTACGGGATGGACGTCTCTGAGGATGTAAGTGCAGGTTCCACTGCCTCTGCTGCTGGGCTTTATGACGCACAGCAGGAAAAACCATCAGCACAGGTGTCCATGGCTGAATCAGACAAAGGCTCTTAAGGCAGGAATATGCTTTTATTTCCTCACAGCAGACAGTACGAAACACAATGTACCTAAAATGTGCTAAACCCTGCCTTAATTTACCCCGTGAAAATACACCAAACCCCGTCATTTGAGTTAAGTGGCCGATAATTTGTGAACCCCTTAATTTCACTTTCAAATTAGATTTAAGGCACGAGTGTGAAACCCCTTCATCTTAAATTTAAGTTAAATTTAAATTTAATTCAGGAGGTTCTATTATTTAAGGGGCAAATTTGAAAAAGTAAGGGGAAAATTCAGTAGTTTTCATCAGCTTTAAATCAGCCTTAATCTGAGCACTTTTCCCCCTAATTTTCCTTCATTTCCTGTATGGGAAATTGAGGTAAAAAATTAAGGTCATTTTAAGGGGTAAAATGAAGGCGGTTGGTTTCGTAGTGAGTATAGAGTACAGAAGGACATTTTAATTGTGAAATATGAATTTCTTTAGTCTGTCTGTCAAGTAGAAAAATAACCTACATGACCCAATTTTGTTCAGCCCTTCTTTTGTACTTGCAAATCAGAAAAAAGAAACATTTCTTATCGGAGATGGTGATACTGAACACTGTGAAACAGCCCTAGAGTGACATGACATGAGTTCAGTTCCTGAGACACATAATATGTGATAATATGTGAACATGTCATATTATTGAGAATATCTGATGGATGTAATTCCGTATTATTATGAAATCGGCACCAGAGCGTACAACAAAAGAGCCAGGTTCCTTTTGAGCAGTGAAGACTGAGAGCGTTGAATTTACCTGATTCAACTGTATAGAGCAGTGGTTCCACATTCACAGCTGATGCGTACATTTAAATAAACTTTACGTCACTAAACTTTATAATAGTGTTACATTACTCCTGGGCCAAAAAGGAAAAGAACTATGAATGCAGTTATAAGGAATTTATTATATGACTTCAACATTTAACACATATACCAATGAATGTAAAGTGAAGTGAACAAAAACAAGTGAAGTGAACAAAAACATCAAAGTGTGGGCAGTGCAAAAGTAATGACACGTTTCATGTTATTTCTTATGCTTTAACAATGTCTTAAACCCAGCAAATAAATAGATTATGCACTACAGGTTGGACAAGCTGACAAACTTCAGAAAGGCTGTGCTTTTATGTTTTTTAAGGATTTGAATATTTCTTAAAGATGATTCCATTCTGTTAGTGAAGCATATCTATCAATTCAGCATCTTGGAAATGTGCTGATTAGCATGTAGTCTTGTGCTGGTTTGCTTGCAAGAAAGTGTGGTGTGTTTGGTTTTGTAGCCATTGATGCTTTCTGGCATGGCACATCAATGAAGGGGAAATCAATAGGGATGTCAAGCGATTAAGAAATTTAATCTAATTAATTACAGGCACTCTGATTAATTAATCTGAATTAATCACACATGTTATGCTGTAAAAGGGTTTATTGCACTTTTACAGATTGCTGCTTGCGGTGTCTTGCGTGTTTCACTCATAGAAATTGCAGGATGCAGTGGTGCCGGAAGCATTTTTAATGTGGGGGGACGCATTGGTCTGCGTTTTGCAGGGGGGGGGTCAGAGTAGGGGGGTGAGGGGG
>JBBPCX010000038.1:4837077-4849982 GCA_037974365.1 Hydrocynus forskahlii
GGAAGACACGCGCGCGTGCACACACACACACACACACACACACACACACACACACACACACACACACACACACACACAAACACACACAATGGCCACTTCAGTAGGTACATCTGTCTTGTATCTACACTGATTGTCTATTTTATCAGCTCCACTTACCCTGTAGGTGCACTTTGCATCACGTTTCAGCCTCTTTTACCCCTCTCCAATGGTCAGGACCCCCACAGTACCCCAGTGAGTGGGTATTCTTTGTGTGGTGGGCCATTTTCATTACAGCAGTGACGCTGACATGTGGCTGGAATGTTAGTGTGTGGTAAGAGTGTTAACCAACCTGATAAGTGGAGCTGATAACATTGGCAGTGAATGTAGATTAAAGGCAGGTGCACCTAATGAAGAGGCCGGTCAGTTTGTGTTTATATATGCAGAAAATGTATGCGTGCATTCATATTTTCTGTTTCCTGTTGTTCACTTGTAGTCTTTCTCGACCTGTCTGCTGTGTCCACTCCTGATATGCTCTGAGTCGTGACAGACTCGAGGTGATCACCTGCATGGTCACATGATGCAATGCTAACCACGACAGCACATGCGCACACTTTCACCACACTGCTGAAAAGGTAGTGGATTTCTGCATGGCAGCCACACTAATGTGTTCAAAAGTTGGTAGATGCCAGCTTGTCAACATTTGTTCTGAAATCAAGGGTATTACCGCCTCTTATGTGCAGTTACAGCTTCTGCTTTTCTGGGTACACTTTACACTACATTGCTGTGAGGGTTTGGTTGCATTCGGACAAAAGAGCAATAGTGCAGTCAGGTACTGATGATGGATAATAAGTTCCAGATCACAAACACCACTTTAGCTTATCCCAGAAATAGTTGGAGCTCCATCACTCCAGAAAATGCAGTTTCCACTGTACACCCCTCCAGCCGACACTTGGCTTTGTGCATTGTGACCTTAGGCTCATGTGTGCCTGCATTGCTGTTGCCTGCATTAGAGTTTACAAGCTGTGTTGATGCATGTGTCAGGCCATTTGGGCTCCTTGAAATGGTTCCCATTCAGTAATTAAAAGGGGTATCTGAGCACTTTTGAACTTTAGGCATATCAGAACTTCATCTGAACTAGATGAAGTCACATTTGTGGGATTTTAAGCCTGATGGGTTAATTTAAAACCCCAAGAAAACAAAGCATGTGATGAAATTAAGTTAATCGTTACTCCTATGTATTTATTAATTTAAGTAATTGGCCAGAATGTCTCCCCTTCTACACAGCAGTCCTGGTCACCCAATGCCAGACATTGATTTTTGTTGGAAAGTGAATGCACAAAACCGTTAGCTTGGTGCTAACATAACTTTGCAAATTCCATAGACGTGCACGAAGCAGAACTTAGCATGTGTGTTTATGTCCTTATTATTGAGAAATGCCATTCCATCGCCACCTGGGAATACAGGTTATCTAATGGTGGAGCGTTTGACTGATTCTCAAAATGAGCACCGGTAGGCTCATAGATGTTCCACGCACATGTTTGTACAATTCTGAATATTCATTCGAATATTAGGCCATACCTAGACCTAGACAGTTCTCATCAGTGAATTTAGCTGGCTCTCGAGTAGTATCATATCACGTTTTTGTTTCTTTTTCATTCAGCCGCGGTTCAAAGGTTGATTTACTGCAAACGTTTCATGTTGTACACTACATTTGCTGGGACTTATTGCTGTTTTCACTGTGTATCACTGTTTGTACAGCAGCATACAGGAATGTGTGTGAAGCTGCATTTGATGTGTCACAGTGCTGGGGAAAGGAATGCCTGTAAGGCACTCCCTCTCCGTTTTTGGTTCTCGCACATGCATGACCATAGATGTCATGACTAACAGGAATGTTCTTGCAAAATGCCTTTAACCCCTTTTTCTCCTATGCGACTTTCCCGCACATCATCTTCTCTATACCTTTTATTTATTCTTCTCTCTTTCAGAGGCTGCTTAAATTACCAAAACCCACCAAGAGCTCTCTTGTGTCTCTTTTAAAATGGGCTTCAGTGTTACCTAAGAAGACATTCGGTTAGAATAGCACCTTTTCCCAGACATGTTGCAAAACTGTATGAAGAAAAACGATTAACTGTATTTCCTGTACTTCAAATTGTTTCATCTTATGTTAAGCCATATACATCTAAATAAATGACAACAAGCAGTTTGAATTAAGCAGTCATTCTTTATTCATTAAAATCTGCAATGATGACTGATTTTCTGACTACTTAGATATGAATAACTGTGTGTGTCCCGCTGATCAGATGTCATACAATGATCTGGTGGACAGAGTGGACATTCTTTCCAATGTAAGAAGGAGCCATGCTGCTTTTTAACCCCAGCCACAGAGAGGCTGGCATAAGAGGGTGATACAGATTTGAAGTGGGTTCACGTTCCTCACAGAACTGATAAAGACTGAGGGCCGGACAGTCCCTGGCTTAGACCCTTCCTGCAGCGGGGCAGCTGAGAGAGGGGCTGTGGACTGTGGAACGGCTTAAATGTTAAAATATGTGAGCACCGCCCCCCCCCCCCAATGTTCCTCACCGTGTTCTTACAAGTTAGGGTCTTTAAAGGGCTTGTGAAAAACTGTTTTTTTCCTCTTACCTTTCTGAAATAAAAGACAAGTAAACATTGCTAAAGTTTCAAGACATTTTCCATTTACTATTCAGTCCAGTTGGTCCATGTAGGAATACTAAACGAAGTTTTGTGAGGTCACAAAAACATATTTGCCATTATTCACCTATTCAGGATAAAGCAGGTAGGTCAGCCATTTCATGCTGAATTTAGGATGAGGGTTTCCACCTGAACTGATTTCTGAATAAGACACAATACAGGGCAGCCGTCATTTAAATATGACACTTTTGAAATATTTGATCATTTGAAAAAGCCAGCTGCCTTTTGTAATGTGACACTTACAGTAAAAATAGTCCCAAATGTCTCATAATAAAAGCTTGTGAAACATTTTTCCCTCGTTCATTTTTTGGAAGATTTGTTCTGACAGTGACAACACATCCACACAGACGTCATACATCAGCTATGGGTTAAAAAAATACACTGAAAATGTAGGATACGGGCCTTTTACCTTTGAGCCAGTTATACATTCTAACTGAATTTTCTTGATTCAGACATGATTCCCTTATGAATAAAATGACCAACGTCATTTTGTCTCTGAGTAAATCACATGTGGAAGTGATTTACTCAGTGAGATGAAGTAAATCCAGTGTGTTACATTTTTAGTGTATGTAGCCTTCATGGGTCCTCATGCAGGCCCACGGCTCCACATTGAGACGCTCATCAGTCAGTGCCTTGTCAGCATCAATCTACCGAGCCTAAACGAAAAGTAAATTTCCTCTAAGACGGTCCTTGGAGGGGAACATTCTTTTGTTATGAAATGCTCAAGCGAGTCGTGGAAGGCCAGGGATAAAACCAAGTCGGTCTGTGGGGTCCGGTAGTCACTCATAAACGGACTCTTGAGGGGATTGTTGGGTGCTGGACACAAATGACTAAATAAGAAAAAAATGCAACCTCCAGAATTATGACTTGGGGTTCCATGCCAGCACAGCATTAATTATGTTATGAGCGCCGACTCTGGTGTACTAGGAACATCCCTGGCTGCCTTTCATTACACCTTTTGAATAAGATGGGCAATGAAAGTTCCCAATTTCAGCCGCAGCACTTGAGGGCTACAGAAAAACATTTACGCTTCTCCCCCGCATTCTGTAAATGCCACACCTGATTCAACCCAGCTCTTCAAAAGGTGAATCTCTCATGTAAGGCCATTTCTTAAGATTTCTTTTCAGGGCCTTCTCTGCTAGAAATAATGTGTCACTTTATATACACATCTACTGTCAGGAGCGTCAGTTCTGGCAGCTTCATACCAATCCTGTCTCTCCTGTGCCATTTTAAACATAACGCTGTTTATTCAAGCAAGGATGCCATTTTACTCACTCGGATGATACACAAGAAAGCTATATGATGGTTCAACGCTCCCCCTTGTGGAGCTTTGTCAACCTGCTAAATGTGAATGTGTAAGTTAAAAGCTTCGTACCTGGCAGGAACTCACCAATAATGTTAATGTAACTTGAACTAACGGAGCAAAATATAGTAATAGTCAATATTCTCTTTTGTGGTGAAGGAATGTGTGTATATATTATGTATGAATGTATATTAGTATAAAAACTGCAAACAAAAGCTATGACTGTGAGATTTTATTACTTTCCATCGTACGTCGTTTTTCTAAAATACCATCAAAATAAACACATCAAAACCATTTCTCACATCAGCTCTTACCAGAGGTGGAAAGTTCAGGTCCAGAAAGTGCAAATCCACCCCAGAATTTTGTTCCAGCAACTTGGCTTTTCTGATTTGCCCAATCTCAGTTGAACTTTTTTCTGAACTTTTGGCCTCCAGTCTCATGGACCTGCATTCTGTGAGGTTGGCTAAACTTCATGACATCAGGCGTATAAACAATACAAATAAGAGAATGGTTGATACCAACACCAAAACCACTAAATTTAGACTGGGAAAAGCCAGATTGCTGGAACAAAATTCTGGGGTGGATTTGTACTTTCTGGACCTGAACTTTCCACCTCTGGTTCTTGCCATAATGTGACATGCTTGACAGAGGAAGTACAACATCAGACAAGACTCCAGTTTATTATATTCATATTAGAAATACATTTATTTACACGTAAAACCAATCGTTTTATCGTGGTTATAAAAATTGATTTACATGGTTATAATGAGTTGGGAGCTCCCACCTCCCCACCCCCCTTGTCTAAGAACACAACAAACTCAATAATTTCTAGTTTTGGTGGGAATGCCCATTTTTGGTACCTTCTGCAGTTTGTTGAATCAAGTCTTTGTAGACTCTTGAACCTTGCCAACACACAACTCAAAAACATACGTGTATATTGTAGCTAGACGGCTTTTCACCGGAACTCTTCTGGGCCCCAGTGCTGTTTTTCTCTTTATCTGTAAGGCATTTTTCTTATCTAAGATAAGACTGAATACTCCTTGCTTTTGGAGCCTCATGGTTGGATTGGGACGCTGCACATCAGTTTAAAAGTGTAATTCGTCATGTGGGGACGTTAGAGTACATTCTTAACATTACACGTGTATTACTCACTGTAGAGCTGCTTTGATACAGCACAGCCCCTATTGATGCAGAGCGGATTCCACAGTGTACAACTGTAGTCTTCACACGCTCCACAGTCATCAGAATTAAAGTAACATGTGTGGAGTAAACTGATCCCCACTTGTGCGAGTTGCGCTGGATTCCAGGGCGCACAGGTTTATTTTGTTGGTGGTGTGTATCTAGGGTTGGTTGTGGAGTGATAAGCGTTCGCCTATGATTAGCTATTCATATAATAAGCGATGGAAAATATGGAAGTTTTACATTACATACACCATTGCTGTGAATGCCATTCCTCAAACCAAGGCCGAACAAGCGCGCTTAACAATTTACCCGCTTTGTGACGAGAATGTGCTTCTAGTGTGAGAGAAAAAAACACACAATGGCGTTCTCAAAGACACTCATCTGAAGTGCTCTATTTAACAGGTTTAGCTTGCTGAACTGAAACTTTTATCATTTTTCAGTCCTGAAACAAATAGGGCATGAGCCTTGGAGGCCCTCTACTGGTTGAGTCTTTACACTTCTCTGTTTCAGAAGGGACCCATAGATAGAAGCCCAACTGTGGTGGCACTGGCCAGTGATGATGAGTAAACCAAAAAGACATTGTTCATAGTGAGCACAAAAGGACAGTGTACACTGACTGACACCAAAGACAATGTATATTGAGAGCAAAAGTGAAAACCACAGGTTTTATGACAGTTTCAGCACTGCTGGATATTCTAGAATGTATAATGTAACTCGTGGCTTTTAGGTTAGCAGATTGTTCGAAGGCCTCCTCCAGTGAAATGTTCTGCTTTTAAAGAGTAATGAGTCACATCACTACGAAACACAATGTACTTATAATGTGCTTAACTCTTCCTTAATTTACCCCTGAAAATGCACCAACCCCCTTCAGCTGAATAAAGTGGCTGCTAATTTGTGAAACCTGAAATTTTACCTTAAAATTAGATTTAAGGCAGATTTCAATTTAATGTTTTCATTCAGGAGGTTCTGTTGTGTAAGGGGCAAATTTGAAAAAGCAAGGGGAAAATTCAGTAGTTAATGCTAGTCACCAAACCAGACCTGACCAATCTAATACTTCAAATATCACCATAGCTCAGGGCATGCTAGGCCAACAGCAGGCGATGGGCAACTGAATCCATTTTAATCTAATGAGTATGGGATGTCATGTTTTGTAAAAGTTCATAAAGCATCATAAAATAAAAAAAAATTGAATCAACATGTGCAGAACCTTAAACTTGTAAAGTGTAACTGCAGACAAATGAACCCATTTTTTCAATCAGATTCTTGAAGAATCGACCCGGAATGGTGTTTAATTAACAGGTGTTCATCGTCAAGAGTTCATTAGTGGAATTTCTTGCCTTCTTAATGTGTTTGGGATCATCAGTTGTGATGGTCGGGTTGGTACACAGTTAGTGATCCTGTTCCACTACGGCTCTACTGCACATTATGGCAAGAACCACTTAAATTAGTAAAAAGAAACAACAGTCCATCATTACCTTATTAAAAAACATATTCTGGTTTGTTTAACTTTTTTTTTTGTTTACTGCATAATTATAAGTGTTTCTTCAACATTTTGTTTGTTTTCAACATTAATCTACAATGTAGAAAATAATATAAAACATTGAATGAGAAGGTGTGTCCAAACTTTTGACTGGTAGTGTATATAATCTGAATCCTGTTTCTACTGATCCTCACAAACATCATATCTCTAACATCACCTTGAATGTTATAGTTATAAACTACTATTAGAAGGTCTATACCAAGGGTCCGGGTGGGCCAGTGTCTAACACAGTTTGATGATTTGCCTGCTCAGGTACATCTGGTTCAATCCTGTTGTGTGTTTCAGAGGAACCCCCAAACTGTACTGGACACTGACCTCCAGGACTGCAGGCAGACACCCCAGCTCTATACCATTCACAGTTCATTTTCATGGCTCTACATTGGCACTGCCACCACTAGAGGGCATTGTTGATATGAACAAACCAAAGCTGCCTCTCCATCTTGGATGAATCATTTGAGTGAAGCACATTTGCATCATTTATGGTTTCATTTTTATGCGCACAAGCCATCTACACTGTTTTGAACCATAGTAACCAAAAATAAATAATAAAACCTTCAAACCATTTCAGCTTTCATCCATATTCTAGATAAAGACATTAATGCATTTAGGCATTCTTTTCTTAACTCAGCCACAAAGAAAGCCTTTTCGATTATTTTTTTAAAATCTTTTTCTGTTCTTTAACACACTCAGAGAGGACTTTGATGACTCTGACTTTCAGAAAGCCTGACACAGACAGGAGACATTGTGAAATTTGAGGTTTGCAGTGGGAGACATTTCCTGCTCTGAGATAAAACAGGTGGGAGATATGGATCCCAAAGCAGAAGGTTATCTCCTCGCTCCATCCACGGAGTGAAAAGGTTGGAGTTCTTAGGAACATTTCGTTATTGTTGTTCTTTATGAACGGCTCAATCTAATGTCATGTCTGCTGGGCTGAAATAAACAGTGACCTTCAGTCAGACGGAGGCTGGCGTGTTTTCTGAGCAGCTTGATGTGGGCCTTGGGTTTTCAGTCTTATTTTTTCTCCCAGATCGTTTAATAAAAAAGCCCCATATCCTACGTTTGTCTTTTATTTTGTACTCAATTTAAGTGATTTAAATCGATTTATTTTTGTGTGTATTTGTATTTATTTCTTTTCACGTGTCTCTAAAACGAGAAAAGTCTGTTGTTGTGTGTATTTTAAAAAGCAAAAAAAAATGCCAATAAAGCAGAACCAAGCTGAACCAAACAAAAGCAAACTTGGCTGCAGTTCCTCAATTCATCCGAACGCAGGGACGGTTCTAAAAATGGTTAGAACGAGATTCACACTGAACCCTCCCTCTCTCATTTAATATGGTCAAAACACTCAGTTAAGAGGGGACCCACCACCATATTTCTCTTGTGCTCCATTTATGTTTATGTGGTTTTATATAGCAAAAACTGCTCATTTTTCATTTTTCATTTCCGTAGAGTTAAACAGACAGTTTTAGTTACTGTGCCTTTAAAACTGATATATTTAAATAATCTCTGTTTTGATTGGGTGCCTTTCACAGGGCCTCATTTAAATAGGAGTCTTCAGTATGAATGGGGGGGGGGGCAAAACTGCTACAGGATATATATATATATATTTATATGTGTGTGTGTGTGTGTGTGTGTGTGTAAACTTATGTAAATATTTTAGGTTTTTGATACACATCACAAACAGTGATCTTAATTTGCAAATATAGAATATGTGAACCAACTTAATGTCATTTTACTACTTAATTTCATTTTACCGGGGCTCCTTAACCCACTCTCTTATTCCTGTTGGCCGTCTGACAAAAAGTCATTTACTCACTTACCTCCTGCCTGCTTAAGCATTCATCTTCTATTCTATATACGGCATATAGGTTATCTGTGTATTAACTAACATGTGCCTCGCACAATTGGATTATGCGGCAGGGGTGTACATTAGAAAATCATTTAAAACAGCATGCACTCTTTGCTTACGCCATTCATGAAAACAGATATCCAGTTGCAAAGCATTTAGCTCAATCATGCTGGCCAGATGATCTCTTTTGCATTGGATTACTGGTGCGTCAGGAGTGCAGCATTTCATGCCTGGAGACAGACAAGGGCACAGGGATGGAGAGAGAGAGAGAGAGAGAGAGAGAGAGAGAGAGCGTATCCGCGAGGGGTCAGAAGGTCACTTGTTGCAGAGAGTGTGCACTTACATCTCTGTGCTTCTGTGCATGTGGGCACATAAGAGTGTGCATGTTTTTTTTCTGTCAGAGCAAGGACAAGGTGGTCTAGTCCCATGTGTCAGGCCTGGCCTTCAGATGTGTGACAGCATGCCCAGTGCACATGCATGTGATGTATTCCATCATTTCTCATTTTTCCCAATTTTCCTGCAATGTCCAGTTTCATCCTCTAGCTAGAACTTCATCAATCACTCTAACCCACCAACAATGGGAGGGTTAGTTAGCACATGCTTCCTTTCGCGTGAAATGTCACTTCATGTTCTTCAAACTACAGCTAGCGAAACATCATTAAACAGTTCAGCAGGCTTGGATAACGCCTAACCAACAATTCTGTCACGCTGACCCTGGCTAGCACTGTGTTGAGTGACCGGGGGGGGACATGTTACACAGCTAGAGAGAACGAGGCCGGTCATGCTCTCGACAACTCTCAGCCATAGATGGTTGTGACATCACTGTGGATTGATGTGACATCGCTGAGACATTCCTTTAAAAAAAGCTTAAAAGAAACAGCACCTCTCAATAAGATAAGATAAGATGCTGCTCTTAAGATCAGTGTCAGTTTAGTATAAAGGTCAACTATGTCTGTGCATGAGTTGAGTGTGTACAGGATAATACTGCATGAACAGTCAGGGACAATTAACTGAAACAGCAGTCAATTTGGTTTTATAGCACTAAAAAGAGAGTCTTTCAAAAAAGTGCACCATGCCCCACTTCCCAAACACGAAGCCCCCAATGATTTTTGCATCAATTTCTTATGCAGGTATTGTAGAATATATTGTGTATATAGTATCATGTGTAGTCTTTCACAAATTGTGTCAAAGTATAGTCCAGAAAATATCATATTTTAGAAAGATCTTTTCTCGTCCAACAAAGGGCCGTAATGGGGAAACGGAATTTCCTTTGGGTGTTTAAAATAAGAGTGACTGACTATAATATAATGTATGGTTCACTCCCACCGTCCATATGGGCTATAAATGGATGCTACTGTAATGTTCTCCCTGTTCTTATCCCTTGTTTCCAAGGTTGTGTTGTTGTTTATGTTCTCCCTATTCCATGTTTTTGTTATTAATTCCTAGTCCCGCCTCCTTTTTAGTGTTTTCACCTGTTCATTTGTGACCCACCTGCCCCAGCAGCTCCCCGTCTATACTGTATATGAGTGTCTCTGTCTTTAGTCTATGTCGGTCAGTTCTCTGTGTTTTCACCTCTGCATTTCTTGGCTCATTTTGTGTCGGTGTGTATCTCTGCTCAACACTGGTCTGTCCCTGTTAGGCTGTTCTGTTTTCATTCTGCTTTGTTTAGTTTAGTTTAGTTTAGTTTTTTTATGATACTTTCCTCATGTTAGTTCAGTGTTTATTTCTTTCTGAGCATCCCCCAACCCCCCCCCCCATTGTATGCTTATAAATCCCAGTTTTAATTCATTGTTTTAATTCACTGTTTCTATGATGTCTCAAAGGAACAAGCTATTCAGCTTCATTCAGGAGCTCCACACACTCACAGTGAAGTCATAAGGAGTGTTCACGCTGGACGGCCTTTTGAATGAAGCACAAAACACAGCAGCCAAACAGAACAGAGGCCGGTAAATTATATCAGCCCTAACAGCACAGTACACTGTTTGATTCAGTTTAATACGGTATAAAAAGAGGTTGGAACATATTAATAAATAGTATAGAACAAAACTATACTAACAGTTCAGGGGGAAAACAAAACAATGCAGGGAAAATGTAGGACATGGAGCCTTTCATAAGAATGCATAGACAACTTTTGTGTAATTGCTCATTAGATGAGCTGATCCTGAAAATGTCAGAGGGGGATAAATCCCAGACTACGGTGCTGCAGGTGAAATTTTGGAATTAATCAGACAGCAGCCATTCGGTAAACGTGTCACAATTAGATTTAGGGCTGTCATTTTGAAAAGAGTCAAATCTGCTCGTGGGTCAAAAATGATGAGGTTACAGCGTGCTGTATTGTGCTCATCCTAACTGACGTGGTCCTTTCTCCTACATCCACCTCCCATTCGAGTGAATGCACCGCTCTTGTCTCCAGCAGGAACACGCTGTCACTGCAGCCCTGCCCAGGAGGGGCTCTCTGTTCCTCGGCCTCACCTGGAAGCTGGAGAGATGACCTTGGGGCCTAGATGATGCTGTCAGGTGCGGCGCTATTTGCGCAGCAGGGGTAGATGGCACAGATCCACAGAGAGAATGAAAGGCAGAGGTGGAAAGAGAAATGGGACTGGCTGAAGAGGAGCAAAGTGTGTGTGTGTGTGTGTGCCTGTGTGTGTGTGGTGGGTAGGGGGTAGTTGGGGGTTGTTTTTCGCGTCTGACCCGGGTCGCGGTGACCTCAGTGGGAAGGCGCACAGTGGCTCTGTGGAGGCCGGAAGCCCCGAGCGAGGGATGAGAAGAGGAAAGAGGGAAGGGGGAGGAGGGGGAGGTGGGAGGAGACGCACTCACCTCTCCACCGCGCTGCTCTGCCTGTGAAGCACTGCAGGGTCTTACTGAACCACAGAGACAAAACGACAGATCAAAACACAGCTGTGGAGGAGTGACACACAAACACACACACACACACACGCACACACCAATTACCTCCTCCAACACACATGAAGGCTCTGAATGCTATAATTTCCAGCATTATAGATACTTTAAACCATATTGTAAGAGAACTGGAGAGTTTGTGTCAGTGGCATGTCTAGAATTTCATTCCTGGGGGGGCCTCGTTACTATTTGGGGTACTTATAATCACAGTTTTCTCTTTTTTTAAGGGCTGCTCCATTGCCATCCCTCATGAAATAGATGCAAGGCACACCAAAGTATAATTTACTGCCAGGGTATATTAATATTGTGAAGCAATACCTTTAGGTGTGACTTTAGCTATTTAAAGCCAGTTTTAACAAAAAATATAATGTACTGTCAAATCGGTTAACCCTAATGTAGCAGAATTTGTGTCTTAACGCTCGTCAACTGTCTGTTACTACATGTTGTTACACTTCATTTTTAACAATTCATCACTTTATAAGAAATGTGCCAATCTTTTTTGAGATAAGATAAGATCAACCTTTATTAGTCCAACAGTGGGAAATTTGGCAGAAAGTGGCCAGTACAGGTAAGAGCAGCAAAACAATAGAATAAAAAAAAAAACAGTACTGTATAAAAAGTACACTATACAATCTAAAAATATAAATATGGACATTTGTGCGAAATATATATTTATATAAATAAACTTATATAAGTATATGTATGTATCTATGCACAGAGTGGATATTCATATATACTGCTCAAAAAATTAAAGAGAACACTTAAACAGTCATGCTGTTGTTTAAGTGTTCCCTTTAATTCTTTGAGCAGTATATATATACCGTTAGCATCCCTGCAAACGGTATTCAGATGATTTTCTTGAAATATCTTTAAATAAATAATTTACATTTATTATATAATTAGGGTGACCTTTAAAGTGACCTCATTAGTCAATATATAGTAATGTATCACAAAGTAAAGTAATATATAAAGTATATTTAAAGGAATATATTTTTACTTCATCATTTTCCAGCCTCTCTTTATCCCTTAGAAGTAAGCAGGCATTTCCTGTGCCTCTCAGAGGGAAACATGAGAATAACTGTTCTAACTGGCGGTCTTTCATTCAGAGACACAGGACTGAAACATTCCTTACTGCTTCACTGTGGACAGGTGGGACAAACTACTGTAGGTGAATAGGGTGTACATACACTATATGGACAAAAGTATTGGGATGCCTGACCATTACACCAACAGGGACTTTAATGACATTGCAAACACTCTTCTTGGAGGCTTTCCACAAGATTTTGGAGTTTCTGTGAGAATCTGTGCCCATTCATTCTGTAGAGCATTTATGAGGTCAGACACTGACGTTGGACGAGAAGGTCTGGCTCACAGTCTCCGTTCCAGTTCATCCCAAAGGTGCTGGATGGGGTTGAGGTCAGGACTCTGTGTGGACCAGTCAAGTT
>JBBPCX010000038.1:4850082-4855082 GCA_037974365.1 Hydrocynus forskahlii
TGAAAAAATGCCAAGAGTGTGCAAAGCTGTCATCAGAGCAATAGGTGATGTTTTCAGTATTAATCTACAATGTAGCCCATAATAAAAACAAAGGAAATCGTTGAATGAGAAGGTGTGTCCAGACTTTTGACTGGTAGCGTACATTACCTGCATGTTGTCTGTAGCACTAGAGGTTGGAACCATCATACTTGTCCAGTAAATCTGATTCTGATTTGCAGTGTTTACAAGCTAAAAGAAACTAAAAACCTAATTTATCTGAAACATGCACATAGTTGTTGAAGGATGTGACCATGTTTAAAATGTCTTTAATCTTTACAGACATGTTTGTATGATAGTGGGACCCAGGCGGTGGGATGGGGGGGTGAAGTACAGTACTTATACATTTATCTTTAGCTTTAAAAACTTAATAATACCATCAGCCTACATTACCCCTTTAGCCCATATTAGCCAACATTAGACCATGAGTCTACATTAGCCTACACTTGAGGACCAACTTGGTTGAGACGTTTAAATAATGATAAAATTACATTGTCATTTTTTAATGAGCTAGGGCCCATGGGTCATTCAGGGCAAATGACTGAGAGGCTGTCCTAGTCAAGAGAGGGAATTACAATTAGGTCCATAAGTATTTGGACTTGGATGCAGTTTTTGGTATTTTCTCTCTGTTTAGCACCAAAATGGAGGGAGTCTTTGGAAAATGGCTCTAAGTTCTGAAAGCTTACTGCAGTACCATCGCTAAATATCTCAAATTAAAGGTGAACGTCTATACTTCCGTCTTGATTTCTTAACTTCAAAACCACTGCGGTTGTATACAGAGAGAAAATGACAAAAACTGCATCACTGTCCAAACACCTATTGATTTAACTGTATACTATAGTAGCAAGATCACTTAAACATTGACACATTTAGCAACAGTTTAATGGGTGACTATGTGGTACGTGGAATATATTTTCCAGTCTTTTTCTAACTCGTTCATTTATTTATTTATTGTGCAACACGTTTGGGTCCCAGAGGCCACCTCCGACCTGCCTCCCCACCCACTCCCTTAGTTCTCACTTTGGTTTGTGTACTGGCATAAAGATAAAAAAGTATTGAAAGGACACATAGAAGAGCCGCTTCTCGTATCCCGCGTGGCGTATCTTCAGTACGTGTTTGCCGCTGTGATTCTCTCAGTTGTGAATGATGCACTGCAACAGGTCACATCTTTCATATAAGATCACAGTCATAAGGTCGTAGTCATGAGAATGTCCGACCTCAAACGTATTATTTTCAGTGCAGAATTGTTCGCAGTGAGAGAAACCGCTATGCATGCGCACCGTCAGAGCACTGACTTGGCAGCCATTTCCATCTGAAAGAGCGAGTGTCAAGTGTGTGCAGCGTGACCTCAGGCTGCCACTGCAGGAATTGAAAAAGGCCGGCTGAGAAGCGCTCGTGGAGTGACCCGGGCTGGAAGCAGACTCGGAAAAGTCACACATGCTTGTCGCTCCCTCTCCTTTTGACCTGTGCCGCGTACCGCATTGTGGCAGCAAATTGAAGCTCGCAGCATTTCATATTTCCATCCGAACATATTTCCATCCGAACAGGCTCATCTCGGGCGGGGGGGGAGAGAGTACCGCAGTACACCGCTGCCGAGCCACTATTAGCATTCACTCACGAAATGAGGTGGAAATTGCATTGTAATATATTACAGATGTAACGAGGGTGAGAAACGAAGACAGGGATGGTAAGTATGAAAACTGAAATCATTTCCCAAGAAAGAAAACCCAGAAAAAAAAAACCCACGGATCTCATAAAGTCCTGTTCCAAAGAAGATGACGTCACCCAAGAAAAAAAATAAACCGATGCTGCATTAGTGAAGGGTTTTAGAGAGTGCCGTGTACGTTCATGCCGTCCCGCGTCATCTTCCATTCACAATGTACGCAGCTCATACATGTTGTAGTTTATGAGTCATCCCTGATGGCTGAAGACGTTGGCCGGGTCCCTGTGAAACCACAGAGCAGCGGCGGGCCTGAGTGGAGCGTAAGACCCCATTCAGGCACCTTCCAGTCTGCAAGAAGGCCGTGCATGAGATTTCAGAACATAACTGCTCGGAAAATGTCTGCTTTAATGAGTGCCCGGGGCAGGGCCATGTCCATTGTGCTGTTTGTTTACATGACTTTGAGCAGATAATTGTATCACAGGCAGGGAGAGAAGGCACAGAGCAAGTTTTTATTTTTTTTATCATAAGAAAAAAACAGTCTGGAAGAGCAGTGAGTGAGCAATGAAAGCTGGGTGACTTAAAAATGGCCAAGTGTTCTTTGACCAGCAATGTGAGGCTGTAAATGTCAAATTGTCATATCAAAAATAAGAAGAAAGTAAGTGTTTCAGTCTAGAAACACACATTGTGTGTGTGTGTGTGTGTGTGTGTGTGTGTGTGTGAAATTACTTAAAGCAGACCCTTCGTTTTTCAGACTGAAGGGGAACTCCAGGGGAGCTCTGTCTCTTTAAGTCTACTGAGATATTGAGATGTTGAGATTTAAACCTTAGAACACAAACGTGTAATATTAATAATACTATTAGTAACTATTACTGGGGTTTTAAAAATGTTGTCGCACAAATACGCATGTAAAGAACAAAAATGAACAATTTTCTTTTGTTTTAGGTTTTAGTAACAAATGGAAAAAACACAAGATCTCTGAACAGGAAGAACTTTCAGGACAGTCTCCGCCCACAGGTGGGTGGGGAAAACCCGCAGAGGGAGGGGCTCCGGAGAGCGGCGGAGTGGCGGCGCGCCAAGAGAAAGATCAGTAAACAGCGAGTGTGTAGGAGAACAAACACCAGCTTTAGACTGTTTATATTTGTTGAAGTCAGATTTTACTATTACACTCTGAGTTCTAAAGTTCAAGGTCATGCAGAGTAGCACGAAACTCCTATTGGATTTCTGTACAATCCCAGCAAAAACTAAAGGTCTGCCAGAAGTGCAGATTATGTTTATATTGCATCGGTTGGTCCAGGACACATGTTGTGCAAATCAGGTTCAGTGTTCGGATGTCTGACTGTGACTCTTGGACGTTAATTTTCAGGTCAATATTTGAACGTCTGGCGAGTTTTTGGACGTCTGTGGACACAGGAAATCAGTTGTGGTACGGCTGCATATTCTTTCTACTGCGGTCACTGATGTTTATTTACTAGGACAAGACACCACAAACACTTTCAATTTGGCTCCTCAGTGAACGTCTTTCTTTTCAGTGTGTGAGTTCAGAAGGTGTCTTTTGAGCTTTGCTTGTTGAGTAGAAGAGGGAACCCGGGACATGATGTCTACAACACGAATATAGCCATTTTATTTACTAATCAAACCCTTCAGAGAACCTACACGTCTTCTACATTCTTTATGTAATGCTGATAATAGTAAACTAGTGAAAAAACTGGAAAAAATATGTTTTGCTTCACAACCCACTGCATGCACCTTTATGCCATAAATGCATTTAAAAAGTACTAAAATGTGTAATAAAGATACTAAAACTGTCATAAAACACAATTTAGGGCATCAGACATGTATTCCTAACCATTTTATGAAACAACCTACTGCTTAAAGAGGCATTTAGATGTCTGGTTCCATTCACCACCACTGTGAGCAATTCTGAGATGGCACGTTTCTCTAGAACGGAACATTCCAAGTTAAATCACTCTGTGTGACTTTGTCTAACTTAATTATGCAGAAATCCTCCAAAATTGGTGAAATTCCCCTTTGACATTTGACCGATCATACTGTTCTGAATATTTCTAAATGTAAGAAAATAAAATATGAGCCAAATATGCTCATTTTGCTGAGTATTTCATTTATTTGAAGGCCAGTGGTGGCCACTCTCTGTATGTTTCGCACTCCAGACATTTCACAGCTTGCCTTTATTGTGAGCACTTTAACCAGATCACATTCTTGATTTGAATTACATTCTTAAAACTCAGTTCATATGCAACATCCAGATCAAATTCCTCCCCATGTACTGGATTGTTCATTTAAAGAGGCAGCAATATGGCGAGATGGACAGAGATTTGGTGAAACTGATGTAAAGCTTAAGAATAGCCTTGTTTTGAGCAATGGGAAAATAGGAAAATAGACCAGTCTTAAAACGTCCCAGGATAAAATCTTGGAGTTTGCTGGTGCCAGAGCAACATGAATACCATTCAACTGGAACATGAATCACGTTATGGATCTCAGTTCTGACAGGAAATCTTTAATTTTAGAAAAAAAAATCCTTAACACTAATGACTATGCACAACCTGCTCTGTTGCTTCATTGGTTTACTGTATATACGTCTTTTAAAAACTAGTCTTTAACAGATGTCCATAAACACTTGGTTAATTAGTTATAAATTAATTAGTGAATATACTGAATGATTTATAATTATTTAAACAATATAATAATAATGTGGGAAGTGTTCCATCCCCAGACTCAATTGTTTTATGAACAGCCACTGATCTGGCTTTCTCTCTCTCTTCTTTTTTTATACAAAAGTACTAATAAAAAAAAATCCTTCATTATCCTTCATTCTAATCATGCATTAAAGCTAAGGTGACCAGATTTCTGAAATGAAAACTGGGGACATTTCCAGTTCATCAGTCAATAAATTATCAAAATGATTTTGTGTATGAAACACTGAAATAATGGCTTCATGGATTTTGACCATGGCAACTTTTGTAATGTATGAAACTATGGTGAACACAGACTAATTAAAAACTGGGTAACTTTTTAAAACTGTGTCAGAAAATCACACTGTAGCCCACCATGGTGAGAAGGCAAGGTGTGGTGATAAAATCTTCTGACTGATTTTTTCAAGGTCAAATCATATTCCCCATGTATAATGCTTAGAGGTTCCAGAGGCAGCCCACATTACAGCATGATAAAAACGTTCAATTTAAACTTTGCACACTATTTGTAGTTGTGGGGTTGAATCCCAGGACTGCCAGTGGCACCACTGAGGTTCCCTTGAGCAAGAGACCATCACACTGCTCCCCGGGTG
>JBBPCX010000038.1:4860082-4864154 GCA_037974365.1 Hydrocynus forskahlii
AGTGTGGAAGAACTTGACTGGTCCACACAGAGTCCTGACCTCAACCCCATCCAGCACCTTTGGGATGAACCGGAACGGAGATTGTGATCCAGACCTCCTCGTCCAACATCAGTGTCTGACCTCATAACGGCTCTACAGAATGAACGTCCCAATACTTCTGTCCACATAGTTGTTGTTTTTTTTGTTGTTGTTGCTTAGTTTGGTGCTGCTAACCACTCGCTTTTTGAGACCTTTCCCTGACTGGGACTGGTTCACATATTTATTTGTGCTCTGTTTGATGTCAAGCTGTCGATTCCATTTTCAGCTCCCTCAAAAGTAGTTTTTTTGCCTCTAGTGGTGCGGCGTGTCCTAGAAAAACGCCCTCGTGTCCTAGAAAGAGTTCTTTTGAAGTACACTTAGGACAGTATGTTCAGTGGTTCTTTTGATGTATTAGGTGCACTGCCAGCTTTATGTGTGACTCCATGCAATACATTAGTAACTTATGTAGATGCGGTTGTGTCATAAGTTAAAATAAGATGAGTGAAATAAGTGCCATTGACATGCCACTTCATATTCACCTTTTTACCTGTGATGTAGGTTCTCATCGACTGGATCAATGATGTTTTGGTAGGAGAGCGGATCATTGTCAAAGATCTGGCTGAAGACCTTTATGATGGACAGGTTCTTCAGAAGCTCTTTGGTAACACACCCCTTAAAGAAGTGACAATTGTTGTTAGTATAAGTTGCCTTTTTATGTCTCTTTCACCTAAACAAGTAGGCTGTGCTTTTGTTAACGGTTTTCAGAGAAGCTGGAGGGAGAGAAGCTCAATGTTGCTGAGGTTACACAGTCTGAGATCGCCCAGAAGCAGAAGCTTCAGACAGTTCTGGAAAAGATCAATGACACCCTCAAAGTGTCCTCCAGGAACATCAAATGGAACATCGACTGTAAATAGCTGTAAAATTCTTTTGATTGTCTGGTTGGATCATATTTCGTCAATTCCTGTTCAGTTGATGGTTCAACACCAACAGTAGGTATTTAGCCCTTAGAACAAGAGTGGCAAAGATGGTAAATCGTTGTCATACGGCAAAAACAACACCTTATATGTTAGTTCCCCAGTTTGTGTTGATGCTCGAGGTGTCCGGCGTCATCCTGAGCTTTATTTGGTGTTCTTATGTCACGTAGAACCTTATGTCACAAAGTTATTGTGATTTAAAAGACTTGTAATAATAATAATAATAATAACCACTACTGGGGTTTAAAAATGGTATCACACTCAAATGGTCATAAAGAACAAAAACGCCCAAGGTCTTAGAAACAAACAAAAAAAACCCCACAAGATCTTTGAAACCGGGAGAACTTTCAGGATAGTCTCCGCCCACAAGTGGGTGGGGAAAACCCACAGAGGGAAGGGCACTGGAGAGTTTTAGACTGTATTACACCAATTTTATTTGTTGAAATTTTATTTGTTGACACACTCTGAGTTCTAAGGGTTCAAATCTGGTGTTTGGTTCAATTCACTGTAGTTTAGACCAAAATCTGGTGTCATTGCCTTCACCTCTATTGTTTCTTCCTCAGCGGTCCATGCCAAGAGCATCGTGGCTATTCTTCACCTGCTGGTAGCCCTGTCTCAGCACTTCCGAGCTCCGATCCGTCTCCCAGACCACGTCTCAATACAAGTAGTTGTAGTCCAGGTACTCAGACAGTTATTTCCATGTGGAACCGTGTGGGTGTTGTTCCTGATTTTAATGGGAAACAAATGTGTTAATGGTTTTTCTGTTACGTCCTTTGTTCTCTTCATATTTAGTAGCGTGTTCTGTCTTTCCCACAGAAACGCGAGGGCATACTCCAGTCACGGCAAGTCCAGGAGGAAATTACTGGCAACACTGAGTATGTCATCACTGTCGTACTTTTCTCTGTCAGTAACTGGACACAGCTGTGCAAATGAAACCAGATCTGCTAATATCTCTCCAAAGACGGAATTAAATTCTCTCGGATAAAACTTTGTTCGGGATGGGTGACAAAAGGTTGAATATGGATGCTTACACTTGTGCAGACATTATTGCTTTTAGAAGATTTTTTCAAAAAGACAACACGAGGTGTTAAGTGAGTTTGTAGTCCGAATTGTCAGGAAATTCAAGGCGTGACACAATAGGCACAATAACCAGTTTAATCCCAACTGAGAAATTGTAGAATAGTGTTGTCGGAAGCAAAAATCCAGCCACTAATGATGGTCTGTAGAAAACTTTGTTTAGGTTTTAGATTATTTCCCTTGTATTTAATTATTATGCCCCTTTTATTATTATGTCTATTTACACCATTTATTTGGGTTTAGGTACCTAACACAGTCACACACCTTTTTGTGTCTCGCATAATTAAACTGGTTGATTATTGCACCTTTAAGGCAAATGTATATGTAAATGAGCTCTGTTTTGATTGGCTGTCCTTCATTTGGACTGAAACATTGTTTTAAATATGCAGCGTAAATGTGTTGTTTACAAATAGTTTAATAATTTTTCATACGTTTTGTATTAATAATTATTAGTTAGATAGGAAACCCCTCAGAATGCTGTCTGATGAAGAAGACGAGGTAAGGTAAGTACCCAGCAAGAGCTGAGGTGTAACAGATGAATGTAGTTTCACAAGTTGGAAAGCACCACTCTGGTCACTCTAGCCTTTTTATTTACGTTGTAACTGTTTATTCATGCTTTTTAAGGTGAACTAATAAGTAGCTGACAAAGTAGATGATGATTCTTTTCATATTGCTCTTCATCTTCATGTCACTAAGATAAATGAATAGTCCTGAAAAATCAGTGTCGCTGCAACCTAAGAGCACTGAGTGGCTTGTATTTACGCAAACACTGAAACGGCGCAATATATGACTGAGATATTTGTTTAAAATCCACGTTTTGAAGAAGTTGGAGAGTCGGAGGTTGCTGGAACCTGGTCGCTGGAGTTGAAAAGTGAGAAATGCGCAGTGACATGCCAGACCCTGGGGATGGAGGAGGGGGTTGGATGGTGTGGAGCTGGATCCTCATGCTGGTGAGCAGCTTTGCGGTGAGATGGGCTGGTGCAGGACCGTGGCTGTGCCTCTGCCAGCTCTCCCCCGCTGCCCAGCCCAGCCCAGCCCGCTCTGCTCTGATTAATAGCGCTCCAGCGGGTGCAAATCACCACCCCAGATAAAGCTGAGCGCAGGGCTCTGAGCTGCTGCGGGGCCCACGAGCAGCAGCTGCCCGGGCACGCCTCTGCCGGGGCAGATTTGAGCGTGAAGCCGAGGCGCTGGTGGGCAGGTGTCCACCAGGCCAGCGTCCTAAAACTCAACTATGTTTGATCGGTTTGTGACTGGGAGCACAACACGGGCCCGCTCCCCTGCTAATCTTTTTGTCTGCCTCTCAGGCAGGACTCCCTTGATTACACCCTCTGCATTAACCCATTAAATGCAAGAGCCAGTATATGGGTCACGTTCTCATGTTAGGTAATAAATAATCTCTTTCATTAACGAATTAATAGGTCTGCAGTTCAAGGGTCTAAAGTAGTGCTCTGCCATATGGCATGGTAGTTCTTTGCTTCATTTTTTTGTATTCATTGGAACTCATTTACTGATCACTGGGCCTTTTTTAACAAACCTTTTTTCTTCCTTGTCTTTCAGGGCACTTTCTGGAAGGCATGGTATGTATCTCCCCTTTGCAATAACGCAAAAATGAAATATAAAGGTCTACATGAAAGCGATGCTTTGGTGAAAAACCAATGTCTCTGAAAAGCCAAAACATTTTTACTGTTGCTTTTTAGTTTTGGACAGGACCGAAAAGGTTTGTGTAACGAAGAGGGACGGAACTAGTTACCAGTTGGAATTAAGCAAACTGCACGTCCAGATTTTTACACACTCGCCTTCACACTTCAGACTGTTTTTGACACTGCATGACAAACAATATACAGCTCTGAAAAAAAATAAGAGCACTGCAGAAATGTTCAGTTTCTCAGGTTTTATCTTTTATAGCTGCAAGTATTGAACTGAACCGCTTTGCCTTAGTTTTTAAGAACTGCTGACAATATTTCTCCTCATTTCCAAATAAAAATATTGTTCTTTAAAGCATC
>JBBPCX010000038.1:4876459-4895571 GCA_037974365.1 Hydrocynus forskahlii
CACCTTTGGGATGAACTGGAACGGAGATTGTGATCCAGACCTTCTCGTCCAACATTAGTGTCTGACCTCATAAATGCTCCACAGAATGAATGGACACAAACTCCCACAGAAACTCCAAAATCTTGTGGAAAGCCTTCCAAGAAGAGTGAAAGCTGTTATAGCTGCAAAGGTGGACCAACTCCATATTAAAGTCTCTGTGTATGAATGTCATTAAAGTCCCTGTTGGTGTAATGGTCAGGTGTCCCAATACATTTGTCCATATAGTGTAACTCAATTCCTTTAAACAAAATAATGCAGATTGTGCCATTTTACTGATGTGCCAAAACACTTATAAAGCACTTGAAAACTCACTTTTGTGAAATAAGACAAGTGTAATGCAGCAGTCATTGTTTTGCAATGTCATTTACATTCTTATATTCAGTCAACAGAAGTGCCCTGCCCTCGAACACTGAGGCTATAAGGAGTGTTACAGGCCGGACTGCTTTTTGGAGGAGGCCCAGTCCAGGGCCGATCAGATCAGAGGTCAATTATGTATAACGGCACAGTAACAAAAACGGGCAAAGAGAGATTAGAAATGATCATGAAAAAACAAGTTTGGTACATAAATCAGTGCAAAAGTTATTCAAAGTGGAGCTCAGGGGATAAAAATAAAATGCAAGAAAAATGTAGGATGCCTTTTAATATACCACGAAGCATGTAGCAAATCACAGTATGTACTAATATAATCTCTGTACATATCATGCAGCCCTACTACTACTACCTGTGTGTGTGTGTGTGTGTGTACTTTTGTGCATTTACATGTTGATTTGGTTTACCTTTGAAATGCATCGTCTTTCTGAAAACAAATGCATCCCCTTAATGTCACCGAACTGCGGGTGGGGGTGGGGACTACGACAGAGGAAGACACCGCAGATGTACGGCCTCTCTTGGTTTAACTGCAGTCATTTCGTATTGCATCGCTCCTCACAAACCGCATTTCCACCTGAGTTCACGGAGACTCGGAGGCTTTCATATGGCTCCTGTCCCCCTGATCCAATCTAGCGCCTGAGATGGCCATGAAACCAGGCTGTGATGTAAGGCTATGAAGCCGTTTACGGTCCGCTATTATGCAGGGATCCTGCGCGGAGGCTTCCTGGAGACACCAAGCTAATGTTTAACAAGGAGCTTGTGAAACCCTTTTTGGCAGATGACCCATGACGGTGAATGAATCAGGCCTGCAACTGTACGCAGGTGTTGGAGCTCCACGCCTGGCTGAGGTGGTTTGGTTGGGGGGGGGGGGGGGGGGGGGTTGTTGTTGATCGGCTCCTCTAGGGCTGCCCTGCATTTACATAGATAAGCCTCCCCCTTTTGATGCGTAATAGTTCGGTATTGAAGGAACAGACACCACCCAGGGGAGACTATCAGGAGATAAGATAAGAAGGCCTTGGAAAGCAGAACTCACCGCCAGCGCTGCAGACACCGAAGAAGGGCCAGGAACAGAGAGGCGCGCTTACGGAGTCATTAAATAAGACTCATTGTTCGTTCATTTGTTCGTAATTGATCCGGGCCTCCCCAGGTGCTGTTTTCTCATCCATGACTGTTTGACAGAGAAAACCTATAGCCGTTTCCGACATGCACAAGCTGGCGTAATGATCAGTACCGCGGCCAGCCATGCCGTCAATATATTTTTGGATGTACTCGAGAGCAGTTGTGTCAAAACAGAAACGGGAGGCTTGCACAGACATGACCAGACAGGCCGTCGTTGCACACCTGCGCGGCAGCGTGTAGTCATGAGGACTTCCGTGTCTTCTCCTGCAGCTGCAGTTCTAAGCAGGGATTTTCATATTTTCAATACAAGACGTCTAGCTTAAAGGATTAGGAAGGTATGAATAGGTATCAGGCACAGTTGACAAGATCCAGTTTCCCCTCTGTGAGTAAGTCTGGAGAAACCAGTTTGGCATAGTCTGCATACACAAGGGTGCCGGGTGTTAACACCAGGAATAAATGTGTGTTTACTTATGGTTTTACTTAATAACTAGAAAGGGAAGGAATTCTGCTTTAACCATAGTCCAAAAAGCACAATTTTGATTCCATTTACATATTTTCATATATATATGTGTGTGTGTATGTGTGTGTGTATCACAATATGTACAAGGAACATCAGTTGTACAGTATAGTATTTATTCTTTTTAGTTTTATTTAGTATATTTACTAATATTAATGTGAAAAAATACTCACTCCTCATCTAGGCGCCTACGTTTTTTTTTTTTACAGTAGTATATGTATAATTAACGGAATAAAAATATAATATATACTTTTTTAAATATATAAATTGTATCATGTGCTCTAATCTGTACACTGCTATGTTTTGTTTTTAATTGTATAATATATATTTATTATATGTATAAGTATGAACATACACACACACACATACGCATATATGTATATACATATATATACAAACATACATACATATATAATTTGTACTCTTCTATATATTTTCTATTAGCATTAAATTATATTTATTTGTGCATTTCTTTCTAGCATGTTGTTAAAAAAACAAAACTCGGATATTATTTTGTATTAAGATATAAACGGACCCTCCGCGCGCTCCCATTGGACGCGCGAGCTGCGTACGTGTCCAGTGACGTCACCTCGCCCAGGTTTGGCCCCGCCCCCGTTTCCGCCCCGTGTCCGCCCGCTGACTGTGTTGTGACGTCACTGCTCCTGGCTCCGCCCCCCTCGCGCCGCCGCCGCGCTCGCGTTCATTTCATTCCAGCCTCATTCCGCGCATTCTTCACATCTCTCGCGCGCACATTCCCGACCGGCCCAGACTCCGAGAATAACTCCACACTGTCTGCAAAAAAGAGAAAAATAATAATAAAAAAAAACATTTAGGAAAAAAATCAATTACGATTGTCTAAAGGGGGCGAATTCTAAAAAAAGAAAAAAATTTATATCAATTACGGACGTTAAGGTAAGTTTGTAGGTCATAAATGTAAAAGTTGAATTTTATGATTTTCTATAGGGGGAGGGGGTTAATAAAATAGCTACCATGTTTTTATCCTGGTAAAAGGCACTCTAAAAAGTGTTTTTTCAGAGGAGAGTGAGTTGGCCTGGTTCTGCTCCTGCAACAGGGCGCTTTCACTTTTGCGCGCTGCCTCAGACTGACATAGCGCGAAAATCTTTCACATTTTTCGCATTTTTGCGTACAGAAGGCCGGGCTGGCGCTCCTGCTCCGCAGTGGAGCTCCGCACCCCTGGCCAGAGAGCAGTGCTCGTCGATTTTCGGGACGTTTCGGATCTGAATGGTTGCGTAAAAATGAGATTTTTGGACACGATGACGGAGCCAAATGTTGCTCTTCTCTCCTCCGCAGTTCTCCCCACCGGGACCCGCAGATCGAGCTGGAACCTTTTGGAAGTGGCGCAAAAACACGGCACGGGGAGACTTGTTGCTTTCTCCTCCACCACATTTTCTCCTTCTTCTCCTTCCAACATCTCCACCGTGAGTACACCTTCCACCTTTTTTCCTTATTTACTATCTTCGGTTTGTTTTTGGTTGCGTTTTTTTTTTTTTGCATCGGTCCCTCATTTTACAATCCTTTCGTACCGAGCGTGGTTAAAATGTCCAGTTTATTTTGAAAACACTACAAAATGTATCTTCTACCCCGTGCTTGCTTTCCTCCAGAAACTTCTCTGCAACTTCTCCAGGCAATCTGTTGCATTCGAAGACCTTCAGTTACGGGCTGAGGCAACTTCACAGTAATACTACACCCTGTTTACATTTGTTTTAGCCGGGATTAGCAGCAGTAGTTTGGTTTATTTCTTTATATTTTGCGTCCTGACCTCGTCAAACCGGCCGGGCATTCTGTTTTTGTTAAGGAATAACAGCTGTGGAATAAGAGCTTAGCCTGTAGTTTTTTGTCATTTCCTTTGTTGGGATTGCCCGCCTTGTTCTTCTGGAGTAATGGCGAGGAAATAATGGACGTTGTTGTAATATTTGGCCAAGGCAACGTCCTAGTTAATATAAAAACCAGGACGACTCGTTCCACAAATGATTGTGTTTGTTGAAAATTTCTGAACACATCTTCTAAAGGCTAAATGGTACATGTAGCAGAGACCATGTAGCACTGTCAGGAGGCTAATGGTGACTCGAGCTTTAAAAAATGTGAAAGTGGTGAGAGTGTTGTGGTAAAGCTTTGAAACACACTTGGTGTTACTGGAATAGTCTATATTTGCCCTTATCCTTAATTATAAACTTGTATTTCTTTAAAGACGCAGTCTAGTAAGTTCAGTTCTGAACCACTGGCTCTTGCTAATGTGCTCCTAAAGACCAGATTTGAGGACACACTCATATTTTGAGGGAAAAAATATGACTTACTTTGTTTAAGCTCAAAAATGGAGTGGTGAGAGGCTCAATGCCCTCGTTTAAACTGCATTTAGATCAGGGAGGGCTTGGAAGTGTCTAAACTGGACAGAGTGAGGAGTAGCATAAGCTAACATTAGTGAAATTCCTGCTTTTTTCTTTGCAAAGCAATCTGAAGAGCTACAACAGCAGGCCTTTTTAAGGTTATAATGGATAAAATCTGGGTCTGGTATAAAGCAGTCGAGGGAAATGGCTAGTTACAGTTGGTGCTCCGGCTGAAAACAAGTTGCACTGTTGTGCGATTTGGGAATAGACCTCCTTTTCTTGCAGTTAATTATTGTCTTATATTTCACTGTGGCCTTTTTAAAAAGAGGGGCCAGCGAGACACAATGCCTTGTTTGTTTCCTCTAACTGGGCCATTATCATTTACTACAGTAAACAGATTGACTTCTATCAGACTTAACCCCTGACATGTCACGATGTTGAGAAGTAAATCTGCTTGCTGTGTGTGAGTGTGTGTGTGTTGTGGGGTGGGGTGGGGGTGGGGGGTAAAAGGTGCTTTGTTTTCAGGCCTTATGCAATGAGGAGACCTGTTGGACGCGAGCGTGCTTAGCATTTCCAGCTCGGGGACCTTGTGTCAGGGACACATCTTTTGTCCCTGTTTTCAGGAGAGGCCTGAGACTTTTTGATTCACAGCTGTCTTCCAGCTGCTCCTTTTAAACATGTAGAAGAGATGCCATCGTTTTCAAAAGACAGAGACACTCCGCACGCGTCCTTGTCAAATAAGAAACTTACATAGCCTGGTAGAAGGGAGAGGCCTTTGCTTTATTTGTTCCAGGAGGTCACACTTCAGCACCCTGGTTTGCTTTGGGGTACAGCTGGTATATGTATGTACCTCTGTATAGTAGTACTAGCTGCTATATACAAGACCAAGATTTTATCCATTAAAACCTTAAAAAAGGCCTATTGTTGTAGCGCTTCAGATTGCTTTACAAAGAAATAAGCAGAAATTTGACTAATGTTAGCTTATGCTATTCCTCACTCTGTCTCACACTTCCAAACCTCCCTGCTGACAAATGTGATCTGAATGCAGTTTAAACAAGGGCACTGAGCGTGTCACTTCATATTTGAGCTTAAAATAAAAATAAATCAAAACAAAAACATATATTAATCTTGTATTATATATATATGTATTACTCATGTATAGACCATGTTTTATAACTTTTATGTGTTACCCATAAGGTAACCCTAACCTCTGTAAAGTAGTGTGTGTCTTCATATATTATTCTTTTCCTATATATAAAAAAAAAATATATATATATTGCTCATATGTAGCCCATGTACTATACCTTTCATGTGTGGAGGCCCTGTGTTATTGGTTCAGTGTTCAGTAAAATTATTTGTTGGTGGTTTTCAAACTGAGATTTTTCTTATTGGACAGAAACGTACAATAATAGATTGTTAACGAAGGTATAATCATTTCCACGCAGTACTGAAAAACAATTCAGAGAAGTGTAAAAGTGGAAAATATGCTTGAAAACCTTTGAAAACTTTCTACCCTCTAGGTAATCCCTGCCAGTAACACAAAACCCGAAACAGTATCTTAACTGCAGTTAATAGTTAATGTTAGACTCGATGTATGGACTTGACATATTTTTGGTGCTTTTGTGACATGTCGGTGTTAATATTTAAGATTTAGCGAGCTGAAAATGGAGGCGTTTTCAATCCCCTACACCCCTCCCGTCCTGTGTACGGTTTTATAAGAGTTCACAGGAGAACAGCAGAACAGGTTTGTAAGATTAGACAACATTTTAGACTTAATTAGGTTTGACCTTGATGCCTGTGACTCTTATTTTGAAATAAAAAATGATCTAAATCAGTGCAGCAAAATCAGTTTTTATAAATAGTACCTGTAGAGTACTATAGCACTTTCCATATAACATTTTCAACAGTAGAAAAGCGTGTGTCCTTGCACCCCTTCGAACAAGAATTGATCCTTGTTATGAATTCTTTATTAATCATTACTGACTTAATCACATGCTTGTCGTTGGGACAGACCTGCAGTGTTTCTTCTGGCCGGCACCGGAGCTGCAGTAGTGATGTTGAAACAGCGTGCCAACCCCTGTGTTGTCACTAGGCGTGCATTTTTGCGGCTTTAATAATAAATCGGAATTCGGAGGGGTGGAAAAAGGCGCATTCATTTTGATACTTTCTGTATGAGTGGTGCTCATCAGCATGGCCGAGGAGGGAAGAATGCAGTCTTTCAGTTGTGAAATGGGAAGAGAATAGGTGCCTTGCTCAGACATAGTGGATTGGGTTACCTCTGGGAATGGAGGATTGTGGGGGAATGGAAGAACACACAGAGAGACCCTATTGTCTTTCCTGTTGCTGAGCCAGGGAGGAGTGAGTGAGTGAGTGAGTGTGTGTGTGTGTGTGTGTGTGTGTGTGTGTGTGTGTGTGTGCGGGGCTGTTGAACTGCAGAAGGCAAACAGTGCCGCGTTCGGGTCGACATCTGGTTTAGACCCCTTCTGCACCTGTAAGGGGGGAAAAATGCAAATATGAACGTTTGCTCTCGCATTTACTGCTTGGAGGATGCAGGCTAACGACCATTTGTCAACCTGCGCCTGCCGCTCAATGTCCAGGCCGGGCCATTGTTGTGCCAGCAACAGGCGCTAGTGGCCATGGCACCATATGGCTCCTGTATGCTTCAGATAAGATATCTGCTCACTTAACTTATCAATGGCATTTTAATACGCTTCATATTTCAGTTGCCAACTGTTTATGGCTCGGTATGAATTTGTCTTCGGTAAAAGGGCCGCTTGTTCCCTCGCTGAACAAATCGAAGCTCTCTGTGTATCTGCGTTTGAGTCGCACTCTGTGTCTCGGGGTCAAACTACTCAAGTTTCCTTGATACAAATTCATTTTTGACAATTTTTAAAAAATGTAAGATTTGTATTCCTTCTTGGTTTGCTGCCATTTGCTTGTTTGGCTCAAATTCTTGAAACAAGTACAGAAATTCCCGTATGTACCAAATTATCATGATGGAAAGCGTTTTCCCTTCCGAGTTTGCATCAGGCGAATGATACAGGTGTCACAACTGTTCATATTTGGTCGTAACAGGGTTGAATGTGTTAGATCGATATCTGATTGACTGGATGAGAAAGTACTCCCACATCTGTAGCCTAATTACTACTATTGACTATTGCCTTATTTCCATATGGCAGCATTAGTAAATTAGTGGAGGAAGACAGAAGGCTTAATTTGATATGAAATTCATTTTAAATTAACACCAGGCTTTGATTTGAAAGAGAACAGAACAGAGTATTAGCTGGTCTTTTTTTTCCCCTTAAGTGTTGATGCTTTTACTGTCTTTCAGAATGTTTTATATCCACTTAGCGAGCAGCCGGGAACCAAATAGGTTTATAATGGCTATATGGTACGAGTGAGGGGTTTACCTCAACAAGGCATCAACAGATATGAATGAACCACACACGAGCATCCTTGCCACTTTTAGATGCAGCTAACTCACTTTCCTCCCGCTTGTGGTCACGGGGCAACATGAACTGCTAAACTCTGCTGGGACGCAACCCAACACAAACAGCCACGTCCTGTCTGTTTTATTCGCCCTCGACATCATTTCCTATTAGAAGCTATCTGTGGTCAAACAGGAATCAGAGCGATCACTGGGTAAAAGAAAATAAAGCCTAAATAGATGGAAAATGTTACATGTGAGGTGATCTTGGAAGATACTGATTGCAAACATTGACATAATTGTGGGCTTCTATTAGACAGGAATTCTCCCCACTGCGTTGCGTTATATTATATTTCGGTTGTGTGAGAGCTACAGTGGGATTTTGGAGGGGAATTGTTACGCCTTACGGAGAGCGAGAGCTATTCCTGTCCCCTATTCACTGGCGCATTCTTCCAGCGATGGAACCAGCTGGTATAAATAAAGAACCGAACTGATCAAAAGCGGTTTTACACATACCCGAGTATTATTCACTCTTTCCAGAAGCAAACACAGATCTCTGTGCTTCAGATGGCACAGCGGTCTCTCGTAGGTTTGCCGTTTTTGTTCCTAATGCAAGATGACATGAAGATACTAACAAAATGTTGGAGGCAGTCTGCAGCAATTGTGAATGGCCACTGACCAGAAGTAGAGATAAAAGGGGAATTCCACCAATTTTTAAAACTTTTGACATACATCGATTGTTAAGATGAGATGAAATGGTCACTTATGAAGAAACCTACTCAGATTTTTGCCATGGCAGTGATCGAAACCAGGTTCCATGGGGTCTACAATGCAAAAATTACCATTTGTTATGTTACCCAATGTGACCTATGAAGCTTTTTATTGTTAATGCTGTTTTTAATGCTGTTAATGCTGGTAATGGTAAGACAGGAGTAACTGTGAAGCGAAATTTTTCTTTGGGGACTATTTTCCCGTACAAGGCTCTGTATGTACCTCTCCACCATAAACTGATTTATAAAACAAAATTCCATGCACTCCCACCACCAGCATACCACTGGCTTGCACTGTACTGTTTTCCATCGCTACTAAAAACAGGAAAAATGTGAGATGTATGTTATATACATGAAATCCTTTAGATGTCTGGTTCCTATCGCTACCTTGGTGAACACCTGGGACTTTGTAAGTTTCTCTAGAATGATGTAGTTCACATCAGACTACTCTGACTTGTTTTCTAACCAATATAATAATGCAGATATTTAAAAAATCCAGTGATAGTCTTCTTTAGAACACATGTAAATCTTTTATATCTGCTGCTTCAGTGTAGATGGAATATTGTCAGATCAAGACCTGTTGTTCTCTTCAGAAGGTTTTGGAGAATATTTGCCTTAGTCATAGTATGACATGTGTCTTCTAGGTGTAACTGAAGAATTCAGTTCATGTTCTTTCACCTGCTTGTGCTTTTTGAAGCCACCTTGTTTTGCTTCACATTTAAAGTATTAGAGCCATTTACACCAAACGCTGGATCTGAAATTTAGTTTTGAAGGGCATACCTGTATATTTGAAGGTTTTCTCAATGATTTTATGACTCAGACCTTCTCAGGGCTGACATTTGTGTAGGGAATTCAGCTGATATGAATGCAGATTATTAGGCGTGATTAAGTTAGACTCCGGAGCTATTTTTCCTGGGGTGCTTGTGGGAAAAATCAATCAGTCAGCGTTCCTTTTCCATCCCGTTGTTGCGTTAAAATCGCCTTTTTGTCTGTTTCCCGGTGGCATTAAGTGTCTTTGTTGCCTTCATAGGTTTCAGACTGTTGTCAATAAGGAGATTGACCGAGTCACACATACAGGAGCACTGAGGCATTCCTAGAAATGTGTTTGACACGAGGATGGTGCGGCATCTCTAGTTATTTTTTGGATTGATTGCTGAGGCCAGCGTTTTTTTACAGATGTGATTATGCGAAGCGGTGAGAGCGGTTCCGTATCATGCGGACGAATGTTCGTTATTAAGTCTAATAGAGCGCCAATTAGGGCCCGAGCACTGATTAAAGCGACTCCATGGATTACACAGTTAATAGAAGGCATTAAATCTTTGGGATGCTGAATACAGACCTTTGCACAACTTCACTGTGTGTGTGAGATATTTACTGTTGTTCAGTTTTATATTGTTTAGCCATGACTGCTCTGAGCACATAGTTATTTGTCAGGGGAAGAATATGTTTGGAATGTATGTTTCTAATTTTCTGGGCTCATAGTTGTTATTAGAGTGATATTAAGCGTTTCATCACTGTTTTATTGTTCAGCGTGTAGTGAAGCCAACTCATGACATATCATGGACTGCAATGCTCAGTAAGTAACTTTTCCCTCAAAACATTTCCATTCATTCATTCATTCCAAAAAATGGTATAGTTTCATAAAGCGTGTATGAGCATTACGGGCCATGCTGAGGTGTGAGTGTGTCGTTCGGCGCCGGCTCCCGCGGACTGGCTGCGCGCCGGTGTGAGTCGGGCTGTTGTCTGTTTGTGAGTGACCTGAGGAGAACTGCGTCTCAGAGGGAATCGTAAGCATGGCCTCCTGCTCAGTAGTTATAGCAAGGCCTTAATGCAGCTGAGCTCCATTGCCTCCAAGAGGAGAAACTGGCTCGAGGCCACTGACGTCATCTGAGTAAATGTGCTTCAGAACAGCAGCTATAAACTGGCTGCGAACTGCCGAGCGCACTTTGGCCTTGGTGACCGTTTTTTTTAAAATCGCACTTTACTTCTCGCTCTCAAATACGTAATTAAGAGAACAGTGCTTGTTACTTGTTTTGCAAATTTGTCCATCAGACACATAATTGGACATGACCTCATGCGTTCGACTCCAGCAGGTTTTATGTGCTTACCTGGACCGGGAGTTTCGGGATCACTTTAGCTGGAATCTTTCCGGCATGTGTGAGAATCCGCCAGTTTTACAGGCTTTGCTCTCAATCCGGAGAGTCGTCTGGCACTTTAGAGCACATTAAGATCTGCTGTTCTAGTACTTTCAGCCTTGTAACTGAAACCAGATGGGAGTCTCGGGCTCCGTTTTTTAAGGAAACAAATTAATGTTTTTAATGCAAATGGCGTGCTCACCACTTATTGGGAAAGCAATCATTCGGACGGGGCCATAGCCCTGTTATGACTTGCGGTGTTACGGTGTCCCTCTAGTGTCCGCCAGCCGTCCCGTAGACCTTAAAACGTGGTGTTCCGTGAGTTTGTGTTTAGACAAAACTGTTTCCCCAAGCAGACACACATGAAAAGCAATATCTAATCCATGAATCATTAGATGAGTCAGTTCCTGAAGCTGCCATAAACCTCTGCGTTCTTGGCCACAGCTGAAAGCAGGAAATCCAGGCTTCAATAACTTCCTTTCCCAGTGCTGGCCATGCTAGCGGTTAGTGTGCGCTACTCCAAACTAGCAATAGGAAGATGTACGCCCTCGGAACAAAGACACTCACTCACTTCATTTACTGAAACTGTTTATAATTTGTGGTCTGCATTCAAACGTCGAGCGTCCAGGCTCTCTGGCACCGTATTCCCCGCTCCTCCGTCGTAATAAATCCCCACCAGGCCTTTCATTAAGGGCCGCGGCATTGTTATCGTGGCCGTCCCAGCCCGGGCGGACTCCCCCCCTACCCCGGAGCTGGCCTGGATTTAGAGTGTGGAGATAGGGACTGTAGGCTAGCTCGGGAGCATTAGTATGCAGAGTGAGGCTGCTGAATGAGTTTGAACTCTCGCTACAGTGCAGCCTCAGCTTTGTAAACACTGCCATGCCGATTCAACACCACATGCAAATATGAAGAGCCCAGATGTGGAGAGATCCAGATTTATTTGTGTGTGCGTGTGTGTGTGTTTGTGTGTGTGCGCAGTATACAGACCCCCCAGAAATACATGCTGTCACTACACTTTTTTGGAACTAAAAGTAGTGTCTTTATTAGTGAGCCTTTTCAAAGTGTGTTAACTTGGCTTTGGCTGGAGAGGGTGCACATAGAGACATATTCATTTGTTCACTCTCTGAATACATAGATTTAAAAAAACTGATTTCCTAGTACTAGTTCCCAAGCACAGTATTACCCCAAATGAACTGTTACTTAAACACTGTTGACAATATCACATCCTATTTATTACATTGAAACTAATGTTCTCATTACGCTAGTTACATTTTTATCCTGTTTTATAAAAGAATGTGCTGCATCATGGCTCTAGTAGATCCTAGCTGACTTTTTCCCCAGATGGCAGTTTTCACATAGGTGCGCTCCATGGAGACCTGATGAGGATTTCACCGGCACGTTTCCATGGAGTCGGGAGGAAGCATCTCTACTGGTCACGAGGAGGTCATAAGCATCCCCACGTCACCACAAAGCAAATAAAAAAGCCAGTCAGAAATTCCATATGACCTTTGTGCCATTAGCCGTTTGGTGGGAAAAGGCAGTTTATGGCAGATGGAGGTTTTGCACCGAGCAGACACACTCTTTGACATGGAGGAAGTCGTGAAATGCAGATGGCCTCCTCGTCGCTGCCGTTCGGTGATGTTCTGTCTCTCATAACACATCTCCTCTTAGAGAGATCCCTTATCTGCCTCTCTCCTTATTTACAGCTTTAATTTCCTGTGCTTTTAATGCCCCGCCTCACTCCCCACATTGTGCAATAGCCACGTGAGGAATTGCTGGAATGTGCTACATATTTCTGGCAGCCGTAGAGGTTGAGAGATATTACTGTGATTTTGCTGCGATTTAAACCTATCTGCATTGCAGTTGCATAAGCGAGGATATACGTTTACATCTGATTTATGGATCGGGGTAAAGTCGGCATTTTTCTATTTGTTTGGATGTCAGTGGGTGACATAGATGTGGCAAAGTGTAAAAGGTGGCTTTTCTCTTCTTGAACATACACTGTTTTTTATCTGGCCCATGGATTTGACGTGTTCTTGGTTGAAAGTTAGTATCTGGCTGGAAGTTACATCATGCTTTTGACGATAAATGATATATCAGGCCCGTAAGAGAGCCGAGAATTTTTCTAGCGTGATGCTTTCTGACGGCTCTTCCTGTGGAAGTACTTCATTATGACATGACTACTCTGCTGCATGTCACTCTATCAGACTCTAATGATGCAGTTTCAAACTACAATATTCTAGACCCATAAATAGAGACCCACCCTGTAGCTCTCTCCGCTGCAGTGGTGTAATGGGCTGAACAGTGTCCATGATTGTGCCGCATCTGTGGCAGGTGGAGAAAGCTGTTTTGACAGGCCCTGTAAATCAATCCAGCGTTCTGGCCAACAGAAATTGATCCCAGAGTGGCCTATAGTAGCGGCGCTGGGTGGCAGGCTTCAAGCCTCAGCTTTGAGTTGGATGTTATCAGACGGATTCACGGCGTCCAGTTCTGTTGGTTTAAAGAGGCATGAAATAAACGCCGGGCCGCTGCCAGTAGGAGAGGATCATTGGCTGTCCACTCCATTGGACCTTTTGCTTTTCTGGTTTGGGAGAGTGGTCGAGATGAGCTCAATCATTTATTCATCCATCAGCGCTCAGGGCCTGAAGAGGTAGTCATGAAGCCAGGAGGAAAATCCAATGCAAAACAGATCAATTCTTCTCTGTTTACGGCTACAGTCTCGTGGAGGTCATGGACGAGGAGGCCATTGAGTTTGAAAGGCTTCGCTAGTAGCATTCCTGACCCGTTAAATAAGGTTGAAATTCATTCAGATGTATGTACCTTTGGTAGAGCGGCCATTCCAACAATGTTTATCTCGGCATCTTGAAATTTGGCAAAAAAACACAAGTAAGTCGAAAAATGTTCGCAGAATAAGTCGATGCTTTGAATTTGGTTTGCACTTCAACGTTACGGCTGTATGAATGAACCAGACGGCTGTTTTGTATATGCCAGTGATTGGCCTGGCATATTTGTTTGAAGAAAAATGGGAGTTTTTTTATTATTATTTGTATGAAAACATAATTATGAACACAGTCTGTTTCTGATTAAAAATATCCCCTCAATGGTCCTACACTGGTCCTCTGTGGTTTGTACAGAAGCCTTTTCTTTGTGTTCATTATACATTCCTGCGATTATGAATGCATTATGATGGCACACACACACACACACACAGTATTTGGAATCCCAGCTATGCCTTGTTGCCATGAATATGCCTAATTGGACGCTGCTTTTTTCCAAACATGAAGACTTTCGGAATAGTTTCAGCATTACGGCAATAACTAACTAGACGCCATAGTAAGCTTATAAAATGCTCGGCGAACATCGCAATTGGTAATTACGCGGTAATTATAGATCTCTTGTATGAGGCCTTAACTACTGTGGGTCATTACGGAGTTGGTGAAAGCCATTCACCGAATCATTACTGCACCTTCCTAGATAACAGCACAAAAGGACTCAACACGGAAAATTACATTTCAGCCCTCTCATCTTCTATTTCATTACCCTAGCCTTGTGTGATGGCTGAAATTGGGTCTCTTAATTTAAGGAGCTGGATTCCAGCTCAGCCTCAACCAGAGTGGTTCATGTAATCTGTCGATAAGTGTCATCCCCCATAATGCCGTGTCACAGCCGCGGCTCACCTCTCACTGAGGCATTCACTTGTTGCCCACTCCCCCCCCCTTTATCTCACTAATAAGACCATTTCCATGGTGCCAGAGTCGGGCAGATAGGAGCATGCAATTATCTCTTAAGGTTGCAACAGTTTCCACAGGTGACATTCCTACCTCTTAGAAGCTGTGATAATTAGTGTTCTAACAGAGCCCGGCACACAAGCCTTCGGCTTTTGACAGGCTCGTGACCAGAGCCGAAGATGCAGGGAGCCGAGCCGCACTCGAGTCAGCGGAGAGCCACTTATCTGGCATGTTTGAATGGTGTTACGCTGTTGCCACAGGCAGCCGAGTCCACATTCAAAGTTCAGGCATGAAATGATGTGTTACGGTGGCCGTCTAGTCCTGGGACCCGACATATAATTGGACCAAGTGTGACCCAGCTTTTGTGTTGTCATGTTTTTTGTTTCTCAGAGTCTTAAAGCCACAATAAAGTACTCTAAATGGTTCTTGGCTTGGACTTACGATTCTCAGCGTGATATGGAACCTTCAGGGGGTGGTAGTGGTAGTGGTTGTGGCCTAGTGGGTAGAATACTTGCCTCTGGACCAGAAGGGCAAGGGTTCGAATCCTACCTTCAGCATACCACCACTGGGTTCCTGAGCAAGACCCTCAACCCCAAGTTGCTCCAGGGAGACTGCCCCCTGTAGTTAGGGAATGGAAGTCGCTTCGGATAAAAGTATCTGCTAAACGCCGTAAATGTAATGTACTTGAAACTCATTTTTTTACACTTGCAAATCACGAAAGTGTTGTTAAAGAAGGGGGATGCTTTAGGGAAATGGGGACCAATAGTGCAATTGGAACTAAATTGTGATTGCTTTCTTTTTAACCCTTGAGCTGCGCAGATCCATTCTGGCACCGCAACAAATGGTAAACTGTCGACAAACGGCCAAACAGCTCCTTACATGGAAGTTCCTCCGGTTTGTGTTGATGCTGGAGCTGTCAGATGTCATGCTGAGCTTTGTTTGGTGTTGCTATTTCACATAGAACCAAAGTTACTGTAATTTAAGAACATGTAATAATAAACACTACTGTGGTTTTAAAAATGACACGCAAATGACCATAAAGAAAAAAATGAACAAATTTCTTTTATTTTAGATCTTAGAAGCAAACAGAAAAAACACAAGATCTCTGAACCCGGGAGAACTTTCAGGATAGTCTCCGCCCACAAGTGGGTGGGGAGAACCCACAGAGGGCGGGGCTCCAGAGAGCGGCCGAGAGAAAGAGCAGCAAACGGCGATATGTAGGAGAGCAAACACCAGTTCTAGACTGTTTCACACTGTTTCACATATTTGTTGAAATCAGAGTTTAAAGCTTTTTTTCACCATGAAGATATTCTCATACCTTTTATGACTTGAGGCTTGAATGCTGAATGTTGTGCACCAGGATTCCGGTAAATGCAATAAAAACAGTATAAATCAATGTTAAACAATATAAGAAATGATTACATCTCAGCTCTTGCTATTTGAAAATTGCACTCTTTTATAGAAAAATGATTCATCATTCTATCCTAGTAGACGGTGTCTAAGGTTTGCTTCTTTAGTTGTGCCCTGGAGTTATAAAAGCTAAAGTGGCTAACACATAAGGGAACAGTTTGGTAGGTTTTCTTCTCAAAATGCTCCACGGTTAATGGCCATGTTTAGTTGCGTTAGGAAATGGAAAATCACTAAACTTTGGAGATCAGCCCTGCAACCCCGGTCTTAATCATTACACTCTTGTGTTGGAGCAGTTGTTAAGTAAGTTGTTAAGAGACTTGCTGATGATTTCTTTTTAATAAAAAAAAAAATGTTTTCATTTTGTTTTGGGTTTTTTTTTAATGTGATGGAGAATATTTTGGCATGGAGTGACTAGAGTAAATGGTCAATCCTGTTGGACCATTGTTTACGTTTACGTTTACTGCATTTAGCACACGCTCTTATCCAGAGTGATGTACATCAGTGCTTAAGTCGTCTACGCCTGTTCTTCATGCCTGTAAAGCTACACTAAGATCAACACCTGCTTTTAACCAAGTTACTGCTGGCTAAGATACACACCTTAACCATTGTCTTGCTCGAATGACTACTTTTGGCATAAGTTGGTATAAAGGTTGATGTTTTGCTGAACTGTCACTTTAAAATTTTGGCAAATTGCGAAATGTAACGAACAGGATTATGCATGGATTCAGTTTCGGAATCCGTCAGTGCATCTTTGCCCATATGCTGTTCAGTTGAAAGACGCATTCTGCGAACACAGAAGCTTTGTGTTTAAATGATGACATAGATATAATGAAGCCATGCAGATATACAGCTCGTATGGAGTAACAAGTAAATAGGGCTTTTTTTCCCCAACAACAGACTTTTTGATATGATTCTAATGAGTGTAGTGCAGCGCGCCACGGTCCACTCCACCGCTATAAAGGACTCGCACCCTGCGCAGCTAAGAGCAAAGCAGACACCACTACACAAAAGAGATGCACTAACAGAAATATTCTATTCAAATGCAAATGACCTCGTGGATAAAGAGCCTTTGAAAGGTGCGTTTTTGTACGTCTTAATTGAGTTTTCTATCATATCATGAATTAGCACAGTGCGTTCCGTGGGCATGGCTCTTCAGCGGAATGGCTGTAGTCTTGAACTGTGCTTTCAGTACAAAGAGAAGGACAAAGTTTTACGCCTCAGGGGCGACGCTGTAAGTACAGAATCATGTTCAGCAGGTCCTTGTTGGTTCCTTATTTAATATTCGGTATTTGTGAACCTCACCAGGATCCTATAATAGTGACTTTCAGAGTTAAAGCCGCCTCATACAACATGAATAAACAACATGGAAATGCACATCAGACAGGGAATTTTTTACAGCATGTTGTACATGATGTAAAGATGTAAAAAATTAAAATCGGAATATTTTAAAGGGAAAATACTTATTCATTTTCATAAATAACAGTGTTATCAACATACAGTGCGAGAAAGCTGCCTAGCAAATCTATTTAAGATTACTTAACAACTCGTCACCTGACAAGCGTGATGATTTAGGCCTGTAGTTTGTACAGGTGGAGCCTCCCTAACATGTCAGCTACATTTCCCTCACAGCCTCAGGGCAAAACTAAAGAAGCAAAGTTTGGTCGCCAAACAAGTCTTGGCTGATCGACCCGATTTGGGCTGTTTGATATGTTTTTTTTCCGCCAAAATCCTCTCTCTTCTATTTCTGTGTCTGCTCAATTACAGATGACGTTGAGTCTCTTCACTTCCAACAAAGACTCAAAAGTGACCAAAAACAGCAATGATTTATTCTCCAGTCAATCAGTGTCTCGCTTGCAGGGTTATTTCTCTGACCTCGTCTCTTCTGAGGTGACGTGAGGGAGTTTGACTCACCGTACTGGTTCTGAGTGTGTTTGTGTGTGTCTCTCTCTCTCTCTCTCTCTCTCTCTCTCTCTCTCTCTCTCTCTCTCTCCGTCTCACATTTTATGGCCTGCCCATCAGTGCCTTATCATCCAAGCAGAACTGATAGCAGAAATCCTGCCACCAAACACGGGCTGCACGCTGTAGCCAGTTAAGCTCCAGTGGCTTTTTTTTTTTATAACAGATTCAAATCCCTAGTCCTGGAACTGTTGGTGTACGACTGTGTGTGTGTGTGTGTGTGTGTGTGTGTGTGTGTGTGTGTGTGTGTCTGTTTGTGTGTGTGGGCGTATGGCAGTGAGTTGTGAAAGAGGCGTGTTGGGGCACATCCTGGCCATGATGTGCAGAGAACATTATCAGAGAGGGAGTTGGCCTCAGGAGGAGCTGAGAGTGAGCACCCCTAACACACACACACACACACACACACACACACATTCACACAGTTTTCAGAAGGTGGAGAGCAACTCTCGTAAGCATGTGTTTAGTTAACTGACAGTAGCGAGGTACGAAAGCAGTGATTTTTTCCCCCCTTTTTCAATATTTTTGGCACGTTTAATAAATTGGGGGACGTCTGAGTATATAAATAGTTAATCATCACTGACATTATTATTACTGGCCTGTTATTGTGTTCATTTTTGATCAAGATATTCACAGCATTCCCAGACATTCTAGATGTTGCTCGGGTGAATCAAGACATTCTCATGATCCGTCACACTAAATGGAACCTCTTCATGGACTCAGTGCACCAGTCGGCTACTGAGATCATCTTTTCCCTCTCAGGCGGTTTGGGATCTGAAAGGCTGTGCATGGCCTTGGTGGACAGTATAGAATCAAACCAGTCAGAAAGGAGCCAGCTGGGCCACATTTGCAAAATCTTATCAAAAGTGATGAGAAATTATTTTTATTCAGCTTTTCACACACAGCGCTGTACAAAATCCAATTAAACACTAATTAAGCTCTTTTTTGAGTAAAATGTGCCTTCAGAGGGTGTTCTTTAAGTACTGGCAATATCCTTGTATATATTACGAATATTGTGACATAATGTGACCTGGTGTCTCCAAAATAGCAGCTCTTCAGGAGAAGCTATTACATTTTCTGGTGGTCCGTTCATTGTGAAATTTTGACACAAGGTGTAAAGGTCAGGTGATTTTTTTTTCATATTATGTAAAAAGGGCAAAAAGCATATTTGTTTCAGCAGGAGTGATTTGTTAAGGTCTGTTTAAGCTTCGATTTATTGATTCATTGGCAAAAAATAATCAGTAGATGACTTGATTACTAATGTAACAAAGATACTTTCAAACAAATTATCTTAGAATAA
>JBBPCX010000038.1:4901585-4918465 GCA_037974365.1 Hydrocynus forskahlii
GGGGGGGGCATTGAGAAAAAAGAAAAAAAAAAGAGGCCCAAACCATTTAGTGGTCAGAACGGGGAGGCTTTTTTCCCCCTCCCTCATCAGTCTGTGAGTCGGTTCTGCAGTGTCAGCATTCAGTGCACAAAAACGGAATTCAGGAAAAGCTCCCTCCACAATCCAGTTTTTTTTCCCTCTTCCCCCCACCCCCCCAAACAGCTTGCTCCCCCCCCTCCTCATGAACTGACATTCTAGAAGAAACATATGCTGCTAGTCCCACTTCACAACAGCTTGTGCTGCCTGAATGGGAACAGGCCGAGGGAGGAAGCGCTCGTCTGGAGGATGGGGGATGGGGTGGGGTCCGCTCGGTGCTACTTTCGCTCAGGGCTGGGACTTCACGAACATCCAGCCTCATGTTTGTGACATGTTTGCCTTTTTTAATAGTCTTGCACAGTGTTTTGCGTGTCTGGATGTGTCCTCATATGCAGAACAATGCTTGGAAAGTCATTGTTAATATTGCTGTTTTTGCTGTGGTATTCGTATGTGTCTGTGGAATCATCTAGTAAAATTGAACAGTGACATAATACAATAATCTCACCATTGTGTTTACATTCTGCATGTTTGAGTGATATGTTTGACTTTTTTTGCTCCTATACAAAAAACAACAAAAAAGCACAACAATAAGATGTGTGTAACTAGTGTAATATTCAGATTACTGTGTGGAAAATAATTGTGGTAAATGGTTAAATCGGGTTATAGGGCGGGGGATTACTTTGACATCCCCAAAACCTTTTGCTTCCATGTTCACTTGAGAGTAATGGACCTTCTGTAACTGACTGTAATAGAAAGTGTTGCTATATTTATTAGCATTATCTCAATAAATGCAAACACTAATAAACACTAATAATAATAATAATAATAATGAGATTAATAATAATAATCTCAGTTTTTCTTTTGGTAATTTGTAGATGTTCCCTGTTTCAGAAACGGACACAGAAGAATGGTTAAAATGTGAGATGATGCTTAAACTTTGTCCAATAAGAAAACACAGTAATCCCAGTTCAGTAAAAGTATAGGCTGGAGTATATTATCATCTTTAATTTGTGTATGAAAGTGTAATTTAGTGAAGAACAGAATTATGAATTGCATGCATACATCTGCGTCTGTAGCAGCTGAGCTTGGCCAGAACTGTGTTTTTCCAGAGAGCTGAAGTTGGTTTGTGGTCTGAGGATGTGTGGAAGTCATGATATCTGACTGCAGCACTCGTTCAACCAGCACAGCTTAACAGCTGCGTTTCTACAGCTATTTCTTCTGTTGCATTTTCAATAAATGTGAGATATTCTCACCTGAAATGTGTCAACGTTCAGTTATGCTCACGGGTTGGAATCTTAGTGTTTTACTTTGGTTTTCATGAAATGAAAACGTTTTATCGTCACTGGGCAGCGATACTGCGATAACTTGGTTAACCGCCTCCGGACAGAGGCCTACATCAACTTCTGAGACTGAAGTTTCTACCCTTTTTCCTTGGACTCGGTTTTTATGTGCGTCTCATAACCTCGCACTGATTCAGAGAAGTCCGAATGGGAAAACCAGATTCTCCTTGGGCAAGATCAGGCTTCCTTTATTTCTTTGAAATAAGGAGAGCTGAAAGCGATCCTGATATTGCTCGGGATGTTTTGGAAGCAGAGGTGCTGTGCTTTACACAATCGGCCGACATGATTTCCATCCAGATTTAAGGGGCCGTTTGAAGGTCCGGGCAGCTGGCCTGAAATTGGCTCGCCTGATAAAGGCCTTTTTAGAGAAGAAAGTCTGCTGCTTTACGGGAGATGCCAGGTGGTTTTGGGCGAGTGTTTTAAGATTATACGCCTGCTGTCTCCACGTCCAACCCCATCTCATTTCTCAAGGCAATTGGATCGTACTTGAAGTGCACTGAGGTGCCTCTGAGAAAACAGCAACACAATCTTAATATCTGAGCTATAAGAATCCCTTTTGGGAGCCAATTCAGTTGTTTTCACTTCTAAAAAAAAAGGTTAAATGGTTTCCATGGTTTATACTGGCCTGAATGAAGTTGTATGTTGTGTTTTGCACGTCAGCATTTGGTCTTTAGAACGTGAAACATCTTTCATGACTTCTGCAACCTTCCAAACTTACATGGCTTTTGGAAAAGCTCAAGAGTTTGATTCTCATGCTTCACCTGGTGGGCGTTCGTGTTGATATCAAAAATTCCAGCACAAGGAACCAAGAACTCCAATTACTAATAATACTGTCTGTTGTCTTTTAACATGGTCCAAAAATGAAACTGGTAGTTAAGCAGATTTGTGAACGAATTGTCAAATTTATCAGATAAACACAGTCTCAATTAATTCATGGAGAATAACCACCAGTTTTGTGCTTGTCGTCTCTTTTAGGTCTCACCCTAGTCTGCTCCAGGCTTCGGCTTGGAGGTCCCAACCGCCACCATTGATCCCAGCAGCTGGAGCGGCAGCGAAAGTCCTGCCGAGGACATCGAGAGGATGAGCGACTCGGCAGACAAGCCAATGGACAATGACGCCGAGGGTGTGTGGAGCCCTGACATCGAGCAGAGCTTCCAGGAGGCTCTGGCCATCTACCCACCCTGCGGCCGCCGCAAGATCATCCTCTCAGACGAGGGCAAGATGTATGGTAAGAACAATCCTCATGACTTAAAGACATAGGTGCACAATGTATCAGCAGCCAGCATGTTATTCCCTAATAAATGGAAACGTTAGATGGAACTACTATGCTGGGGGAAAAAAAAACAAGACAGCTAGCATTAGCTGCATCTTTGGAGTTTTTAATCTGTTACACTTGCTGCGCTTTGTATGTATAGTCTTCTGCAAAAGTTTGGGTGCCCCTAGTCAAAAAAAACATAAATACAGAAACCTAGTTTGTCTCGGTTTGACCCACACTGAGGTATTGAATATTAGTTATGTTAGTTATATTAGTTAGTTAATATTGAACCGAATGTCTTGCTGGTTCTTTGGAAAGCCTTGGGTGAAATTCTCTTAACTCGGTATCAGTGTGTAGAATCAGAGCTTTCAAAGTTTTTTATGACTGTATAAACGAGTCTTACTTTACTATTGAATGTAGCCAGCTCAGTTTGAATCAGGAACTGTTTATTATTGTTTCGTTTTAGCACGTTGTTGATGAAAACTGTCTGATTTGTGATTTGCATTCCTATCCATGCTTGTTTTGGCTCCAAGAGGGAGTCAGTGGCACAAACGAAGTGGAAATCTGCGAGTTTGGGGCTCTGTGAGGTCATGCTCTTTGCATATGAAACAAATTCAACAGCAGCATTGAGAAAGTGTGTTAAGTAGAAGAGTGGAGTAAATGGCAGGAACAGACACTTTTTGCCTCTGCCTTTAAAGGTTAATTCCATGTCCATGTATTCTTCGCTTAAAGAGCACTTTAAGCCACCAGCATCTTCCTGAGCGTTCACAGCATTTCAGCCAGCACCTCCTGACGTGGTACTGAGGTAGAGATGCACCGCGGCCCGTAGGGCGGCTTCTTCGAGAAGCCTCGCAATTAAATTAGCCCAAAGAGCTTCATGTGACACAGACCCACCAGGTGAGCTCCACCCTGCTGGGCACCTTGATCCGTCCGGGCGAGGGTGGAGGGAGGTGAAAAATGGAGCAGAGGACTCTGAGGAAGCAGGCAGTAGAATGTGAGAGTAATTGCGATCGAGGAATTAATGTGTTATCTCACCTGGCTTTAGCAGCCGTCAGTGGCGGCACCGGGCTCGTTCACTGGGCTGTGTGCTGGAGAAGTCGGCGTCTATAAGTAAAGCAGCATGAACTATTAGTCAGGAGCAGATGGTACTGCGGCTGCCACCAGCTGTGCCCCCCCGCCCCAAAATCCTGGCTGGGTGATGTCATGGAAAGAGGGCATATTTTCTTTCTGCAGTGTTGGAGACTCTCACAGCCAGTCAGTGTCAAGTGAAAGCAGAAGGCCCTCGGGGCGTTCTTTGCAGCTGTCATGTGACCCCTCTGGCCAAATGAAATGTAAAGTTTAGGAGTCACAGCGATGGCTCTCAGCTGCCGCTAGAAAGAGGGGCTTCGGAGCACGCCCAGCCCGCGTCCCTCAGTGTTCCAGCCCCTCCTCCTCGTACACTGGGAGTGCCAGAGAAACTCACACTCTCTCCCTCCGCTCTGGATTAAAGCATGACAAATGGGTTGTCCCAGTGAGTTTTAAATGATTAACGACAAGAACAAGGCCTGCTAGTGCTCGTCGGCTTGAAGATCCAAAACGAAAATCGCATTTTGTTAGTGTAATCGCTATTGGTATGTGTAAAAAAATGAACACGTTTTTGTAGCGTGTGGAAATGGAAGGATGTGTTGTAGGTTTATAATCTTAAAAGTGTTTGTCAGAATGTCATTTTGTAATAGTTTTTTCAGTAGAATAAGACCTGCATATTTCAGTCATTCCAATGCACTTAAATGATATTTTCAATACAGAAATATGCTTTTTTTTTACATACCACCCCATTTTTTAACTTGATTAATTCTCTAGATTGATTGGCACCCCCTCTTTTTGAAATGGGTTGAAATTGGCCACGCCTCTTTTTGAAATTGGACTGTCACAATAAGTTAAACAATTTTGTTAGTGGCCTACATTATTGATAACGTATTTGAGAGTGACATTTATGGAATAATCCCACAGCACAACAAACAACTGTGGGTTAATGCATGAGATTGTTGGGGGGGGTGGCATGCAGTTTTGTCATGACAGCTCTGTAACCCGTATTACTTCCTTTTTCCTTTTTTGGCATATTTACCTCCTTTTATATTTATGTTGAATGTTGTCCCCCTGCGCCAGCCCCCAACCCGAGTTCAGAGCATTGACTATCACGCTCAGCTGTCTAATGCATAATAATGACTTTTACATCGTTCATCTAAATGAACCATCGTTAACATGAGCAGTAATGGGAAAAAGAGCTCAGTGTCAGATTCTGAAGTTGAGATTAAGACGTCTTAAGTGTGTGTGTGTGTGTGTGTGTGTTGTGTGCGGGTTTGGATAAGCCGTGACCTGTCTGAGTGTATAGGGATTGAGCAGAGGTCAGCCGTGCCAGATGTTCAGGGTGTCTGGTTGCATGTTTACTCAACAGCTATGTCCATCTCAGGCTCTGGTGTAGCGTTTCCCAGCCCCGCAGACCACAGAGAGGCAGCAGAGAAGAGGGGAGCGAGGTTTTTGGAAAACGCTCATTAGCCGGGTGCCAAACATATTGACCACATCTCATGGATTAATCAAGCCTTGCTTTTCTTTCCTGTTCAGCATGATTCGCACTATATATTAAACCGTTATTCTGTATTTGCAGACTTTCATTTCAGCCTTACAGGTGTCTGTCCCTCTCTTACCTTGGTGTTAAACAGAACTACCATAAAGAAGAATTTGTTAAACAAATGCTTTTGGAGTGTTATGAGGCTGTGGGAGCAGAAGTAGGACAGACTAAGGGACAGTGGACAAGTAATAGAGCGGTATTGTGTTTTTGTTGTGTCAGGTTGACAACCAGCTCGAGCCAGGGCTGCAACTTTACAGTCTTTCCTGTCATTGGTTAACATGTTGTATTTGGTTAATGGACGTATAACTATTCTGCCTTTTCTCTCGCTTTGCGGCTGGAGCAGTGCACAAATAGGTCTTTCTCTCTCCCTGTCTCTCTCACCTTCTAGAGCTTTATAGACCCCATGTCATGTCATTTTCTAAAGTTTAGCAGGGATTTAAGTATCAAAACATCATAATGCATTTCTACATGACCTTTTCCAACCTCCATTAGAATGAAACAGGTGGTCTGATTGGCTGCTCTGTACTGTACCTCATTCAAAAAGCAGACAAAAAGCTCTTTATAGCTTCAGCATCAACAAGTGGTGCTGAACTGCTATAGGCGGAATGAGTGGACATTGTTTTTTGTGACATCACAAAGCCGTTGAATTCAAAACAGGCTGTTTTTGCAGCTTAGTTTCCATGTTAGGACTACATGGACCACGGAATGAACGATACATTTTTAAATTTTAACAGTGTTTACGTTCTGCATCAAATTCTTTAATTTACAAACACTGAGGAGAATTTGTTTTTCCATGATATCGGTCCTTTAAATGATCAGTACGTTGTCAATCGGTTTAGCATTATTAAAGCTAGAGCCGTCACATTCAATTATATTAGTAATCAAGTAATCTAGCAGTTGTTTTGATGACTGTTACGAGTAATCCTTCACAAAATTAAAAACCCCAAACACCTTTACCTCTTGTTCATTTCTAACTGCACCTTACATGAGTGAGGCCCTGGTAGAGTGAGTTTCCTCTCTTTTAGTGACGTCTACAAGTGTTTTGTGCTAAAATGTCAGAATGCTGGAGATGGCTTTATGAAGACCTGTGGATGATCTATTTATCAGGCACATGAATCATTACGCTGATTAGACTGAGGGCAGAATTCACGCTGTAGCAAAGGATATTCTGGATTTTGAGAGGTTTAACTTCCTCCACAACACAATATACCATATAATAATAAAAAACAAAACATGTTTACAGTTGCAAGTAAATGTGTAGTTTACAGCTCTCAGTTTCGTTCATAATGGGAATTACAGACCTGGAATTCTTACTGTCATACTATGGACTGATTTACACGGGATTAAAATCATTGAACTCGTCTGTGATCACTGAAATTGAAGAGCAAATTTCAAAAACTCACTCAGTCCATTTCTGTGATTTTTAGGTCACACTGCTATTGGCAGATTTTTACATTTCCTCTTTATGTTCAATAGTATAACCGACCAAAACTCACTCAGTCCTGCATAATACAGAGTACAAGATTAGGAGAATTTCCAGTCCAGTCTAGTCGCACAGTCGCGAGCGGTACTTACTTACCCAGGTCTCCCAGGCGCTAGATCATAAACAGTCATTGACTCTATGCTGCGTCATGTAATAGGACATAAATATTAAACTTGTTTTTAAACACATTTTTTAAACAAATTTGCCCAAACTAAAATGTGCAGGAGTTGCACTTTAGAAACATTTCAATTAAACAATGATTTCTTGTAAGAATTGCTTTACAATAGGTAAAAAAAGTAAAATGTGATTTTCAGAAGAAAAAAAAAAAGCTTTTAGACTGAGTGAATTTTGGAAATTTGCCCTTCAATTGCAGTAGCTCTGCAGGTAAAACTAGTCTGGCATGAATAATGCTTGCACCCAGTACTGGCTGGCAGGCCGAGGCGGGGGGCAGATACTAGACGGGAGAGGGCGGTTCTGAAAGGCAGCGTGTGGGCTGGGACTCTTTCTGCTGAAACTCGTTTGGCGGGAGAAAGCTGAAGGCAGCAGATTGTGGCTCGGCGCTCTCTCCAGCGAGCTCTTTGTAGGGGCCAGACTCGTCTTTCAGCCCCGCAGCTGTCGCTGGGTCCTAGTGCCAAAGCCATTGCACCGTGAACTGTGACCCGCTCACTCACTCAACCATTAACGAGGGCCGTTACAACTGTCAAAACTGTCAGCAGGGATGCCAGGCAAATTAGAAAAACAGAATTCATTAATATTTTTCATGACCACACATTGATGAATGAAGCGTTTCCTCCTTCGTGAGTGCGTTGAGAACACCTGTGTTACGCATGTCTGTAAATCAGGGATGCTTCGTTGCTCTGTATTTTATTGAACTTCCACTGAATTACTCTGGCCTGTCAAAGCACCTCAGACAGCGTCAAGTGAGTCTCTATGAAATACTTTACGTCGTAGCGTAATGATTTGAGTTTTTCTTGATTACGCATTGAGTTGGGCCCGATCCAGTATGACATCGGTATCGGGTCCGATATAGCCGTAAATCTGATATCAGATATTGGTCGGACAGCCCCGATCTCTATTTTCCAGTTCACAGCTTGTGCTGGACCTTAAACTCGACGCAGTAATATGAGATGCATCGCCGCCCCCATACCATGAACCTGCGGCAACTTCAATCTGAGCGATCCTTGTTTTGAACAAAATGTTGCTCATTTGGAGATATTAGAGTTTGGAAATGCCAAAAAGCAAGATGGCTACTTGCAATGTGTGTAAAGCCAGTGTGCCGAGGGGTGGAAGTACGGTTGCGTCGTACAATACAACAAATTTAATCAAGCACCTGCAGAGATTTCACAACAAAGAGTACCAGGAGTTTATGCTATCAAACGGGAAAAGACACCAGGCAGCAGACGCTCGTTGACGTTTTCCAAAAATGCAACACATTTACAGCAGACAGGAAGCGAAAGGAATACCAGATAAGACTCTTAGCTCTCCCTCAAAACCTCTTTGGGGTTCTTTCAGGGGTTATTTTCTGTTTTTGCCCTCTCCCCCTCTCTCTATCACTCAAAACACATCCCGTAACTCGGCCGGTCCACCTTAAATACAAAAGTGGTGAGATTACACTCTGCCCATGTCGTGTTTTCGAATTCACATTATTTAAAATTTATTAGTTTTACACTTTTTTTTACACAGTTGTTGCTGCTAAAATGGACATAATACTTGAACTATTTAAATTATTCAGCCAAGATTGTTGTGTTTTGGATATTTACAAAATTTTACAGCTGTTGCTGCTACCTTTTTTGTGAAGTGTAAATAAATTCCTTTGGAATGCCTTTAAATTCAGTGCAGTTGTGTATATTTTTTGCTCTTTTTAGAAAAAATTATGCTAATATTAAAGTAAAAATGATGTATTATATCAGAATCTGTATCGGTATCGGCAGTCGTGTATCGGAATCGGATCGGAACTGGAAAAACGTGGATCGGCCCATCACTTATTGTGCAGTATGGAATTATATCTACATGCAATGTCGCGCACATAAAAGCACTTCGAAAAACATGCAGCAATACAGTAAGAATAAAATAAAATAGAAGACTGAAAAAGTAAGGTTAGCGAATCCTACAGAACAGAGTTGTTTGAATGCTATTTAAAAACATTTATTCAGACATCCTGGAATGCAGAGTGGGGCTAAATTCCTTAAAATAGTTCAGTCTCCGCAATGAAGTCATAGAGGTTCTCTGCCTTGTGTACTTCTGTTCCAGATGAAGGCAGTTTCATATTAGTTGGGCAATCCAGTAAAAAAGTGCATTATGAATCTCTAAAAGCAAAAATCGAAAGACAGGAATCCTGCTGTGTTGCAAGGTCTATCTGCAGCAATATTTTGAAAGTGGAATAAAGTCTTTATGAAATCTGTGGAATTAAAGTGGAGACATTGAGATTCTGCATTTCAGGTCACACTCTTTGCATTCCCTATGTTTCAACTCATACAACCATACTGACAGTGAGAATGGCCAGGGTTTTGCTGAATCAAGAAGTTTGACATGGAGGCAGTTTCACTTTGTCTGTGTTTTTAGCAGGTTTCAGACGCAATTTTCAGTCTTAACTTGCACATCACTGGTTAGAATGATGGTTTTGGAATGAAAAATAAACCCCATGCCCCAGAACAGCCCAGTCATGCCATGTATGATATCTGAAGTTTGCTTTTTCAGTTTTAGTACTGAAGCTCCGGGGCTACAGTAGTTGGACAGTTGGCATTCGTAAATCATCACACACTTAAATGGTATCAGTTTGTTAAGTAGCCCAAAATAGACTTGGCCTGTCATGGTAATGATTTTTTAGGTCATGAGTGTCATACAGATAATAGCAATTAGCTACTTTTTATATCAGTTCCTGTTCATTTTATGCTACTATTACGATATAAGCTGTAAGTGGCCAAACTGGCTGTTTGGCTTACGCTACGCTAACATGAAGCGATGTAGTGCACCGCTGTTTATGTGCATACACACAAATGTCTACAGTTATGCAGAATCAAATGTAGTTGGTCAAACGGAGCTTAAACACACAATAGCCCAGAGTTAAATATGTTTCAGTGAGTGTGTTTCTTTTTTTTATATATTTTTTTTACCTCAGTCCAACTGATGAAAATGCACCAATTCACATTCTGCTTGTTGTGACACAGTATATTTGTGAAGTCTAATGACTGTGTAATAATAGCTGAAATGATGACAGTCAGGCTATCATGTAATAAAAACTGACAGGGCAAGCTTTCACACTGTCATCTGTGAAAATGGACGGGCTTCGGATACCAAATTCCTACAACAATGAGATGTCGACTGATTTACTACTGATTGCTTTAAACAGTTTAACAATGCATTTAGAAAACAGGCACCCCTACTGCAGGCTTCAGATATGTAGAGCTGCCTGCTGTAATTGTTGGTCCCCAGCACTTTGACACCACAATAGAGAGGCAAAGTACCGAGCCACTGTATTTCTCTCATAAGCCTTCTTTCCAAGACGCCTCCTAACAAACCTGTCGCACCGTAGTTTGGAAAACATCTGAAATTGCGCTTCCTCTTCAGCTGGAGCTTTAATGAAATTCGCTTGGCGGTGGGCCTTCTCTTCAGAATGCCACTGGAGCTGATGAGATCCTCCTCGAGTGGCCCTTGGTGCTGATGGAGCACGTTGATTGGCCTGGGACGCCATGATTATTTTTGTTTTTGGGGCTCCAGGCCCCCTGGACGCCTGCATGATTCCCGCGGCCCTGTAATTGGCGTCCGTCGGCCCGCCCGTGCCTCTGATAGGCTGCCGGCCGCACTTCTCCTGGCATGTGTGAAGTGTCAGGGGAGGGAGAGCCTCAGGTATTTTATTGAGGAGATTTGGGTGTGGGTGTGGGGTGGGGGGGTGCACATGTGCAGTGCATGCAGCTCTCTGCACGAGACGCTGTCCTGAGTGCCCTTAAGCCCTTTATTCCCCCGGCTGAATGCAGTTAATTAGCAACAGTCACTATAGCAACTGCCTCTCGCTTCAAAACAATGTCTAATTTTTGCAGCTAAGCTTATCATACTGTTTACCTGAAGGGCTTGCTGCCCCGAGTTGTGCCGGCGCTGGCTCCCCGCCAAGCCTTCGAGGTTAATTGTGACAGCAGTGAAAAACATCACAACAGCTGCTTTGTGGCGAAGAGGAGCCATGGAAAACGGCAAGAAAGTGGCGAGTCCCCCTCGCCAGCAAAGAGCCAAAGACACAGCACTTACATAATTCACCTGCTTTGCAAGCCTCCATTCAGCCTGGCTGCAGACAATTACATACCCTCTGGAGTACATCACTGAACACATGACCAGATGTGAAATACGACAAGAAAGGCACAATGGGACACTGAGTTCCAAGAAAATGCATTTAATGGGTGTTATTGTGCATGTGGGAGCGCCTTAAGTCAATTTGCTTTGAATAATGCACTTCAGTAAGTTGTTCTCCGTAATGTAACTTGAAGTTTTTGTGCATCTAGTAACCTTGTAGATGCGAAAATTCTGCCAAGCACATTTCACAATTTCTTGAATTTGGGTTCTTGCTCTGATTGATGAAACTTAGGTAAAGTACAACCCGTCCCTTACATCTCTTACGCATTTGAAATGATATTTGCAGTACGCTTGCTGGGTCGAATGTATTCAACCAGTCTAAATATCACAGTATGTTTTGGACGGAGCCTAGGAGAGGACGCAGGCTGTTATGATTATTATGTGTGAAAGCACCATCTGTTTCAGGAACTCTGGGTGCTTTTAGTGGCTGCTATCAGGCCCCGGCCACCGGAGCAGTCTTTACAGTGCATCTGTTTGCTTTGAAGGTGGCAAACGTTAATCATATCACGCCTTTTTTGCGACCTGGACGCCCAGGATGGAAAGACATTTGCTTCGGGATCAAGGTACGCGCGTAATTGCCGAGCACGGGCCGGTCAGCGTTGGCTTTGTCCCCTGGTCGCTTTGATGAGGCATTTGTTTTTTCCCCATTACAGATATGCAGTGTGCTCAGTCATCTCATCAGGGCCGAGCGGCCAGCTCAGACGGACACTAAGTGGCACTTGGTTTGCAGGGCCGCTGTGGATCGGTTAAGCGTAATGAGCGAGCCTGGCCCTCCCCCTGCGGGGCTGCAGCGAGCGCGGGGGCCCAGGCATTGCCTCCCTCGCGCCGGACCGCCTCGCGTTCACACCGCCACCGCAAGCCGGGCCGCCTGCTGGGAGGATAATGAGGAATTCTGGGATCCGCTCAGGCTCCCTCAGCTACCTGCATTCGCTTTCAAATGGAGTCTGGAGAACTTCGGCCTTGCACGCGCACGCACACACCTTCGTTATAATCCCTCGCTTTTGTCGGCACGCCATTGTAGGCTTGGTGGCGGCGCCGTACTTCCGCACCCGCGAGAAACACGTTTCCAATTACGGCGTGATTTACTGTGCACTGCACGAAGATGAGCTAGGTAGCACCTGATTCTTTCTCGACGCAGGCAGTGGGTTAGGTTAACATGCAGTCTTTCAGTTGTGTGGTTGAAATCATGGTGTGTTTTTTGTCATTTTTTCTGGTGACATGCTGTTTGGCAGTTCATTGTTCACTTGAGGTGACTGTACTGTAAGAGCACTGCTCTCAGCATCTCGAAGGGAGTTTGTGCCCGTCACCATTTTCAGCCTGTGCAGTATGTGAATGGCCTTCTATAATTAAAATGAATCCTCGGTCATAAATTTCCAATTACCCCATATGTAGCTGTTCGGCAAAGATGGCATCCAGTTATTGCTTCTTTAGTTTATCACTGGAGTTGAGTGGCTTCCAAGCACTAGAAGTGAATAGTCACTCAAATTGCTTCTATAAAAACATCTTCTGTAAATACTTCTCCCTCTTCATTAAGGTGGCACAGATTTGTCAGTGTGGTTTAGAGCACAGTGTGACTTACTGTGAACCATAAATTTCATCAAACTGAGCAACCTTTTCAGACAGCAGACAATCGGATCTTTAGACGGTCTGTACTCTGTAAAAAGGAGCAAGAGTCATAGAATCTGATCTAGTGTTGTCTGAAATGACTGCCTGTAGTGATGAAGTTGTGTTCTTTTTCATTGCTCTCTGAGTCCTAAATCACACTGTCAAGTCTGGGCCACCTTAACAAAGAGCTGGATGTTGTTTGTGCTGAGAGCTTTTGGAATGTATTAACACTATGAAAACTATTTGGGTGACTACTGACTTGTGTTTGTTAGCAACAGCCTTGTAGCTCCAATACTGAATGAAAGTAGCAGAATTTAGTTGCCAAATATGTCCTGGCAGATCTGAGGTGAGTAGAAAATAGTGTAAATTTGATTTTTTGCCAAATTGTTCCTTTAGGGCCTGCATAGCGGTGGCAGTCCCTGCCTGCAGGTCTGTCACTGCGTTGTTTTGAAAGGCTTTTACTTCTTACTCTCGCAGTGCAGCCACTTCTGACAAAGCCCAATATTGACAGTCCTGTTGGAGCTTGTCAGCACCTGTAGTTTTCCACCAACCAGTAAAACATGAGAGATATTTTGTCCATTTGGACCCTGCTCCTGAGGCAGGGAGGAGAGGGTAGTAAAAACATATGGTCCCGTCTGCAAACTGTTCCCCATGTGCTGGGCACTCTTTACCATTCTCTTATTTCTTCCTGTTTGTGGTACAGACAAATGGTTTTAACTGCTTGTGGCACTTTCACTTTACAGCAGTTTACGGCGAGTTCCTTCACCATTTTAAAGGATAAGCTGTTTTTTGTTTGTTTGTTTGTTTTGTTTTTTTCAAAGGTGTCATGCAGATGTTTGTCTAACACTCACTCTGATGAATGAGTGTGTATTGGGTCATTTACTGCAGTATTGAGTTTCTACACTAGAAATAAAGAGCTGACATGCTTGCACAAAAGAAAATATACATAGATATATATTTTTCTAATGCACACAAATGTCCATATTTATATTTTTTTAGGTTATTTTTATAGTGTATATTTTATACTGTGCTGTTGTGTTGTAGTTTTTATTCTGTTGTTTTTGCTGCTCTTAACTTTGTACCATCTACCCTAATATTCTGCCACAATAATGTCAATTTCCCACTTGTGGGACTAATAAAGGTTTATCTTATCTTATCTTATAAATCCCTAAAAGGTCCCCACGAGACCAAGTTAGTGAAATATGTCTCAGTGTGCTGGCCATAATGATTGTCAGGTTGTTTTGGGGACTCGAAATTCAGGCTTTAATCTGAGACCTAATGTGAACTGAGACCTAATGTGAAATGTTGAATAAAAAAGCATAATATTCATTTATATTTTTAAAATTTTGTTCTAAACTAGCAAATGTCAGATATGATGTATATCAATTATCATGAAAAGGGTGGAGTGTTGGAGTGTCATATAATTTTGCCATATTTTGCAATGCTGCTTATAATATTATTTGTGCAGTTTATCGATAATAATAATATTAATGATAACCTCCAGAACAGTAACAAACCATGCAGACCCTTTAGACCACTCTACAAGGCTTTATTGGAAAGTTAAAAAAAAAAAACTAGGAAGCCTTTAAAAAGTTGTTGTTGGGTTTTTTTTTTGTAGAGAGACCAGTTAATTGTCAGATCCAGTATCGTCTTTTCAGATGTTTGACCAATTAAGGTCCCATGCCTGATATATCCTTGGGTTTCTTATTATAAATGACCTGGAAAAGACTACAGTTATTCTTAAGTTGTTGAGGAGAGTAGTTGGAGTGAGGACCCGTTGGCAGATCCTGACCTTTTAAGGGGTGTAAATAAGACGTGTCCCGCGTTTGCATGTCCACACAGGTTGGACATTCCACTCATCTGTCAGGTGACCCATCCCACGCATGGCTGCCTGTTTTGAACCAAAAGCCCCGGGCACGTCTGCTCGTAACGCTGTGGGCAGTGATCTTATTGACAGCTCTAGGATTTTGTTTTTGAGCTGGGAAGAGGTGTTTTGTCCCCTCAAATTTCACAGCTTTTACCATTTGTTGTTTTTGATGGCTGTAACCTTAAACGCCTTTGAGATTTTGGTATCATAATGAATTCCAGAGCTAGAAAAATAAGACTTGCTTGTTTCCAGCCCTAAGAGGACTGTGTTATCTGCATCTGGCTTTTTGCTTTGTAGGCATTCTGAGGCTCCAGACTTCACACGGGTCTCCTCATCAGTGTGGAATGCGCTGGGGAATCTCATATTGCTTTATTTGCAAACTACATATACTAACCATGTGAACCCAGCGAGGTCGGCTTGCGAGGGCTTTCCAAGCTCAGCTAGTTCAAACCCTAGTACGGCAGTCCTACCTCATTATTAATGAATGGCTATTTGACTATACTGACATAGACACAACCCATAAATCTTACATTCTTATCTGTGGGCACTAATTACAGTGATATTAGATCAACCCGTGGTTTATGTTGACGTGTTTTGTATACACCCTACAGTGTAATCTTTGTTTAACCATTCATCCCTCATGTGTGAGGCTTGTTTGAGAGTTGAGATATTAGAGGGTGAGTCTGCGTGTTCACTAGCTTTGACTGTGCTTTGGGACTTGATGGCAGAGATTTGCAGCGGGCAGGAAATGCTTGCATGTGAGCAGAGAGGAGCTTTGAAAGACCGTTGCTCAGTGCTGAAGAGGATGTGGAGTGTGTCCAGCAGAGCAGGCAGCCTGCGCAGCGACTGGTTTCAGATTGCACTGCTCCAATTGGCTGCTTTTGTGACTGAAACAGGCTGCTCTGGACCATTTAAAGACACAGTGGCATTGATAATCTCTAGTTGCTATAATTGGATTTGGAATAACCCAAATCTCACTGTTATTTTAGGCCCGCTTATGAAAGATTTCAGATCTAGAACTGGACAACTGACTCATTACACAAGTGACAGGAGGCCAGAAAGTAAAAATAGACCTAACCGAACAATAGTAATTCATAGTAAATAGTGATAATAGTAATACTAATAATAATAATAGCAATAATAGTAATCCATTCATAGCCATGCATAGATTCCTGTATAGACCTTGACAGAACTGAAGAATCCCTGTTACTTTTCAGATCCTTTCCAGAGGTTCATTATTCGCTGTTTTATCATTGACCATAAACCAAAATGAAAAAAATGAACCTTTATTTTATTTAAAAGGTGAATTCCGACTTTTAATATGAAATCACCGTTTATTAGAAATCAACGCACAACACAGATCAGGACTGAAGGAATAATGGACATTGCAATTGTAATAATAGACGCTGTGATGTTGAAAATACATCACAAAAGTAAGAATTTGAATAAAGAACAAGGAACATAAATGAACTGACATCAGATATGGATGTTTAACATTACACATGTCCTAATGATTAACACGAAGCAACAATAATCAAGATCTTACACATATTAGTTAAAACTAGAGGTTCCATGCCCAGCCTATAACTCAAAACAGCGATGGCTTTGTGGGTGAACCCATTTCACAAACACTCATAATTGAACATGACCTTGGCAGCCAAAGTACCAAGAGGAACACACACATACACACGCAGATTTTAGAAGCTTTATCATTTTAAGTTACTTCCATGCCATCCTTTATCTCTGTGTCTAATAACCAGCACATCTACTGTAAATCAAAAGTGACTTGAGTAGCAGTAGCTCCCCAAATGGAGAATATTCAGCTCATCATCCAGATGGCAAATTAATCAATAAGCTGAGGGCCTACATTTTAATCGATAATTTTTTTAGTTGAGTAATCAAATCTAATCAAGTAATTGCAACAGCCACACACACACACACACACACACACACACACACACACACACACAAATATATATATATATATATGCATGCTACATATACAGCTCTTGAAAAAATAAGAGACCACTGCTAAAATATTTTTGAGCACTGCTGACAATATTTCTCCTAATTTCCAAATAAAAATATTGTTCTTTCAAGCATCATTTTAAAGGAAACGACAAAACATCAAAATAAGAGAAATGATGCAGCGTTTACAGAACTTGAATAATTCAAAGAATACAAATCTCTCATTCACTTTTAAACAAAATGGCAATAATTACCTTTGACGAACTTCTAGTAGTGTTTTACCATCTAACTGGTCTCATTGTGAGAGGAGAGTGTCGATTACAGCAGTGTTTTTATAC
>JBBPCX010000038.1:4936743-4954761 GCA_037974365.1 Hydrocynus forskahlii
CTAATCAGTCCCTCATAAAGCAGAATGAGGTGCTTGTGTAGGAATTTAACAGACACTGGCATGGAAAGGTTTCACACTAATAGAGATGATGATTTAAAAATAAACTGCAGTGGTCTCTTATTTTTTCGGGAGCTGTAGTTTGGCACTGGAGCTATCAGGCTAATGTAGCTAAGAGCTAAAGTGTATTAGCATGAACAGTTCAGACTACAGACTGCATGCCTGAATCAAGACATGTGTTAAAGGGTATCATGGGAATCATAGCACACTGATATTTCCTAGCTTTTTGAGAAAAAAGACACTCCCTAGTGTAGCCAGTCCAAAGGAAATTAATCTACCAAGCTCATTAGTTTTGTGATGCCACAATTTCTATTTACATATATCCACCAATTAAGGCGTTTAGCCTCACCCATTCACCCTTAAAGTGTACCTGTTTCTGCCATTTACATCTTAATCTTAAAGGCACAGTAACAAAAACAGCCTGTGCAATTCTCAGGGGTTAAAAGGTCGGAAAATGGTTACATAAAAATGACAGTTGGCGCATTAATCCACGCCAACGTTATAGGTTGGCTGAATAACGTGACAAATGTAGGATATGAGCCCTGTATGTAATTTAAAATGGAGAGTTTGTAATGGTGCATGATGTAAAAAGAAATTACAAGTAGCCGTCCTGAATCCAAAACGTTCTCTGTACTGTAATTTTTGAAATAAATCTATTAAAGAGTGCTTGACAGCTCAGTGTGGTTTGAAACACACATGACGCGACCTTAGGAGCCTCACTGCTTGTTGGGTAAAGTAGCCTCACAGCTGCAGTAAAAACAATCAAAAAACATTCAAGCTTCAGATGCTCAACCTGTTTTGGCTAATTGACCACATTTAGAGTTCGGGGGAAATTGCCTACATTTGATTTTTGGTCGAACCATTACTTGAAGTGGGGAATAATTAATCAGCGAGTTAATTTGTGTTTCTTACAAATCGTTGGTGTAAATGATTGTGGCCTGTCCTGTGTTGTGTGTGCGCCGTTTTGAGCGGCGTAAATTACATTGAAGCCTTTTTGTTTTTTTGCGTCTAGGTGACGAGCATGGTAAGTACGGCATTCTGAATGTGCGTCCCTCGCTGCTAGAGCCCTCAGTGGCCTCGCTTCTGCTCCTGTGCTTCCTCTGAGTGCTTGCAGCCAGCTCCTCACCAGCCCACCTTACAAACACACACATACACGCATAGCTCCCGCCAGCAGGTTCTCCTCCAGCTCGCGCTCACTGCTTTCTCACTGAAGGCCTGTCGGCGCTGCACTATACCGCTAGCATTCAGGTCTGTGTGCTTCCATTGCATTAGAGAGTAGCATTCCTTGGGCTTCTTCATACAGGGCCTTCCAGACCTTCTTTGCTTCTCCAACATTGCAAGGAATGCTGCTTTTTTTTCCAACTTTTTTCATTAAAAAACAAAACAAAAAAAAGACCACGTATGCCACGTGTGGCGTGAGGAAGGATGTCTTTTGTAGCCTTTGTGCGCTCACAGGTCCCCACGTGGCTCTCGGTGCATATTAATTAACCTTTGCCACGTCGAGAGGCACGGATTTGTAAGCGTGCCGCGAATCGAAGGGAATTTGAAAGTCTATATGCAAAGTTAGCCTTTACCCTCCCTAGGAGGATTAAAGCTTAGGTTAATGAGTTGATAACTAAAGGCAAAAAAGACTCTTAACCACAGTGTCCACCGCTCTTTCATTCAAGTATTAGCTCCGTGTTGTTGACTGATCTCTGTTCGACAACCTTGATGGCTGCTTGTAGACGTGGAATGTAGCACAGACAAGAAAAAAAGGTTATTATTGCTTACCTCTCCCTCATCAAAGTTGCAGGCTTTGTGGTACTCATGAAGCTGCTGTATAGGGTAATGTACGCTGGCTCTGCTAGCGTGCCCATAGTTCTATGAAGTTTAAGATGAGTCTGACCTTCCTTTGCTAAGGGTGAGCTGAAGCATGCAAAAGACATTCTTCAAAGTGTGCATCTCTGACACTTCTTTCTGTGCTTAAAGCGATAGTTCTGGGTAAAAGAGGCCTATCCTATAGCTAAACAGGTAGTAGAAGCCTGAGTTTTGTTTGCAATTACACAATTTTACAGATAACAGGACAAAAGTATGTCAGAATAGAGATATGGGTGAAAGTGTTCAAATGATTCAACACACAGCTCTAATTGGTAGCATAAGGGCTTCTTTACCTGTGACCTATATCGGCCTCTTAAAGGGGAATTCGAGCAATTTTTCTAAATTTCAGCATGTTCAGTCTCTGAGATACATTTAAAGTATTAAAATTAAAGTGTTTTTATGTGAAATGTTTCATCGTAGAGAAACTTTCTTTATATTGGTGGCGATGGGAACTGTGGCATTGCAGTGTTTACACTAATATAACAAAAGTCTTTGTTTTATTAACTATACTAAACCACCAGTTTTCAGTTTTTTATGTAATGTTGATGATGGTAAAAACAATGGTAGATCTCAAAAAATACTGTTTTGCCTTTGAATGGCATACACCCATCTATCATAAATCTATTTTTAAATTTTCGGTCAAAACTATCAACTATCGGTGTACTGGGCATCATAAATGTATTTATGATCATTTCATGTAGTAAACCTCCGTGAAAGAGCATTTACAGGCAGTAAACACTTTACATGTCTGGTTTCTGTCACAACCACAGTTCTGACTTGGTAAATTTCTTCAGAAATTCCTCAGATTTCACATCAGGCTGCTTTGAATGGCTTTGTTTAGATCTTACCCATTTCATTACGTAGAGGTCAGTGGAATTCAGCTTTAATTAAATAAGCAAACTTCGAACACTGGACTCGTCTTGGCTGATTGGCTGCATGTGGGTCAAGGGGAATACTGGCTGAACTCGATTTGTTACTGAACTATCGCTATAGCTGGTTTTGTTGCCGTCTGGAAAAAAGAGCCTTGTTTCAGTGAGAAGTGATGCTCTTTTTTTTCCATTTTGGCCAATAGCGTCTTCGCTTGTTTTGCGAAGGCCTCGGCTGTTTCCCTCTTGTCTCTTTGGATGTGTTTTTTGTCCCCCACCACCCCTCACCCTTCATCAAGTCTTAAGCCCCTTTTGTGAACGCTGTTGAAGGATCAGACCGTGAAGGACAAAGCCCTCCAGAGCATGGCCTCCATGTCCTCGGCACAGATCGTCTCCGCCACGGCCATCCACAACAAGCTGGGTCTGCCAGGCATCCCTCGCCCCGCCTTCCCCGGAGCAGCTGGGGTAAGACAGCCCTCTGGCGCCCCCGCTATCGGCCCACCGGGGCCCAATCCCATTACACACACAAGCAAGCCCAGCTCACATCCCCTGCCCACATCTGATAAGCACACCAATGCTATACTCAAGATAACAGTCCAGCATGGCACGCTGTTCACCTGGGTTTTGTAGAAAGCATCAGATAACGCGAGTATCACCGGCCTGCAGAGAGTGAGTGTGAGTGTGGACAGGCTTTGCTTTGTTGTCTATTTATTTATCTAATTCTCTAGTTTTGGCAGGGCATGATATCCACGGGACAGCCAGGATCCTCACAAGAGTGAGTAAACATCCTAAAGTTCTCACATCAGCCAATATCACTTCATCTGTTCTGCTGTTACTCTGTACTTCTTACTCGTTTTTCAGTCTCTCTCCTTTTCCCCTCTTTCTAGTTTCTGTTTTCTTTCTCTCTCCCCATCTCATCAGTCTCTTTCCTTCTGTTTTCCTCTCCCTTCTTCCTCCTCTCTCCTCGTTTTAAAAAGTGTTTCTTGGCCTCCTCCCTCTATCTCTCTCCCACTTCCTCCGCCCTGTCTTCTTCTCTCTTTCTCTCGTCCTCCCCCTCCACATTCTGAAGGAATGGGCCGAGTCCAAGTGTGAATACTTTGTGCAGCTTTGTTTCTTCTTTACTGTACAGCCCTCTTAATCTCTTCAGCGTGCTTCGCAGCAGAACCTCTGCACATCTGTGGCCCACGCCCTGACTCTTCCCTTTCCTCTTTGTTTTAGCATCAAGCCATTTGCGCAACAAGCCTACCCCATCCAGCCCACCGTCACGACAGCAATTTCAAGTATGTCTTCAGCTATTGTGTTTCTTTCTTCCTTCTTCCTTTTGTAAAGTGAACAATTTTTTTCCCTCCACATTCTAGTATATAAATACTAGCATATTTTGTGCTGCTTTGTGATCAGGTTACGAATCCACAGCAGCACCAGCACCAACAGTACCAGCATGGCAGGGCCGCTCCATTGGCACCACCAAGCTTCGGCTGGTGGAGTTTTCAGCCTTTCTGGAGCAACAGAGGGATCCAGACGCTGTGAGTAGTGCTGCAGTTAACCTGACCGTTCAAAACCAGATCTGTTCTGGCACAATGGGTTGGTGTCCCCTGCGAGAGAAAGACCATGTCATGGATTTGCAAAAAAAAAAAAATAGCTGGCATAAAGAGCTGCAAGAGGTTTGTGTTGCTGCAGTATAAAACAATAACACCTGAACGTTTCTGCAGAGAACATAGACCTACAGAACAAGCAAAACAAGATAATGCAGCTGCGATCAAAATCAAAGCTAAAGTCGTCATAATTAATCAATTAGTCTTTATGGCTCGGGTTAAAAAGTGAGTTTTATGATTGGCGTATTCATCTAAGGTCCTGTCATCTGGATCACAAGTTTGATGCCAAAGCCGTCCATGGCCTGGGAGTCCAGAGCGTCAGAGGTGGCCTCGCTCACTCTGGGTGGGTAGGATGGCCCTTCCTCTCTGCCGCCACACATAAGATTCAAGCCAATGCAGCAGAATGAGTGATTATCATTTTTCTCTAAGCATGTGGAGCAGTCGAAGGCCCTACTGGTCACAGTGGAAGTGACTGGGGGAGACCTAGCTAGCAGGAGGAACTGGACATGTAAATACTGGTATATTACGAAAAAATTATGAAATTACCAAATTAGGCTTGCGAAAAAAGGATTAAATTCTACCATCTTGGTGATAATTATTTAAAATTCGCCTTTTAAATTCTCTCATGAGGAATCCGATAGACAAACCCCTGTATTTAGCCTTTAAAGACTGGTTATCCTTTTCCACTAAAAATATCCACTGCTTGGCTGTTGTCAAACACGCTTGATTAATCATCAAAGTAATCGATATATTAGTCACATTCTAATGTATTTGAGAGTGGCAGCACTAATCAAAATAACTAGTCATTTTTAAGTGGATTTTTCTCTTTACGTTCAATGGGTGGCAATTGCACATTTTTGTCATTGCTTGTTGAAGTGTGTGACACAATGTAAATGTTCCTTCCAAAGATGGTCTTGTGGTCCTGTTGCGCACCTTAAAACGTTTTAAAGGTGCCCACATTCACTTTTTGTAATGTTTTAAAATAGAAAACTGAAATGAAAAGCGAGACAGAGTGTTTGGAGACGGTGTTACGGTACTATGTAATATAATGGCAATGGAATTCGGTACAAATTTGTTCTCTTACTAGAGGTACTGAAGACGTACACTTAGGGGTTCCACCCCAACAGTGATTTAGTACCTTTTTTCCTGAGAGTATGCAAGAATACTCCCAACACACACAGCTCACCATCCGCTTCGCCCTGCCGTCTCTCTATGGGTATGCCAGACATGCTATTTTGCTGTAAGCAGACGAGAGACGAGGTCAGACAGAAAGGCCAAACACATTGTTGTCCCTCAAAATGGCAACCCTGAGCCGAAGCTTCACATTTTTTATGATTTGTCTCAGACGGTGGCGATCCGTCTTAGTTTGTCTACATTCTCCAGAGAGTTTTGTTTTGCTATCGATAGCGCATGACATCAGCCATTAATCATGCGTTTAGCTGAATATTTGAAATTGCCGTATCTGCGAAGAAGGACTGCAGCGGCTAAATTTAACTCAGTAACAGGCTTTTATGAGTTAGCGTGAAAGCCCTAAGAACATAAAACACCCCATACATTTACTGTCGCACACCGCTATTAAAGCTCGAGGGACGCATTTTTTCCCCCCACAGTCTTCACTTCGAACGCGGTTCGGTTGCGCCCGTTTCAGAAGCAGCATGTTCACGAGCGCCTGTCTCTCTTTTCCTCCTCAGTACAACAAGCACCTTTTTGTGCACATCGGTCAGACAAATCACTCCTACAACGATGCCTTGCTGGAGTCGGTGGACATTCGTCAGATTTATGACAAATTCCCGGAGAAGAAAGGAGGGCTGAAGGAGCTCTTTGGCAAAGGCCCTCAGAATTCCTTCTTCCTCATAAAGTTCTGGGTGAGTGGCTCTTCACAGCGAATCAGCGATTTATCCGCAGACCTCTGTCTCCCTTATTCACACAATGTTACAGTTTAAGAAATAGTTGAGTGAAAAATCTGATTTATACAATTGTATTATTTATACAATACAATTATACAGCTACAATAATGATAACTATTGGAAGCTTATGACCACCTCTATATATATATATGTGTGTGTGTGTGTGTGTGTGTGTGGGTGTGTGTGTGTGTGTGTGTGTGTGTGTAAAAACACTGTTTTCTAAAAACATTAAAACACAAAAAATGTGTTGCATAAGTAAAGTAGTAGCACTTACATGTAAGCCTGTCCCTTCTTTGTTCATAGGCAACTCTGGTTGAGATCACTTAAAGTGGATTTTCCAAAATTGCTAGATCATTCTGTTATAGACAATGAATTCAATTCCAGTGGTCTGATGTGAGCATGGTTTATTCTAGAGAACTCTTTACAATGGTTGTGATGAGAACCGGGGGTCACAATGTCTGCAAAACCAAATATAACGCCATTTTATTTACCATCGAGACACCAGCTGGTTTTAATACATGATGTTAAAAATGAAACATGATGGTAAATCTGAAAACACTTTACCTTCGAGCTCTATTTGGCCTACCAACATCCTACGTATACCTTTGCACCATTTGTGCCTTTAAAAATGCATTTTAGGCCAAAGCCTTATCAAAACGTTGTTTTACAATTGTGTAACGATCTCAAATCACTTTGAATTCACCACTGAATTATTCAAAAATGAGTGAAATATTTGTTGAATTCCCCCTTAACTTGGCTGTACATTCATAATTCTATTTGACAATTGTAAGCTCGTAGCCCATTAGCACTCAGAGCGCTAAAGAGGCAAAGGAAGGAAGGTGACTTCTTATTGAACTCATTCTTTAAGTGATGTAAGAGTGTGAGTTTTAGTCGTCCCTTAACTGTATTTCGTACAAGGTACAGACGATGGTGGTAGTATCCGTGGGTAAAACACTTGCCCGTGAACCTGATGAACACATTGTCGCAGGTTCGAACCCCCCCACTTTCTACCATTGTGTCCTTGAGCAAGACACTTTTCTCCAGGAGGACTGTCTCTGTAACTAATGACTGTAAGTCGCTCTGGATGAGAGCGTCTGTCAAATGCCACCTTTACACTTTATGATACAGATACAGATGGCTTAAACAATGCTTGGCTATTTAAGGTGATATAATATCTGAGTGTGGATTATTCATGTAGCTTATTGCACATTCACATGCTTGAAGTTCTGAGCTGCTCTCCAGTTGAGCGTGAAGAGAATGGGCCTCTTCAGACGGAGTTTGCATGTGAGTGCAGCCCGTCAGCCGGTGTGTTTGGCGTGGCATAGCAGGAAAGCGCCGGATCAAAGACTTTGCTAATTCCATCTAATATTTTAAAAACAATCGTGAGGCCCGGCTGCTGCTCTAATAGCTGTTTAAACATTGCATATGTTTTCCCCAAAACGAAATGCTAACTAGCGGCAACCAACAAAGTGGTCCCCGGCACGGCCGACGCGAGGCTGCTCGAATTCCGTTTGAAGTGACGAGCGGATCTGAATTTCAAATGAAATGGCAGATCTGCACAATAATGCCTCTCCTGAATATTATGTGAAAATCTAACGGCCTCTTTTAATGAAGGCGAGAGCATGCCGGAGAGGAATATTTGCGTTTTTCTTTTTCTTTTTTCTTTTCTTTTCTTTTTTTTTATACCCCTCTTTTTATTAATTTTAATAATGAACAGTGGGTCCTAATGAAAGAAAAAGGACCACTGAGAGCTGCTCTTTTTTTTTCTTTTTTTTTTTTTACAAGGGTGAAATAGCTTTCACGAATGGTGTCATTTAATCTATTCTTTATCATCTGCCTTTGAAAGGCCACGCCGCTTTTTTAAATGCACACGCGTAAAGGCCTAGATAGTGAGCTCAATGAATGGAGAATGCGGCACTGAAAATGAATAGCGTTTCATGAGCCAAACTATTGATTTAAGGGATACAGATCTCTCCTGGATATTTCCTTAATTTGTTCCTTAATGCACTTGAACAGATCAGTTTTGTTCTTCTTTAGAGTAATAAGATGTCAGTCACTACAGTACGCCTGCATTAGGCGTGAACTTTGCTCAGCCCGTCCACCAGATGGCAGATTTGCAATCACACGGGGTTGTGCAATAAAGGGCATCTACTTTTTCTGGCAGGATTCCAATTAGGGTTTATTTCAATTTAAATGTAGACTATTAATTATTTAATCTCCTTCCTGTTTCTTTTTTTGTTCTCTGTTGGTTTTAGTTCACACTGTAAAGCACTTTTATCTGCATTTTATGTGAAGGATGGGTGCTATATAAATAAACCCTATAATACTACTCCTACTAATAATAATACTACTACCACTACTACTACTAATAATAATGTTCTTATTATAATAATTATTTGTAATAATACTAATAGTAGTGATTCAGCTGGTGGTTGCCCCTGCGAGTTGCCCCTGCGATCAGAAGGTTGTGGGTTCGAATCCCAGGACTGACAGTGGCACCACTGAGGCTCCCTTGAGTAAGATACCATCCCCACACACTCCCCGGACGCTGTGTTCCTGGCTGGCCCCAGCTTCACTTGGTGAATGGATTTAAATATAGAGAAAAAAACTTCACATTGTTTACACTGTGTGCTGTGGTGTGTTCACTTATGACTGCAAGGGGCCACTTTACTTTAATTCTGAAATGTCATTGCATTTCTGATGTGTGCTCACACTGCTGTTTTTATTTCCTAGGCTGACTTGAACTGCAATGTTCAGGAGGAAACCGGGGCCTTCTATGGTGTCACCAGCCAGTACGAAAGCCCAGAGAACATGACCATCACCTGCTCCACCAAAGTCTGCTCCTTTGGAAAACAAGTGGTGGAGAAAGTGGAGGTAAATATGACACAAGCTTTTTGTCCCTAGTGGATGATTTAGTGGATCATGTGACAGTCTGTCATTCACACAAGTTCTATCAGCCTGGATGTGGTCCAGTTAGCCACTGGAGACATGATTGGTGTACAAAGTTAAGCATCATTAGTTTCCATTGGAGCCACCTGCCAGTCAGCATGCTGCAGCCTGAACGCCTAAATGATCTCACCGGGGTCTTTATGCTTCGTCTGCAGACGGAGTACGCTCGCTTCGAGAACGGCCGCTTCGTGTACCGGATAAGCCGGTCTCCCATGTGTGAATACATGATCAACTTCATCCACAAACTCAAACACCTGCCCGAGAAGTACATGATGAACAGCGTCCTGGAGAACTTCACCATCCTATTGGTGAGTCACTTTTTTCCCGTTCTGCTTTACCTTCTGGACCGTTCCTCCCTCAGGGTGGTGGACAGAGCCCGTGGCCTGCAGTGCAGCATTCCTGGCATTCTTGTGTTCTCGTGTGGAGCCTTGTAATCTCCTGCAGAGAGGGGGCAGGGAGCGCTTTTATTAGACTGCAGCCACACAGGGATTAGAGCCCCGTTTTTCCTCCACACAGAGTGCACTTGTGGGCGCGCTCTCCTGGCCTCTGCCCTCCATAGAGCTTCTCCACTTCTTCAAATTCCTCACATTCTACAGACAGGGCCTGTAAAACTGACGGCAGGGCTCCTGGGCTGCCCAGCCTCACCCAAATTGACAAAGAGGGCTACAGTGTGTGTGTATATTTGGGATAACAGTCTGATCCCAGTCCTTGAATACTGACTGTCTGCCAATACCACGTCCCATTAAATATTTATCTTTTTGTGGACAATGCACAATGTGCACTTTAGGTGGGGAAACTGGAAGAAAGACCCCCAGGCAAAGACCCCCCCACCCCCATCTCATTTTCCATCCTGGTCAAATGTTCAGGTCAAACATATTTACTGAACGACTGTGCTCTAATTCGAAATTCTTGTGGATGAGTGAAGCTTGAGGATAAAACTTTAGAGATCAGTTTCATGACAGGTTTTGTCAGTGAATAGTGATGCATGCATTTAAGTTAATTAACAAGTTATTATTATTATTTTTTTAATTAATGGAGAGTGGAAAGGTATGAAAAAAGTTCATGGTTTGGGTTTGAAGGGTTTTTAAAAGCTTGTTTTAAGTCAAAACATAATGTTGGATTTTTGGGGCTAAAAATCATATCATACAAATTGCAATGTGAACTGCTATTTAGTTCTTTTTCATCATGAAGACACAATACTGCTCACTGTAGTTTCACTGGCTGGGGCTGGCATTTATAGGTATTTTGCCCCAAATTTTCTTTTAATGCTGTAAAAACAGGACAAAATTTTGGGTTTTTATGCTATTACAAATTATTTCTTCCCTGTTCCAGATTATTTTCCTCTTACTGTGCATATATATATATATATACGCATCATCCTATGCATTCTAATGAGTTTAACCTTGCCATGAATTAATAGTTCTTAATAGTTCCATTTTCTCTTATATTCACATAAAACCAGCACAATCTTGATAAAATATGCTCCTTTTAAATATACAGAAAATGACTTATTTTCTCTTAAAACTCTGGACAGATACACCAAGTTTTTTAAGGACTTAAATGAGTTTTCAAACATAAGCAAAGTACTCCAGTTTTGGAAGCTTTCATCACACCGTTATTACAGCCAGTCACTCTCATTTGACATGCAACCGGTTTGTTTGTGACAAACTTGTAACCACATTCGAAACGCTGGCGATGGCGGTGTTGGTGACTTCAGCACTTTTATTTGATTTTTTAAATAGTTCCACACTGCAGAAATTTAAATTGTTTGTTAACATTCATAAATGTGCCCCATGTAATGTGTTTACCATCTGTATAACAGTGGTATAAATCTAGCGCCGTGAGGTAAAATAGCCTAAATAAAGGGCAGGAATTGGACTGGGCCGGAGAGTGAGTGTGTTAATGCAGGCGTGTCTGGATGTGTGCGTGTGAAGCAGTAACTCTCTCTCTCTCTCTCTCTCTGTGTGGCAGGTGGTCACAAACAGAGACACACAGGAGACCTTGCTGTGCATGGCGTGTGTGTTTGAGGTGTCGAACAGCGAGCACGGAGCGCAGCATCACATCTACAGGCTGGTGAAAGAATGAAGCTCGGTCCGGCCGGCAGCCCTGTCCTATAGACTCTGAACCTCAATAAAAAAAGTGGCAGTGCCTCTAGTTCAACAGTCACCCACAACGATTCTCGCTCACATCTGGGTGATGCTTATAGTTATTACTTTGTTTTGTTTTTTTTTTGTTTTTGTTTTTGTTCCGTTTTTTTCGGTCTTAAATGATGTATATGTGTTTGACGTTTCGACTGCAGCTGTGAATTGCGGTACAGTTGTATAATGTTTTGATACAGGAAAGAATCTTCATTTTAAAGGCCTAATTGACATTTTTCTCCTCCGTAGGTCGTATGTGTAAAGTAACACTATCAATAGAGTTCGAGGTCAGGTTTAATTAGACTGAATCTGGCCAACTGAAATGTCCAATTTTAGGATTTTTTTTTTTGTTTTAAAAAAATGCTATATTGTACACCCTGAGAACAGATTTCAGCCTTCTTTCTATGGTTCATGTAAAACAATAACGTCTATGAGTGTATGTGTGTAGGCATAAATTTGTGTGTGTGTGTGTATAGATGTATATACTCACATCAAATGTAGTTTTCTTTTCTTTTGTTTCCCAAAGAAAAGCGTTTGAGGAATTTCATTTTGGAACATTTGGTTAATTAAAGAGACAGTTATCATGGCCATCGGAATTATAAAGTGACCAACTTTTAAAAGACATTTGTAGCATTCAGGGAATTCCAAAGTCCAGCCCTTGGAAGAAGAAGAAAAAAAAAAGGAATCGCGAATAGTTATTTTCTGAAATGTTTTTCTTTTTAACTGACTTCTTGATTGACTGCACTGTGATCGCGTTCCTGAGGTTCATTCCAACTTCTGTCTCTCTGCTGTGGCTAAAGGCAAGTCATCACCTGCAATAAGACAAAAAAGCAGAGTTTTAGACCCCTTTACCCTTTCATCTTCAAACAGCTCCTGCTAATATTCGAAAGAGCATTGCTAAAAAAAGCAAGAAAGCACTACATATAGTATACCGGGGGCTGATTGATGGTCAAAACGTCCCAAGCACTTGGATCCTCTCGTAGGACATGCCTTATTGAGCAATCCTACGTTTTCGCTCTGGAATCGCTGACAACGCTCCTCGGATAATTCGTCGAGACACAATCGCATCGTAAAAGACACACGGGGGTCTTCACTGAAGGCCTGCTCCCTTTACGCTTAGCCATCGAAATGCGGAGACTCTTAAAAATAAAGGTTCCAGGAAGGGTTCTTTGGAGCGATGCCGTATGATGGGATCCTAAAGAACCTTTCCATGGATGGTTCTGTAAAGATGTTTGTATGTGTGAGATGAACTTTAAAGCGCCAAGTAAAGGTTCCTCCTAGAGCCGGACGTCCAAACTAGGAACCGTTTATTTCTAAGAAGGTTTTCTTTCGCATTTCTGTGGTTCTCCTGTTCTTTAAGGAGTCCCTCTGCTGCCTTCAACTCGGAAACACCAAGCCCGTGCCTCTGTGGCCTCCTCCAGTCGTCTCAGACTGTGAGCCTTAACCATGGACGTATTATTTATTTTATTTTTGTTTTCCTTTTTTTCCTCCAAAAGATGCCACTAAAGCTGTGAGCTCTTTCCTAAGCTGGAAGACCTTTCTCGTTCTTGTCACATGTCGTAGGATTTGTATAGTAACAGCTGCCAAAGCGTAACCAATATCCAGCACAGTGCCTTAGTGGATGCCTCCCGACCTGCACGAACGTGGAAGAACGTCTCTCTCGCCCGAGAAACGCTAAGATCAGACCATCACCGCATCCTCTACAGTCCAGTATATAAAAAAAAAAAAACCACTCATCCCACTGACCATGCCTTTTCTTATCGGAACAAAAAGACCAAAAATTTCCTAGAGGTACAGTTACCTCCTTCTCGTCTCCTGCACTGTAGCATGAAAGTGCCTTTGGTTCACCTTTTTTTCCAGCTTAGAAAAGACAAAATCTTATTTTGCATTACTAAGATTATCAAAAAAAAAAAAAAAACCAAATAAGTGGATGTAAGTAAACTATTCACCACAATGCCTTTCTAAAATTTTATAGTAGACGACGAGGAACAGTGGAGAAATATTAAAAGTACATTATGTGATGACTATTGATTAGAAAAACTATTATTATTATGATTATTATTCATTTGTTTTGGACTTTTTTGAGGGGCAAACTGTAAAATGTTGTGAGAAGCACCTGTTTGGTTTGTATGTGTTCAAAAAAAAGAGATGAAAACATTGACCTTTTGAACCGTACCCTTAATAGCACGACTTGTGCTTTTGTTTTCTCTAAACGAAAACAAAAACAGAAAAAAAATCCCTGATCTGTCTGGAGAACTGGATGTTTCCTTTTCTGTTGGGAAAGAATATATTTGTGTTATATTGTAGTGGACTGAATCGTGCGACGGTCCACTGGGCTTATCGAATGGGAATCCGTTTTTTCAAGGCCTTTACTGTTAAAACACTTCGAAAGCTTCAGCTCGCCTAACTCCTTTTCTTTCTCTCTCTCTTTTTTTTTTTTTACAGTCCGTTATATTTACGCGAGTTATCCGTTTCAGTCCTTTCTAAAGAGGCGTCATGGTTGCGGACCACGTCCGACTGATCTGTATGTTGTACTGCTTGATGTAAACTGTGGAGTTTTTAGTATGCTTGACATGAAAACGACTATTTTTTATTCGTTTTGTGTTCGCCCTTCACGTTCCGTCTCTGTTCTCATTGGCGTCGCGTGAGTTATGGAGATTTTCCTGTATTACTGTTCTCTGTGTATATGCGATGGTTTCGTGACGTCAGTATATTGAGGGCCCGGTCGGGCGGTGAAAACTGTTACTGCTGCGCTGCTGGTACCTTCGACTCCACCTGGGAAAAAAGAAAAAAAACAAAACATTTCCAGCTGCCAAACCCCCACCTTTTCTTCACCAGGGAGCTGAATATCAAATGCCTTTAATACGACGAATGTTAGGACACTATTTTGATAGTGACAGACACTAAAGCGGTCGCTTTCTTAAATATTATCACGACGCGTGTCAGCAGTCTAGCTCTTGTTCTTGATTTGTATTTTGTCTATGTGTAGGTACTGGTACCTCCTTCGTTCATTACCATTTAAGACGTTGGCTTTAAAAGTGAACTATTCTCTAGTTCGAAATAGTATCGGTTAAAAAAATAAAAGAGGAAAAAAAAAACACTATTGGGTTTGTGTGCAGAGATTTTTTTTGTAAAAAGGTGCTTTGTATAAAATTATATATTCTGGCTTTTCTTGGTACAAAGGTGTGATATCTTTTAATATCCATAAATGATGGTGAAAGCGTCGGAGCAAAGGTGAGAGAGGAGAGAAGAAAACCTGCTATGTGTATGTGTTCTTTACTGCATATGGTCTTGTCTTTGCTCTGTAACATTTTGATGCCTTCTTGATAAAGTGGTAGATATTTTGTAGCTTTCTAGATACTTTGTATGTATACATTATTGAATAAAATAAGGAAAAACAAATCCTCATTTTGTATGATTGTTTCTGTGAACCCCGTCGATGCTAATACAGTGACACTGAATTCATTTGAATGATACAGATGGTGCAAAACAACTGGACCAGAAGTGCAGGTCCAGGCAGCTCATCAAGTCCAGTGACTCCGTTTCTGAAATAGATTCAGCTCTGGAGTGTTTGGTCTGATTGGAATTGTGTTCTTATGTCCAGCTTTTTAATGTTCAGTTTCCAAGCTTGCTTTCTGTTTTTCCCCTCTTGGGAATGAATGTGGAGAAAGTGTTAGTATACCACTTTTGTACCCACTGGCTGGTGGCTTAGTGATTAGGGCATTTGCCCTGCGACCAGAAAGTCGTGGGTTTGAATCCCAGGACAGCTAGCAGCCCCACTGAGGTTCCCTTGAGTAAGGTACCGTCCCCACACACTGCTCCCCGGGCGCTGTGTTCCTGGCTGCCTGCTGCTTCACTTGGTGAATGGGTTTAATACAGGAAGAATTTCATTCTGTTCACACTGTGGTTTGTTCATGTATAACAGATTGGTCACATTCACTAACGTACTTTGTCCTAATTTAGATCCAATATGTATTACAGTATTTAATTTCTTAAGGTCTGTAAACAAGTTGGAATGGAGAAAATGCAGCAGTAAAAACAGCAGTGCAACATTTATTAAAGGAGTATGATAAACTGAGTCCAGTGTCACGACGTTATAATGGACTGAGATGCAGTCAGCTATTTGTCACTATGCAGTTTATGCAGTTGCTGTTGTTTACAGGCTCACTATAAAGACTGAAAGTCGATCAGTGTAGAGCTCTAGAAATACTGACCATACCCACTCTACCCATTTCTGTCTGGGGCAGCTGGGTGGCATAGTGGTTAGGGCTTTACCCCTGTGATTAGAAGGTAATGGGTTCAAATCCCAGGACTGCTAGCCTCCTCACTGAGGTTCTCTTGAGTAAGGTACCGTCCCCACACACCGGGCGCTGTGTTCCTGGCTGCCCGCTGCTTCACTTGGTGAATGGGTTTAAATACAGAGAAGAATTTCATGCTGTTCACACTGGAGTGGTGTGTTCATGTACATAATACAAATACACTAAACACTGTGAACAATGTGGGATAACTTAACATTAACCTGGCAACCACCTGGGATACCACAGTAAAGACCCAACACCACTCTAGCAACTGCCGGGGGTTCCACCATCAGAGCAACTGGGAATTGCTTAAGCTGCACAATTACTGCCTTTTCTCCAGTAAAAGCATTTTTCAATGTATTTTAATAAGTGATATCTTTTCAGTTGAAAATTTTGAAGAATGACTTTGGAGTATGGGTCAATGAAAATAATTTTTAAGTGTCATCTGCTGAAATCTGATCATTCTACGCTCTTTTCAAACAACTATATTTTGTATGGTGTAGTAAAAGGGCACAGAACTTGTTCAGACTGGTCTTAAACGATAATATTTTGTTATACATTGGATTCGTGTCAAAAATACATCATGATACTTCAATACACAATATGTCACCATATATATTTTTTCTGATACTTGGAAGGAACAAAAAAGAGCCAGTATTGCAAAATTAAAAATACAGCTTATTTTCACAGAGTGTATCACATGCTGCACTTCACTGAACACCTCCCTGAATTCTGTTATGGCATTTGTAGTGAAACATGCAGTTGGTTAGTATTCTTTTAGTACTGACGACATCACAGTTTCACTAGATATTATACTCAGAAACACAGGCACATATCATATATATATGCAGCTGTCAAAATGAAAAGACACTAGCAGTACTGTTACCATTGTCATGCCTATACATACATATATTTATATACATACATACATATATACATACATATACATATATATATATATATATATATTTATAAATATAGGCATGACAATAGTAACAGTACTGCTAGTGTCTTTTCATTTTGACAGCTGCAGTTCCTTTTTCTATAAAAATGAATCATTTAATACTCCAGCAGTCACACTTTGCTGTTTAAACTTCTACAGTCTTATGCTTTGGAAAGAAAACTCTTTAAATGTTTAAGACTCCATATTAATATTTTAATTTGTGTCTCTCTAATCTTAGCTGTGATGAAAAGCTGTGGTTGTGTTTCTGTCAGGCTATTGTTCGCTTAGCCTCTATTTCTTGACTTTGTGCTAAACATACATGTGAATCCCGTAAAACCATAAATACTTAAGATATTAACAATGTAACTATATACAGCATGCAGCTTTTCATAATCAACAGAGAAGCCTCAGCAGCCTTCTCCAGTCAGCCTGTATCCTGTAGCAGGCAATGCTACATTTGAATTTTTCTGTTTTGTTAATTTTGATGTAATACACTTACTAATCAGCCATTTGGAGACATAATACTTACCATTGCGAATTAAAATAAAATGAATAATCAATTACTACTAAACTGTACATATGTGTGTGTGAATGTGTGTGTGCGTGTGTGTGTGTGTGTGCGTGTGTGTGTGCATGTGTGTGTGCGAATTATGATTTATTCATGTATGAATTCGATTACATTCTATTCTGTCGCCCTCTGTTGGCATCTCCTGGAACAAGATTTTTTTTCTTGGCATCTTTTCCATTCTGCGACATTCAATCCGTAAAACCAAAGTAAGGAGTGTTTTGTACTCCTGAGCTGCAGACGGAAGTTTCGTCCTTTTGAAATAGTTATAGCGAAGCAGGATATAATCAATGTAATTTCAAATAACAGATAAATGTAGTGACTACAGTCTTGCATTGCTTTTCCGTATTATTATGCTCAATTTGGGTACATGCAATACTAAAGGTGGCCACTGGGGGGAGTGATTGTTCAAGTAATCCTTAGTGAATGAGGCTCGCTTATTAAAACCAAATACAGTAGGGGGCAGTAGTGTGCTGTGATAACCACTGCACTAACTCTAAAGAGTCAAATCGACCTATAGTAACAGGTTATCATGGATACTGGTGAGTCATTAATACCCCAGCTGGACTCATTAGTCATTAATACTGTTTTTAAACTCAGAAACCTGATCACAAGCTTTACCTTTAAACTAAAGGTCCAGGCAGATGTGTCCCTGCTGGACTGTTCTGGAGCAGAAGTGGGTTTTGAACCCAGTGCCTCACATTAATCACGGCTGGGGTCTGGAACAGGCCTGAAAACGGCCTACTGGAGCTAAATTCCATTCACTTCAAATTTGTCACTGTAAAAAAACAAGAGCACTATATAAATTATACTCAGAAACACAGGTACATAATGTGCTATACATAT
>JBBPCX010000038.1:4954861-4965908 GCA_037974365.1 Hydrocynus forskahlii
TACAGACCATAGAAAAGCTGCTCTACACACACTACTGCACTCACAACACATATGGAGGCGTTTCTGATTTTTACACAGTGAACAGGAATGAAGATAAAAGTGGTCTCTTATTTTTTTCCATGGCTGTAAATCAGGAGAGCTTTTCACAAATCAGGTTATTTCAATTAGCCAGTTAACTTAAGCTTAAACTCAGCACAGTCCTGTTGGAGGCAAGCTAAGGAGCATTCTGATGAGGCAGGCCTGACTTTTGGAGTAATTTATCCACTTTACAGAGAAACTCTGCTTTGCAAAACACTGCTCAGGATGAGTAGGTTTCATAATATTTCTCAGAAAAAGACATTTTTATCAACGGCTGCAGTCAAAGGTGGATTTATCCACTATTTTCAGTCCTACATAATGTACTGGCAAGGTTACAAATCTCTCTCTCTCTCTCTCAGACACACACACACACACACACACACACACACACACACACACACACACGGCGACGTCACAGGACTCCAGTTTTATCAAGGACAATGACAGAGTGAAAAAGAGGGTAAATCCTGTAGTGTTTTTGTGACATCACACACAAATCCTCTGAGCCACAGTGAACCTCAGAGCCCTTTCCTGATCCCACTCTGAGCTGTTCTGAGAAAAAAATGCAGCATCTAACCAAGCAATCGCAGTTTTATTATTTCATTTATTTATTTTCGTCACATCATACTTATATAGTGCAGTTTATGTTTAAGTTAAGTCAGATAAAAGTTCTGTATGTGGTAAATCTCGCATGTTTTTAATTGAACCCCTACTAGTGACTGCAGTAGCATCAAAAAAGTGGGAGGGGCTGTAGTCTTGCTGTCACGTGATCAAACAGTGCTTTTTTTTTTGTTTTCCCCGCCCATTTTCCAAATAGCCCCTCCCTACTGTGTTTTGATTGGCTACAGAAACTTTCTACAACGGCGGGCTCAACTACACTAAATGTACAAAAGTATAGGGACACTCCTGTTTTTCAGGGTTTGGGCTAGACCCTTTACTTCCAGTGAAGTTCAGTCTTAATGCTTCAGCAGACCAAGACATTTTGGACACCATGCTTGCAACTGTGTGGACTCAGTTTGGGGAAGAACCTTTTCTACTCCAGTATGACTGTGTCCCAGTGCACAAAGCGAGCTCCATAAAGACGTGGCTGGAGGAGTTCAGTGTGGAAGAACTTGACTGGTCCACACAGAGTCCTGACCTCAACCCCATCCAGCACCTTTGGGATGAACTGGAATGGAGATTGTGAGCCAGAACTTCTCGTCCAACATTAGTGTCTGACCTCATAAATGCTCTACAGAATGAATGGACACAAATTCCCACAGAAACTCCAAAACCTTGTGGAAAGTCCCACGAGTACAGTGGAAGCCGCAAACGGGGGAACAACTCCACTGTACTAGCGCACAGATGAACAAATATAGGATAGTTGAAAATGTGTATAACAGCTCGTCTTGGGTGTTAAGGGACATTAGTAATTCTTTCTGCATTGTTTACTGTGTGTATTTGTTTTTTTTAACTGGATTAAAACTGGAAAAAAAATTAAACTCCCATCAAAACAAAACAGACAAGATTCAGTTACAGCTCAGGGGGCGTGTCCAAATGGGCGGGGAAAACAGTGAGTAGTAACTACTAGCCAATCCCAGCTCAGGGGGGGGGGCTGGCCTGTTGGAAACGGGCGTGAAATGAAAAGAGACTCCAAAACCAAAACAAGCTGCTCTTCGGATTACTGCGCCTCGGCTCGCGCGCTCAGCGTGTTGCACGCAGTGTCCGCGCGCTGCGCGAGCTCGGGGGGCTTCTTTAGTAAAGTGTAGTGTCACCTCAGGGGCAGCGACGATTAAAAAAATAAGAATAAAAAAGATAAATAGAGCGAGAGAGACCAACGCGCACCGGAGCGCGTCGGAGCGCACGAGATGGATCCTGAGGAGAGCAAGATCTCCGTGTGGGTTTGTCGCGAGGAGAAGCTCGTGTCCGGTCTGTCCAAGCGCACCACGTGCGCAGACGTGATCAAGGTGCTGCTGGAGGAGCAGAGCTCAGGGGCGAGCCCTCGCGCCTACTGCATCGTGGAGAAGTGGAGGGGCTCGGAGCGCGTGCTGCCCCACAAGACCAAGATCCTGCGCCTGTGGAGCGCGTGGGGCGACGAGCAGGAGAACGTGCGCTTCGTGCTGGTGCGGAGCGAGGCGTCCCTGGCCGGCGGCGCGCCGCGGAGCGCGGAGGCGCGCGTGGTGCTTAGCCGCGAGAGCCCGCGCGTGTGCCGTGCCAACGCGCGCGCTTTCGCCTCTTCCACGGTGGGCTCCTCGTGCGCTCCCACCGCCCCCACCGCCACTGATGCGGATGCTGATGCCGCTGCCACGGCTCTGTCGCGCGAGCGCCAGCGGCGGATCGTGCGCAAGGCGTTTAGGAAGCTCGAGAGGATGAACAAAAGGCGCGCGCGAGCCGTCGCCAAGGATGCACTCTCGGCCGAGAGGATGGAGACGCTCGTGCACGTGGTGGTCTCGCAGGACCACACCATCCGCCAGCAGATCCGGCGGCTCGAGGAGTTGGACGCCGAGATCGACCGGCACGAGGCGCGCGTGCACCTGGATCGCGTGAAGGCGCACGGTGCCAACTACGTGCAGGACACGTACCTGGTGGGCGCCGAGCAGGACGGGGGGCGCGAGGAGCGCGGCGGGAGCGCGCGCCCGGACGGAGTGGCGCTCGCGCTGCGCCTGGAGGAGTACGCGGACATGTGCGAGGAGGTGGTGCGGCTGCACGAGGAGCTGGCCGAGCGCGAGGCTCTTGCGGCCTGTCTGACCACCCAGATCGAGCAGGAGCTGAACCGGCGCTGGATGGAGCGCAGGCGCGACGAGCCCCCGGCCCACGAGCCCCCGACCCCCGAGGACCCCCTGCTGGAGGAGGAGCGCGTGAGGACCGAGCTGGACACGAGCCTGTACATCGGCCTGAGGCTGAGCACGGACCTGGAGGCGCTCAGGAGCGAGCTGGACCTCAGCCAGGAGATCTGGGACACCAGGGATAAGGAGCTGAGGGACCTGCTGGAGAAAGTGGACTCACTGGAGTTAGAGGAGGACGAGGACGAGGACGAGGAGAGGGAGGGGGAAGGGGAGGGCGAGGGGGAGGCCCGTGTGAGGATGAAGGACAGTGATGGAATGGACATGGAGTGCCCCGGGATGCCCACCTCACAGAGCCCGAGCACCTGGGTCGAGCAAGTCAGGGGTCTTTCAAAGACCTGCAACAGCAACGACGACGATTCAGACACAGGACTGAGCTCCATGCACAGCCAGGACTCGGACAGTGCACCTGTGTGCGAGTCTCTAGTATAGCAGCAGCAGCACTGTGTGTGTGTGTGTGTGTGTGTGAGAGAGAGAGAGAGAGAGAGAGAGAGAGGATCAACTGGATTCATGTGATAGACAGTTGTATAAAGGGGGCTCTCATCATCACTGGAGTAATAAGATGCACTTAGGACAACAGTCAGTCATTAAGGTGGACTACTTTCTCTACAGGTGCTGTTCGGTTCATTAGGCTGCAGCGGGCCTCATGCAGGAACTTCTCGTCTTTTCTTGAGGTGGCAACTTACAACTTCAACAGTCCTAAACTTCAGAATGTAACCTGCCTTCAAACGAGGGAATCCTGAGCACAATCAAGAGTGGCAGTCTGGTCCGGATAGCTCCTGCTAGATCAGCTACAAACTATGTTCAAACTAGTAATAAACTGGTGCAATTCATTTCATTCTCAGTTGTGTTTCTACAGTCAGGGCTGGGATTAGTATCAGACTGTGCTCAAGACAACTGGGGACTCCGGCTTGGAATCTTCCCACTTAAGAGCAATTGCATAAAAAGTGTTCACACAGGAATGTTGTTTGTTTAGTGCTCCTTTTATTGTAAAAGTGGACGGGCCCTGGCACATTCATTACAACGGCACTGAAAAAGTTGATAAAAGCATGTAGTTTGATTCAAAATCTATGAAACAGCTTGTCTGCAGCGGTCACTGTGTTTAGTGATATCCAAAACTAAAGTCTTATGGTACGCTGCTCAAAAGTGTGGAGAAATCTGAGCTCAAGACACATTCGGAGTGGGAATCATGATTTGAATTGGATTTTTCCCCCTTTGGAGGTGTGAAGGGTGTGAGTTAGGATTCACTTTTGGCTTAAGAGAGTTAAGAGGCTACACAATCAAGTGGAAACAAGTGGATGCCAAACAAACCACGACAGAAAACACATGTATAATCATATGTTCTTAAATGTAAGAAACAGACTAAATAATCAAAATTGTGTTTTATTATGTTTTGATGTCGTTATGCAATTACAGATTATGCAACTGCCACGTTGGCCCTCAGGAGATCGTGAGTTTAGTTTATAATGACTGGGACTCCAAATATAGTGTAATTGTCCCTCCCCCTCCCCCATCACTCAGCATGATGTCAGCTGATGTAACAGAGTCGAATGTTAAGGGCAGTGTGAAAAGATGCAGTCGTTTTTCACACCACTTGGTTTGCAGCCTCTGTTTGTATGACCAGTTCCTGCATGAGGCCCGATGTGTCCACCAGCACAACCCTGATCCATTTAGTCGCCTTTCTTATGTAAAGAAATGCATCAGACTGTACCAATACTGTGGTATAATATGCACTTAGCATTTGAATTAGTCAGTAGGATTAGGTTACTGCTTCTGGACGACTTTATCTACATGTTCTGTACATTTCAGCGTTCTGCTCTGGACTAAGTCAGTGTTTGTTTTTAGTTGCTGCATCTTATTTCGGAGAGAAAAGCTAAAGCCTTGCAGCTCATGTCCTTTAAAGACTGACGACAGTGCAACTTTGCAAACGTTGGTGCCACAATTCCGAATCATCAGAACCAGAGGAGTTCTGACTCTGTATGATAGCACATGTTTCCAAAGCCTGTGTATTCAGTAAGTCAATAAATCTTATGTTGCCAGATGCAGTCATAATTTTTTGCTGTTGTTAATAACTGATGTTGGCCATGAATATTTAAGACAGTGTTTTCCTTTTTATTCGACATAGACTTACGTGTTTAGCCCTTTGAGATTGGCACTAAAGTGGCTTGATCGCATGAGTATCGGCGGAACCGGACCAGTGAGTTTCATTATATGGTTTGTAACGATGTTAATCGCCTAACCAGAAGCCACTAACAGCTCAAGCTATTAATCAGACATGAGTCTGACAAGAGAGAAGTAACTTTCTCACAGGCAGCAGTGGTGCACTGGATCGCACTGTCGCCTCACAGAAGGTCCCGGGTTCGATTCCTGGACGGGACATCAGAGGTTCCTCTCTCTGCAGTTTCCTCCCACAGTCCAAAGACATGTACAGTACTGTGCAAAAGTCTTAGACTCTTGTGCGAACAGTTTAAACCATTTGTCTGATCTCTGCCAGAAAATACACAAGTTAACATTCAAGAGGATGCAAACAAACAAAAGAGCATTAAGTAACAGCTGGATTTGTTTTGTTTGTAAAAAATGACTTGAGGTTTTGTGAGCTGATTAGAATAACACAGGTTCAGTTCCAGATTTCACCTGCAGCCCTTGCGTGGATTCATTAGCAGCTTCTGATTTCATCTAATAGAGTACTGGCTGAGCTGAACCGGGTGTCTAAGGTTTTTGACGACACCAACAGTGTAGTACTGGGCTTCCATGAGGTCTGGGAATGATTAAGCAAACACACAGACATAAAACCAGTATCTACTGTATTAATATGATGTGTATGTTCTCTATATTGTGTATATTAGCTTTTAAAAGCATGTACTGCTCAGCTAAACAGGTTTTAAATATAATTGCACAGTACTGTATGTCGGGTGGATTTTTATGGCTCCAGTGGGCCCCATGACCTTAGTTTATGACAAGTGGCTTGGATAATTGTTTAACCAACCCTCTCACACCTAAGGAACTGGGGCAGCTGGTGGTTAGGGAGTTGCCCCTGCGATCAGAATGTCATGGGTTTGAATCCCAGGACTGCCAGAAGCACCCTGGAGCAAGGTACCATCCCCACACTCTGCTCACTGGCTGTCCACTGCTTCGCTTGGCGAATGGGTTAAATGGGATAAATGCAGAGAAAGAATTTCTCATTGTTCCTGGTGTCGTGTGTTCATGTGTGAATATAAGGGGCCGCTTTACTCTACGCCCTTGGATGTGTTCTTTCATAGCAACTGCTGCAGATTGACAGAATCCTAGTCAAAATACCGATCATCATAATTAGAAGCTGTTTCACAGCTCGGCTTCATTTGATTAGAGCTGTGGGTGTTGTGGGGTGGTGGTCTAGTGGGTAGGATACTTGCCTCTGGACCAAGAGGTCATGGGTTCGAATCCACCACTGGGTTCCTGAGCAAGACCCCCAACCCCAAGTTGCTCCAGGGAGACTGCCCCCTGTAGTTAGGGAATGGAAGTTGCTTTGGGTGAAAGCGTTTGATAAATGCCGTAGATGTAAAGGGGCACAAGGTTATGACAGAACTCATGACGTTGAACTGAATCCTGTAAATTTATGGGCGGGGCATGGGTACGTCAGCCGTATGTTAAAACAAAGCATCGCCTGGGCAGTATGCATGTCATGCTCAGCTGAACGAAGGATTTGTACACAGATGCTCATTCACACTGCAGGATGAGTGTGGCTGTAGCAGAGCTCGTGTAGCCCCGGCTACGTAAGAGAGGCTGCAGGGCTCTGGCAGCCAGGCTGTCAGGCCGAATGCCGTTTGGGGAACAGCTGAGAAGGTGAACAGCACAGAGCATGCAGATGCTGGGCTGTGCCAGTGTGAAAGCAGGGCGTTTATATAACCCAGACCTGCCTCACGTGTCAACGTATCAAACAGCCAGGAGCCCCGCAGCCCCGACACAGACGGCACGGATCAGGACAGGTCAGAAAGCCCAGGGCTCATCTGGTCGGGCATCGCTGAGCCCTGCCACGGACCGGCGGCTTCAGCCTGTTAGTGTGGCGAGAGTTCCAGTGGCAATCTGGACCCAGGTGTCCGGATACCCATAACAAACCAAAAGCAGACTCTAGTTGTCTGCCTTGTGTTCGTGTCTGTCTTAATTCGAACCAAATTCTAAGCAAAAATAATGGGATCGGTTTGGCAAATGGTACTTAATCAGCGTCATTAGATAAACTAGCACTTTCTGCCAGCAAACATGCAAGAAAACACTAGAATGAATGCGAACAAAAAAAGGAAAAGATTTGATTTGTGTGTGTGTGAAGGGACACACTGTTTTGACAGACTGAGTTTAGATTAAATGTACGAAGTTGAATTGAATTCTGTACAGCTTGCCCAACAGTTCAGAAATGATTTATTAATGGGCAGAGCACGTCTGAGTCATCCATTTGTCAAACAGCTGCTTCAGAAGTGTGAAAGTGATGTAAGCGTGAAATGCATGAAAGGATGTATATGAAATATGTAACTGAACTATTGAAGCCACTTCGTTTGTCACACAGGCCGCCAGCAGTTTGGCTTCAGGGATGCAGCTCTAGCCCTGAGCGGGATTAAAATCCCTAATGACCTTTAGAAATGGCACCTGTCAGTTCCACATCATCAGCATCTGGCCAGAGGCATTACCACACCAGCGCTGCCCGTGGGCTCGAGGCTTCAAAGCCGACTTGACCTCTCGCAACCACAGGCTGTGACCGAACACACAGAGGCTTGTTACATTTCAAATACTCGTCAATTTGCAGTTTTCCTCAAACCTAGTCGATCAGGCTAGACGTGTTGTGTGTCTCATATCTGCGTCTTCAGTTTTGCACTGATTCTTCAAAGCGTATGTAGTTGGCAAGTAATGGGACGGTTAATCCCACTAATTAGCCCTGTGGAAGCTGCGTGGCTGAATCATCACATGCTCGTTTCACCTCAGCCAGGCGTGCTTTTGTGGTTTCTGACAATGTATAACCTACTGTCTATAAAACACGGCTCTGGAAAAAACAAGAGACCACTGCAAAAAGGTTCAGTTTCTCAGTTTTTATCTTTTATAGGTGCAAGTATTGAACTGAACAGCTTTGCCTTAGTTTTTAAGAACTGCTGACAACATTTCTCCTAATTTCCAAATGAAAAGATTGTTCTTTAAAGCGTCATTTTAAAGGAACTGACAAACATCAGAATAAGAGAAATGATGCAGCGTTTACAGAACTTGAATAATTCAAAGAAAACGAATCTCTTGTTCACTCTTAAAGCAAAAACCTAATCAGTCCCTCATAAAGCAGAATGAGGTGCTTGTGTAGGAATTTAACAGACACTGGCATGGAATGGTTGTCACTCATAGAGATGCTGATTTAAAAATAAATTGCAGTGGTGTCTTATTTTTTTCTGGAGCTGTATATACAGCAGTAATTTGAACAGCAGACATGAAAAAACCTGCATTTGGACGAAAAAGCATCCGTCTGTTTTATAGGCAACAGTATATCATATCAGTATATCACACTGTCTGAGATGTATAATATGACATTATATTCAGTTGGTTGCTATGAGCTACAATTACTTGTTAGCTGCATTAGCCTTATACCTACAGTTGCTGCTAACAACCTTTATAAACCTATTGTCTACCTCTGGCACAAACCAGATCATCTATGACGTCTGCTGAGGAACACTGGGGAGTATTTACAGGCACCTCCCATGCACTCCAATGCCATAAAAGTTGTGGTGCTGTGAAAGGGCAGCAGGGAGGAATGCTGTAAAAGTGCCTGGCAGTGGAACCTCAGCGATAAAGTCGTTTTACCCAAGTCCTCATATCGGTATCAAATGCAAACACAGGCGCCTCCGAGGCCCCGTGCAACTAGCCTTGCAGATATAGCCGGAAAACGTCTTAGAATGTGACAGATACGGACAGATTTCTGACATCCTGTTTTAGTGAGTGATGTCAAAGTCATCCTGAACGTCGGATCCCTGAAAGGTGAACCCAGAAAAGCATGTTTACTCAGTAAGACGTACACTGCCCAACCGGTTTCTTGTTCCTTAGACTGCTTGTAGAACATTTGCCAGCCTTAGTCCCTGAAATATAAGCCCGAGGGTGCTCCTGGGTGCAGTGCACACTCGAGCCCTACAATAAAACTGCCATGTCCACTGAGTGCTCACAGTTTTTACAGTACTCCAGTCTGTTTTTTCCTCTAACAGCCTGCTTCTGAGTATCATGAAATAGTGATTTTACTTTTACTTAAACTCATTTTCTAATAATATAGTGCAAAAAATTATATAGTGCAAAAAAACGCTACTTCAAACTTCAGAAAGCAGTGGACTAATCTCAGATAAATCTAACTGGAATTATTTTCTTTTTTATTTTGTGGATTTTGAATATCGAGCACTGCAGTTCTGTTCAAACTGAAGATGGAAATGCAGTGAAACCTTAAACGCTGAACCTTCATTCTAAAGGCAATAAACATCAATTTTTCCAATAAACATCTAATTTGATCCTCCTTTTTTAATTCTTATTTGCTTTATTAAAGCAGTAAACCTCAGGAACCCACGTGTTACTGTGGTTTTGACACAAGCACGACATGAAGCTCTCAAGTTGTTACAGTTATCAACTCTGTTTTTTCCTCTAATAGCCTGCTTCTGAGTATCATAAAATAGAGATTTTACTTTTACTTAAACTCATTTTCTAATAACCACTGTATAATAAAAACACTCAGTATAATGAACTAAACTCAGTAACTGTAAAAATCAAACTTTACTCATTTCTTTTTTTTATTTTGAATATCAACCACTGCAATTCTTTGTTAAAGCTGAAGATGTTACACATACAGATGTTAAATATACAGGTCATCCTAAACACCTGGTAAATACAGCGAAACCTTAAATGTGGAACCTTCATTCTATGAGACAAAGATTAGATTAAAATCAACATGTTTTTTCAATTAACATCATAATTACTCTTGATTTCTCTATTAAAGCGATAAACCTCAAGACGCCATGCGTTACTGTGGTTTTGGAATGGGCACGAGCAGTACAACATGAAGCAGAAGCTTTGAGTCACTCTTCATTGTTTACTGCAGCCATTTAACAAGCTTTTTAGTGTTTTTGGTAATATAATAATAAGGTGTAATCATACAGCAGCTGCACGCAGAAACCTTCACCCTCTAAAGAGTTTTGGCCATCAAATTAAACTGTATGAATTAAATCTGTATGAACACAAGTTCATCAGTTTAAACAAAACCAATTTAGCTCAGTTTAAGCAAAAAGAGGCTCTGTATATATCGAGCATTTTACCATGACTTTAATCAAGGCTTGAGCACTATTTTAGACTGAAACTATCTATTTTAGAGTAAAACTTCTACGTGTAATCATGTGGATTAACAATACAGTAGCAGCACTTAAGCAGGAAACCTGGACATCTGGTCTGTTGTCACCAATGTACTGGTTTGCTACTGGTTTGCTCCTGGTTTGTATATAATACTACTTGTACTTTTCAAATAATGAAAATGTCCATCACTAACAGTCATGCACCTACCTACACCCACTCACACACACACATGCACCCACACACACCAAGCACACACACTGATTTGATTGTAATATCTCATCAGAGCCTCATTATATGCAAGTCCACTGAGTGCGATATCAGGAACTGCTTATATGGGACGCAGGTGTCAATTAAGTCATGAAGCATCATCTGCCGCGGGGGAAATGATGTTTGTTTTGGAGAAACAGAAACAGAGATCTGAAGAAAATTTGCCAGGCCAGAGCTGTCTTTCCAGCTCAGCGAGCAAGGCTCCAAATGTTTTCACACATGATCATTACACAATGCTTTCACGAGTGCATCTCGCTTCACTGCAACATTCAAGCAGAAGCTACTCTAATGAGCATGGAGGAAATATTTACAAAATGTGTACTTTGATTTACCTTCAATATTTTTATTTTTTGAACCGAGGGCCCCAAAGTGGCCTGTCGATGACTAAATCCTTCTTTCATCTCATTGAACTGAAAGAGGGTAGTCATTTAAGAGCAACTTGCACCATATGTGTACGCTGTATGACCTAACACCTACAGTGGATATAAAAAGTCTACACACCCCTGTGAAAATGTCAGGTTTCTGTGGTGTAAAAAATGAGACAAAGATAA
>JBBPCX010000038.1:4968587-4980785 GCA_037974365.1 Hydrocynus forskahlii
ATGCTGGAATAGAAAAGGTTCTTCCCCAAACTGGGTCCACAAAGTTGGAAGCATGATGTTGTCCAAAATGTCTTGGTCTGATGAAGTATTAAGATTGAACTTCGCTGGAAATAAGGGGTCTAGCTCAAACCCTGAAATACTGTTGTCCACACAGTGTATTATCACAAGGTTTGGTTGAATAGTTACTTTCTGAGTATAGCAAGCAAGTTGGAATGGATAAAATGTGCCAGTCATAAAATCCAGAGTCACATTTTTTAAAAAAGCCAAAGACGTACAAATGATTTCTTATTCAATAAATCAGCTAATAGATGAATAATGTAAAGAAGAATAGAAAGAATGGTAGCAATAATAATAAAATGATAATGTTAAGTGAATTATTATTGCATGTAATAGAGATCAGTAGTATATGTAACACTGACACAAGTAGTGATATTCACATAGTAAGATTTTTGCATATAATAATAAGATATTGCACATGAATCGTGATGGATTGTGTGTTTGTCATGATACTCATATCCGACCCCAGGTTATGGCTTGCTGGGCCTCTTTATTGTTCCACGCTCTTGATCTCACATACATGTGTTTAACCACATAGTACATGCAACAGCACATCATAGTAAATCATTGTGTTTTGATGATCTGTCTGATGTGTGAAATACATATGACTGGATGACATGTGACAAGACTTGTTTTCCTTCTAATCAGCTCTGGAGCTCTCGAGGGATGCCTGTTTTATAGGAAGAGCACTTGACCCTCCCTTTAATGGCTTCTGAGGTCCTGTAAAGGACAAGTAACTTGTGAGCACTCATAAAACCTTTATGTGCTATTTATGGCCTTAATTCCCATAGAGTCTCATAATTCTGGTCATATGATGGGGTCACTTTAGCAGATGTGAGATGTCGGTGGTCAGTGTTGGTTTTTACAGAGAGCACTAGAGGGCGCCCTTCAGTCAACTTTGGAGCAGCAGAGATACACTACATGGACAAAAGTATTGGGACACACCCGTTTTTCAGGGTTTGAGCTGGGCCTCTTACTTCCAGTGAAGGACAATCTGAATGCTTCAACATAACATTTTGGACTTTGTGGACCCAGTTTGGGGAAGAACCTTTTCTATTCCAGCATGACCGTGTCCCAGTGTACAAAGTGAGCTCCATAAAGTCGAGGCTGGAGGAGTTTAGTGCGGAAGAACTTGACACACAGAGTCCTGACCTCAACCTCATCCAGCACCTTTGTGATGAACTGGAACGGAGATTGTGATCCAGACCTTCTTGTCCAACATCAGTGTCTGACCTTATAAATGCTCTACAGAATGAATGGACACAAATTCCCACAGAAACTCCAGAATCTTGTGGAAAGCCTTCAGAGAAGAGTGGAAGCTGTTATAGCTGCAAACAGGGGGCCGACTCCATATTAAAGTCTATGCAGTTCTAAACTAAAAAAAAAGAAAATTCGAACACCAAACATAACTTGGCTGGGAACCTACTTCTGGACAGACTTGCAAATTGTATAGATCAGAGTTTTTGCTGAACCTTAAATGTTAAATGTGATAGCTCATTAACACACTTTTATTTTTCATGATCACTTTGAAATTAGATGACTGAACCAAAGGGCCTTATTCAGCCTTCATTCGTTTTAAAAACACTGTCACTGTAATTAATACATTGTAATTAATAACTGTAATTAATAAAGCTTATCAATTACAGTTACTTAACCCCAAAATAAAAATTGAATAGACTGAAAAGTATTTGTCCCATTTTGATCAATGAATTGCAGTTTATATCTGTCTTGCACTTTTGGACAGTTTAGGTTTGCATGTGGCACTTTTCCCTTGATTTGTATTTATTTTAATTCTGTAAATGCTTATGAAACCTAAACCAAGTCAAGAAAGCATCTTGAGCTCGTGTCACTGTGATTTCTGGCTCTCGGCGAGGTCCTGTTTCCTCGTTTCACTTGGCGAGTGATGACCAAGTGACAGCTCCTTTATGAGCAACAGAATGGAAAACTGATTGGAGCACAAACAGAGGCCTTTTTCCACTTTCTGGGAGGAGGTGGAGACCTGTGTCTGACAAACACACTTCTGAATGGACCAGTGGATGCGAGGAGTGACCATCAGGAGAACACACGCAAACCACACAGCACACACACACACTTGCTCAAGCAGGAACCAATAAAGCAAAGCAAGTAATTGTTGAGTAACATGCCATTCTCTTTTACAAAGGCGGCCTTGTCAGAGGACATCTCTGAGGATCTGAGTGCATGAGAGCTCACGGGAACTAACAGCATCTCTTATTATTATTCATTCATTCATTCATTTTTTGTAACCGCTTAATCCTTACCAGGGTCATGTGTACCCGGAGCCTATCCCGGGGTCTATGGGCGCGAGGCAGGGACTCAAACACCACACACCATTCACACACTCACACCTACGGTCAATGTAGAATCCCCAGGTCACCTGACGCTCATGTCTTTGGACTGTGGGAGAAACCCGGAGACCCGGAGGAAACCCACGCCACCACCAGGAGAACATGTAAACTACACACACACAAGACCAGGACCCAGATTCAAACCCCCAACCCTGGAGGTGTGAGGCAACAGTGCAACCCACTGCGCCATTGTGGGGCCTCATTATTATTATTATTATTATTACACTCATTTGGCAGATGCTTTGATCCAAAGCGACTTACAACATGAGGAAACACTTCAGTTTCAAGACAGTGTGAGAACCAGAAGAGAAGACAAAGTGCTAAAAACTTTATGTAGTAGAAGATAGATTAGGCGAGGAGATGCTCTCTGAATAGATGAGTCTTCAGGAGGTTTTTGAAGCTCGTCCTCATTCACTTCCATCAATATGTGAACATCACAACCATATGTGCTCTCTGAACATCACATTACAAAACGACGGGAGTTAATATGGGGTCGGCCTCCTCTTTGCTTTAGTAACAGCCACATCCACTCTTCTGGGAAGCATGGCTACAGGGATTCGCCTCCATTCAGCCACAAGAGCATTAGTGAGGCCGCGCCGCAGTGTGGAGATGAGGCCTGGCTCACAATCGGCATTCCAGTTCGTCCCGAAGGTCTCGGATGGAGTTGAGGTCAGGGCTTTGTGCAGGCCAATGAAGTTCTCCCATACCACACTTGGCAAATCATTTCTTTATGAATTCATTTTGTAAACAGAGTGGTTATTACGTGGAAACAGCAATGGACCTAAAATGCCGCCAAGAAATTGAATATGATTTTCTAAAATGCAACTGTATACTGTTATTAACATGATCTTTTACTGGAACTAAAGAAAAATAGCCCCAAACCATGAGAAAACATAACCACAGCCCATTATTCCTCCTCCACCAAACCTTTTGGCACTCTACATTCAAGCAGACAGTGAGTGTTTATCTAGACTTTACCAAACACAGGTTTATCCAACAGACTAGCCAGATGGTAAAGCATCATTCACCCCCTCAAAGAACAAGCTTCCACAGCTCAAGATATATAAGGGTGGCTTTGAGTGAGTTCTGGTAGCTCACACAGTAATACAACAATTTACTTTTATTGGTAGTAATGTTGTAATGTAAGGAGTCACTCGTGAAGGTGTTATCTGAGATATCCTAAAACAGATATGCTAAAATTCTTGTTAGGGACTGTACAATGTATCTCAGGATATGAATGAAAACTGTATAATTGCTTAGGGAGCCTGGGATGACACTCCTTTGTGTAAGAGAGTACTGTATGTATCCCTGTTTGTAAAGACAGCAGTGAGCGTAAAGTGACTTATATACACTATATGGACAAAAGTACTGGGACACTCCTGTTTTTCAGGGTTTGGGTTGGACCACTTACTTCCAGTGAAGGACAGTCTTAACAACACCAACTACCAACTTTGGGGACATCAATTTTTGCAGCATGACTGTGCCCCAGTGCACGAAGTAAGCTCCATAAATCCATGGTTGGATGAGTTCGTCAGGAAACCTTTGGTATAAACTGGAGATTGCAAGCCAGACCTTCTCATCCAGCATCAGTGCCTGACCTCATAAATGCTCTACAGAATGGATGGAGACAAATTCTCACAGAAACTCCAAAATCTTGTGGAAAGCCTTCCAAGAAGAGTGGAAGCTGTTATAGCTGCAAAGAGGAACCGACTCCATATTAAAGTCTATGTATTTGAATGCAATGTCATTAAAGCCCCAGTTGGTGTAATGATCAGACATCCCAATACTTTTGCCCATATAGTGTATCCAATAGGATTTGCATTGAGGAATAACTGACTTAATAAAATAGAAACACCATGAGCTCTTACTGCTTTGCCTTAGTAAATGCTGCTTTGTCTTGTGCTGTAGAATGGTTTGTTCACAGTACATGAATAATGTGGATGTTAGGGTAGTAATAATTGAAGAGTGAACAAGTGTACACTGACATGAAATGATGGCAGAAGAAAAAAGCCTTGCTTTCGTTCTTTCCCAGTCTGGCACACACAAAAGAAATGTGTTCTGAAGCTTATGTAGGTCTTACATCCTGCATTATATGAAGCGACAATAAAGAAGACATCTTATTTTTCAGCCATGGCTTCTTCAGAGGAAATATAATCTCCAGCCAGTAACAATTGGAAGATGCTCATAATTGTCAAGAGCACTATCATTACACTATGAAAGAATGCGTCATGGGAATGTAAAGGGTGGAGACTCTCACAAAGCTCTGTTTCCACTGAACAATGTATTAAGATGCATCTACAAATGTGAGAGTAGAATGGCAACATAAGACATAAATTCAGTGGTTGAATTGAAAAAAGTCATTAAAAAAAATCCAGAAAATCAGGTGGGACGCTGGGTGGCAGATTTTGCATCAAATCGGCTACTTGAAGCCGTAAGCATCAGGGTCAGTTACAAACAGAGGCCTTTTAACCTCTGAGCCTTTCTGTTGCTTCTACACTATAAACCTAAGATGGCTTTCAAAATGTAAATACACTTTAAGAAAAAAGATGTGCGTCTTACTTTAAAATGTTTGAAACTGAGCTGCCTTCATTTCTTTGCATACACTGTAAACAAAGAAGACATCTTACCAGGGGCAGCTGGTGGTCTGGTGGTTAGAGAGTGACTTCTGTGTTGGGAAGGATCCTGGATTTGAATCCCAGGACTGCTAGTGGCACCACTGAGATGGCCTTGAGAAAGCCACTGTCCCCACACACTGCTCCCCGGACGCTGTGTTCAGTTGTGTGTTCACATATAACTATTAGGGGCCACTTCACTTTACTTTAAATAAAAGTTAGGCATTAACTGAGCTTAGCTGCCTTAAAAATTAGAAACACTGTAAATAAAGTTGTGTTTTACTTTAAAAACTGAGCTACTTTGAATATTTTATGTTAACTGTACTTCATCACTCAGATTTTCGCTTCTGTTAACATTGCAAACAAACTTTGCATTGTAAGTTCACCTGTGGCAGCCTGGTTTCTACATGTGTAAAGTTAAAACCACATTTTTATAGTGTGTATAAACACATCTTCTGCAGGTGCTTGAGTGCTTTCTCCTTCCTGGAACTTCTTAGTCTCACATGAAGAAATCCCAGTTCATCCAAGTTAATCTGGTGTGTAAATCTCACGCAAGCATGCCATAATAGACATTTTAAGTGATACCACTCTAATCTTTAGGGGATCTAAAGGAGTGGGGGTCGTTTTACAAGTTACATGGCTTTTGTCAATGTAAGTTTATAAAATAGATTTCAAAGTCATTTTGGACCATTTCTATTGGTTCATTCATCACTGAAGCTTCCCACAGTGTGAAAGGAGGCCACGTTGTTCAAATGATGTAGAAAAAAAACAGATACATGGTCAATTTTTGACACTGACAATACACTCCAACAATACACTCCACTCTGCAAGTATGTCATACTTCTTTGTTCTCCACTCACTCTATACTGGGTGAAAAAGATTAAAGCAGGTGATGTTGCCGAACACAGAAAGTTGCTGAGTTTCAGTAACCCACTATTGTCCAGCATGGCCACTAGAGCAGGGCAGCTGGAATCTGGAGGGTCCTCTCACACAAATTCCTCTTTTAACAAGTCCTTTTTCATCTCCTGGCAGTAATGAGAGAAACATATGCATGGCCTATAAGAACTTTCTCTACCACAGAGATGCCTGCATGCACATGCACACACAGTTTGTGCTTGGATTAGTGTGTATGTGGTGGTACAAAAAAAGATTTAGTAACTTCTGAGAAAGTGGAGCAGAAGTCAACAGCTGATACAGCTGATGTTTGTGCTGTATACATCCAGACTAAACTCATTTGGGGTTACCCTCAGAGGGCCCTATACAAACATCATCCCACAAACACCAAGCCACAATATAGAGTATGACTGAGCAAAAGAACAATTTAACTTGTCAGGACTTAAAATGCCTTTTAATTAAAAAAATTATCTGTTGTAACTCATTAAAACAAATGGAGAAGTTGCTGAAAGTATGGATTTGATACTTTCAATCCATACTACATTTGTGTCTGTAAATAGGACAGGTGATGATTAATTATAATAACTTAGTTTGTATTGAAAAAACAAAAAGGCATGAGGGCCTAAACACAAACGAAACCTGAGACGGGACAAGTGACTATGAAACAAAGCATGAAGTCAGTGGACCGACAACTAAGTTCTTATACAAACAGACTTAAATACACATGAACTAAACACACGAACCAATAGAAACAAAACCTCACTTAAACACAAACACTGGTCAGCTGTAACTAATGAACTCCAAACTAAAACCTGGAGTACACAGAATTTCAGTTTAAAAGTCTACTTCTATAGCTTCTATAAGGGCAGCCTCTAGCGGACCAGCGATGTTACAGGCTTGCCTCGCAAAGTCAGAAGAACAGATTCTGTTCAATACAAAACATAAAATAAATGCAAGTTTAATGAACAATGTTCCTCTGTGGCATTCCCTTTTAATGGAATAATTCGGTCAAAAAAACAGTTTACACAACTTACCTGAGCTGTAGTATATCAGCCAAGACATGTTTGGGGTCCAAATTTTGCTTCTTTAGTTTACCGCTGAAGGCTAGCGTTGTTAACAATTACTCAAAGTCAGTAGCTACGCAAATCTTTTCCATAAATACTACCTCAAAACTTACAGCCTGCTTAATCCGCATCCAGCTCTTCATTAAGGTGGAGAAGACTCGCGGATGTGGTTTAGGACACATGACTGCTAGCTGAACAATACTTCAGTGTGAAGCTGAAAGCTGTAAGAGGGCGTTTTAGACAACAAGGTTGGGTTATATTAAGCGGCTGAGGAACAAGAGTGCTGATCTAGAGTCAGTTCTTATGACAGTTACAATCATACTGTATCCTAAACCATACTGACAAGTCTATGAGGCCTTATAAGGAGCTGGATGTGGGATGAGCAGTTAAAAGATATGAGGTTGTGCAGAATCAATATGGGCAACCATTGACTTATAGAGTTTGTGAGCAATGTAAGACTTGCATCACCAATCTAAAATGAAAACAAATAGACCCCAACCATGTCTTGACTGACTGAACACATCTGGGTAAATGGAAAAGAAAAGCAATGTGATTATGATTTTTCACAAACCTGTGAGAAATAATTCTGTAAAGTAAATGCAGATCAACCATAACAACCCTAGACCTCCAAGGGTTGAATCTAAAAGCATTAAGCTGAACTTGGGAGCTGCTTTTGGCACTGCTTCAAGTATTCAGAACAGCTTAGCTTCCCTTCGCATGTCAGGTAAGATCAATTCTTTCCTGGTAGCACAACCTTTCACCCTCCTCTAATCCCTGGAATGTGTCACTTTGTGTCGCTGTGTCTTGTTGTGTCCTGCTGCTGGCGGCTCGCTAATGAAGGCAGGGCCTTGAGACTGGCTTTCATTAAAACCTCGCCAAAGTCCTGCAGGGTGCCAATCAGCCGCGGCAACAGAGGCCAGCCCGCTCAAGTGCACTTCACCCGAATCAGCGGCTTTAATGGGGCGCGGGGTCTGGGGGACACATTCCCCAGGCCGAGAGACCAGAGGCCCGGTGGAGTGTCCGCTGGAATTAAGCAGGGCTTCACCTCATTAGAGGCCGGTCGATAAGAGATCTACAGGTGTGGTGATCAAGGGGGCCCTGCTCTGGACTTTGATCCCGTCCACGGGCGGGGGGGTGTCACGGTGTCCGCCACAGGAGACCACCTGGGTTCGAGGCGGCCCCTGCAAGGCCCCTCGCCCTGAGAAACATTAACGGAAATGAGAGGAGCGGTACCATAGTGCAGAAATGTGTTCAGTGATATAAAAGGTTTATCTCTCTGGTTTATCTTTCTAATCTTTTCTGAACTTTAGAGTGCACACTGGTTTCATCGTACGCAATGAAAGATACTGTATGTAACATGGACTGAATAATAAGCCCTCAGGTTAAAGAGTTAAAGGCCCCCGGAAGGTCCGTCAACCTGAAAGCACAACAGGAGGGAGCGGGACCATAAAACATGTTCATGTGGCGGGGTGAGCACACGGCACATCAAGGGGCGGTTCTGAATCTCAAAAATAGTCAGATAACACAGGTCAACAAAAAATTTTTTTTTTGTAATCATCAGAAACCACAACAGAATTTTCTAAACCAGTGTTTCATGCTGATTTCAGATCTGCTTTCAGTGTTTTTTTATTAGACTTGCATGCGGTTTTTATTGTTTTTTTTATTGTTTCAATATTTTCAGTGTGAAGTCAAACAGGCACACACTGTGGCATAGATATAATGACTAGTGTCAGCTAGCACTGTTGCTTCAAAAACGCTTAGCATATGATTATTATATGCTAATTATACCAACTATCATGCAATATATAACTAGCTAAAACTGTACGTGCCAGGGAAAAACTAAACACAGATTTGAAATCAGCATGAAAAACACTACGAAACCCACATAGACTTATCTCTGATGATTTTGACCTGTTGACCTGTGTAATTCACTGAACCCTGTGTCAGTAAGAGATCCAAAACACACAAACTCCTGCCAGATTAAACGAATACAAGGTGGTTCACCATCCCGAAAACTGGCAGCTATTCCAGAGATCTTCAGTGGTCTTCAGCAGTTTAAATGGAGTCTGCTATGGTTAGTAACAGCTTTGAAATATAAATTATGTATTTATTGGTTTAACATGCTCACATCCACCGGAGGCACCTTTAGAAAAGCTCACATTTGAAATGCAGCATTGTGAATTTGCATAATTGCAAGTCAAATTGAATAATTCCAGCAGAGCTTGGTGCCTGGAGGAACAACCCCCCACCTCCCCTCCCCAGTTTGTTGAGTCAGTGGCCCACTTTGATTACCTGCAGTAACTTTTGTTCACAAGTTTCACTGCTTCTCACAAGCAGGGTGTGAATTACAGGGCATTTGCAGGGCTCTGCTCCCTCTAATTAAGGTGTTAAGCCCTCAAACCAAAGATAAAGGATTGTTTTTAAGCAAGTACATGTAGAGAATCATTAGAATTTTACTACACACAAATATATTACCCCATGTCTGAACACTTGACAGAACAGTGGACAAATGTTGCCTTGGGTTTAACATTTTAATACACTATATGAGCAAAAGTATTGGGACACACCTGTTTTTCAGGGTTTGGGCCTCTTACTTCTAGTAAAGATCAATCTTAATGCTTCAGCAGACCAAGACATTTTGGACAACATGCTTCCAACTTTGTGGACCCAGTTTGGGGAAGAACCTTTTCTATTCCAGCATGACTGTGTCCCAGTGCTCCATAAAGACATGGCTGGAGGAGTTCAGTGTGGAAGAACTTGACTGACCACTGCTCTACACAATGAATTCCCACAGAAACTCCAAAATCTTGTGGAAAGCTTTCCAAGTAAAGTGGAAGCTGTTATTGCTGCAAAGGGAGGACCAATTTTGACTTTGGTAGACTTTGTCCATTTTTTCCATATTTAATGCGTGTAAATGTAGTGTCCCAATACTTTTGTCCATTTAGTGTATATTCGTTCCATGCGTATATATACTTTCTTTGCAAATGATAGCAAATTAGCTGGTCAGCTAAAAAATTGAACACGTATGTACGGTCTCAGAGCTTATTTGACTCATTAGGCCTTAATACAAGTCAGCATAGACAGTGTGTAATAAATAATGTGGCCTTTTAAAGCTCCCGAGGTGCTGTGATTTAACAACTATGGACTCATCTAAGAAGTTGATTAAGGGTCTACAACTAAGATTGATTACGCTTTCAAAGCAAGAGAACAGTACAAAAGATACAAAAATATTTCCTGCTTGTAAATTTGAATGTAGTGTAATTAGGAATGGAAGTTAAGGAGAAGACAAGAGAAGAAATGAAGGACAAAGAAAATCTAAAACAAAAAACTGCCCGTACATCACATCAAAACATCACTCCCAACAGTCTTCGAAGGGATTTGGCTGCAGAGGAATAGTGATGCACTGGTCCACTGTGCAGGGCTGTTGCACACACGTCATTTATGTGGATGGTTAATTTTAACTTGGAGATTATTGCAATAGTGAACTTTACTATTGTAAACAATATAACAATAAACCAGAGGCATTCTGGAAAGTGCTATGGTCTGATGAAACAGAAAATTAGCTTTTTGGCTACAAAGATAAAAATAACACCAAAGGTATGTTTGGAGGAAAAACTAATATTATTCATCCTATAAAAAATGCCTTGCCAAATGTTAAGTATGAGGAGGATTATGATGAGTAGACAATGAGTCAAAACATACATCAACATCAGCATTGAACAAGGAGATATTAAGGTTTTGAAATGGCTTCCATGACCCCTAGACTTAAATATTATGCAAAACTCACTTTTTGCATCCTTTTGTATTTTCATTGCTGTCTCTACTGCTCCTATCAACACTCCAAGCATGAAAAAAAAAACAGCCATCCGTTTTCTGAGTCAATTGAAAGACGTTGGTGTCAGGAATCATGTGCTTCTGTGAGCCGTTTGGACGGCTCCTCTATTGTGATGTCAGAATAAGGACATTTGCATAGAACCGCCCCTCACCTGTCGAGCCCCATCCACTAGGTTAGTTGAAGATCCTCCATTTTTCTCTGCCGGTTTTATGAGCACGCATAAGACGCCGAGCACTACGGCTACAGACAAAGGCAAGTCACACATGAAGTGTTGAGTTAATCTCGCTCTGGGTCCGACTCAGGGTCCAACATATAGTTTATTTGTTTTCCAATGTTAACTTCTGCAAAAATTTAAAAATAATGTTTAAATAATTACATTTATTCCATGCAGAGGTGGTGCTAAATTCACATAGAAAAGATTAACAAGGCGTGCACAACAGTGACTATTTGGTAACTTTACTGTACCTCTATTATGACCCAGTAAAAGGTGGATGTCAGATTTCATTTCACCAAGGGGAGCGTATTTTATGTTGCTAGGAACCCTGTACAATCACCATTGTGATAAGAGCCGCCTCCTTTCAATATCTTTGTACAATTCACACTCTACTCATGACACAGTTCAGCCTATGTTCTGCGTTTGCTGCCAACAAGCAACACACGAGTCACAACAAAGGAAGGCCCAGTCAAAACTAGGACGCACTCACTTGTCAAGAATGGTTCACTCATGCAGTTTGTAATGTTTTATTACCAGCTCCAGCTAGTCACTCTGAGGGAGACGTTTATGGCCCTTTAGTCAGAGGCAGCCATTCATTTACCCTCACATGAGCCCCAGGCAGGCCACCACAGGAGCACCTGCAGAGCTGGAGATCTTCTGCGGTGGCCAGATGCTGGTGACCCCTCGTTCGCTCCGTGCCTGCAGCCTGACATAGCATGAGGGCTGTATGGGCAGAAGGAGAGGTCAGAACTCTTGTGGTCAGGTTAAAGTGACAGAGTGGTTTTATGGTACCCCTATTAACCAGCTGCTGCACTATTGATCTTTCAAATAGCTAGAAGTGGACAGAACCACACAGTTCTAGCCAACAAAAGCACTTACACAGTGAAACGGCATACAGGGTTTTCTATAAATGAATTGAAACTACAACATTATATGAAAATAGAGACTATTTTATGCATATTTTGTTAAAATGCACTATATGGACAAAAGTTTTGGGACATCCGATCCCTACAATGACATTGCGTTCAAATCCATAGACTTTAATATGGAGTTGTTCCGTCTTTCCACTCTTTCCACTCTTCTTGGAAGGCTTTCCACAAGATTTTGGAGTTTCTGTGGAAATCTGTGCCCATTCATTCTGTAGAGCATTTATGAG
>JBBPCX010000038.1:4980885-4994529 GCA_037974365.1 Hydrocynus forskahlii
AAAGAACAATATTTTTATTTGGAAATTAGGAGAAATGTTGTCAGCAGTTCTTAAAAACTAAGGCAAAGCTGTTCAGTGCAATACTTGCACCTATAAAAGATAAAACCTGAGAAACTAAACATTTTTGCAGTGGTCACTTATTTTTTTTCTGGAGCTGTATATTAATGTTTCTTGGTGAGATGCATTTTCCCGTCACAGGTGTTATTATTGTAATGGGAAAGAGAGAAAGTTAGGCCTGTATGCAGCTCTGTAAACACCTCAAATAACATCAGTTCCCGGAAAGCACAGTAAATCATTTACCAGCATAACATATTTGCTACCATGTTTTTACACATTTAGCACATAAATGGCGGCTTGAGGATAAAGAGACCATTTCCAGTGGAGTAAAGTAATATGGAATCATGTATACTATACAGTGGCTTGCAAAAGTACTCAACCCCATAATTTTCTGGATTATAAAACATACGTCCTTTGTCTGTCATTGCCAAATTGAACCTATTTAAATAAGCAAGCAAAATATGCTTTTTTCTTTGGAAGCTCTACATTTGCACAAACTACAAATTAATCACACACAGCACAAAGGTGACACTTATTAGACCATAATTATGCAAAATTAGGTACTACTTCTGAGGAAGTTTGTCTCTCTGGATATAAAAAGCACCCGTCGTAAGGGCATTTTTCTTTGTTGGAAAACAACTGCAGAAATGAAGCCACAGTAGCATTCTGGTGATTTGAGAACAATAAATAATTGAAATACTCAATGGCTACAAAAAAACAAGGATCCACTGTTGGATCCATTATTAGGAAGTGGAAGTTCCATCACATCACAGATTCTTTTTTAGTTAAAGATCTGCAGAAAACATAATCATTATGCTTCTTGTATTGACACTCTGTCATATTGTAATAGTTATATTTATTTGTTAAATTCTGGCCCCGTAGTGTCTAGGTAGGGACAGCCGAGAAAGCTTTAGTTTGGCATTTTGGAAGCAACCATTCCAAGTTTTGTGGGACCAAATATATGAGACAAAAAAGTCACTCTAGGCGTTCTGGAGGTCCCAGATACATCAGTAATGAAGAATATGAATCACAGTATAACCAGGTTTTAGTCAGTCGTTAGAAATGGAAAGCAGTAGCTCTACACAAGAGCTCTTTGCTGAAAGACTTGTTGTAAAATTGCAACATACAAGGTAAAATATGTCGGACATATTGTTCAGATGTAGGTGTTTAATGTAGAAAGGCCTAAAAAGGGCTAATTTTAGCTTGTAATTTGTGCATACCTCTAGCATCACATAGTTTTTTGTCTTATTTGTGACATCTTTTACTTTTATAGCAGAAATTGATTGTGTTTTATTGTGAGTGCCATGGTTCTACATTCTATATATACTGTAGCTTTCCACAGCAAAGAGGTTTTGTAAAACCTCACAGTTCATATAATCTCTTGTTATTAATAAAATGTTATGAGATTCCCTCCAAGGTCCTTAAAATTAATTACAAGACACGCATTCTAGTATTTTAACCAGATCATCAATAAGGAACGAGGAGACTTGCATTTCCAAATTTCTGCAAAACAGTCTCCTTTAATATATAGAAAGAAAATATTTGAATTGTTTTCCTTATTCCTTGAACATTGCACATGCATGTGCAATAAAATAGACACATTACAAGATGGGACAGCATGACAATTTCATTTGGTTTTCATTTTGATTTAGTTTTCATTCTGCACATAGTCCTAATAAAGGTTTTTACAAAGAGACTGCCTGAAGTAATGTTATTGTTTAATTTTTGAAGGGACGGTATGGACACGGACAAGGACACGCAACTCGGAAGGTAAATATAACAACCTTAAGTACTCATTCATCTGACTTGTTCTGAAACGTTCCCTGTATTTAATCACATGTACATTTTAAACAAGTTCATGAGTTAAAATGTGGTTCCTCTGTGATTGTTCCTAAATAGAGCAATTCAATTTTCTCCGAACAGAGACTGTGTTGATCAAGGCCGGATAAAGAATGCCAGGTAACACTATGCATCGTCTTGGAGGATGTACATGGTTTTATGCTCAATCACTTATTCACTCATGACTTACAAGTAGGTGCACAATTGGAATAGGCCAAAATGGAAACTGGTTGCTTTGTACAGTAGAGACACTGTTTGGAATTATCGTCAAAGCATTTGATGAGTCTATGTTTCATATTAGTGTGTCATTTTTCCTGCATATTGCCTCAACATAAATATAAATCTGATGCATTCAAAAAGTGGAATTCTGTAGGGTGTGTACTGTGCAATGTCTGTATGGTGGTAGGAGCCTATTGGGTAAAACACTTGCCTGTGAACCCGATGAGCACAAAGTTGCAGGTTCGAGCCCCCCCACTTTCTACCACTGTGTCCTCGAGCAAGACACTTAACCCTCAGTGTCTCCAGGGGGACTGTCTCTATAACTAATGACTGTAAGACTGTCCCTGTAACTAATGACTGTAAGACTGTCCCTGTAACTAATGATTGTAAATTGTTCTGAATAAGGGCATCTCTGAAATGCCACTTTACCTCCTATGTTACATTTTACATTTATAGCATTTAGCAGATGCTTTTATCCAAAGTGACTTCCATTCCCTAACAACAGGGGGCAGTCTCCCTGGAGCTACTTGGGGTTGAGGGTCTTGCTCAGGAACCCAGTGGTGTTTTTCTGAAGGTAGGATTCGAACCCGTGACCTCTTGGTCCAGAGGCAGGTATCCTACCCACTAGGCTGCCACCTAAGTAGAATAAAATTAAGTCTTTCTTCTGTCGTCTCGTCTCTGGATCCTTCACAGGGAGGCTCACAGTCAGATTGAGAAGAGACGTAGGGACAAGATGAACAGCTTTATCGATGAGTTGGCCTCTCTAGTGCCTACCTGCAACGCCATGTCGCGCAAGCTGGACAAGCTGACCGTGCTGCGCATGGCCGTCCAGCACATGAAAACCTTACGAGGTGAGGATGATGGTCTGTTAGGGCTGGAGGAACTTTATGATGCATTAATTACACATTAATCTGTGAATGTGACCTGCATTATTTTTGCCCAAAATGATTATTTGTTGGATCATTTGAGTCTTCCCAAGCACCAGCAGAAACATACACTGCATGGATAAAAATATTGGGACGCCTGACCATTACTAGCAACAGTGACTTTAATATGGAGTTGGTTCTCCTTTGCAGCTATAGCAGCTTCCACTCTTCTTGGAAGGCTTTCCATTTATTCTGTAGAGCATTTATGAAGTCATGCACTGATGTTGGATGAGAAGGTCTGGTTCCCAATCTCCGTTCCTGTTCATCCCAAAGGTGCTGGATGGGGTTGAGGTCAGGGCTCTGTGCGGCCAGTCAAGTTCTTCCACACTGAACTCCAAACTGGGTCTACAAAGTTGGAACACTGGTGTTGTCCAAAATGTCTTGGTGTGTTGAAGCATTAAGATTGCCCTTCACTGGAAATAATGGGCCACCTGAATACAATAATTGAGAGGTGTGTCCCAATACTTTTGTCCATGTAGTGTATCTGGATCTTTTGTGATTTGTCAAGATGTTCCACACAATAAAGAAATATTAATCAGCATATTCCAGCTTTCTGTAATACAAATATTGCAGAAAAAGGCAAGAAAGACGAATAGTCATGAAGCCCTACTATCTGTTTGACCTGCAGTTAATCCAGTTTGCGGAATGCTTTGGTTTTACATTGATATCCATAATGTGCTGCTCCTTGTCATTACTATGCTTTATCCATAAGGTGCTGCAAACCCTTACACTGAAGCTAACTACAAACCAGCCTTTCTGTCAGACGATGAACTGAAGCATTTAATACTGAGGGTAGGTGGAACACAACTTTTGAGGGACACAACTTTTGTCAATTTGTCATCTAATCTTGAATTTTTTATTTTTGATTCAATTCTTTGTCTGGCACACAGGCCGCTGATGGCTTTCTCTTTGTCGTCGGCTGTGATCGGGGAAAGATTTTGTTCGTTTCGGAGTCGGTGTACAAAACCCTTAATTACAGCCAAGTAGGTCCTTTTGTTTTGGCACGCTGTGATTCATATAATGAATCAACACTTCGTAGCAAACAATTTAAACAGTATCATCATAACCTGTCTGATGTAACCTCTGGGTGTTCCTTGGCAGAATGACCTGATTGGCCAGAGCTTGTTTGATTACTTGCATCCTAAAGACATTGCCAAAGTGAAGGAGCAGCTGTCTTCTTCTGACACCGCGCCGAGGGAGCGACTCATCGATGCCAAAAGTAGGTCCTCTTGCATCTTGGATTACTGCCTCACTGGGGTGAGGAAAGGAGCATTATAAGGTCACGGTGTACCAGAGGCAGTTAAGTGTAGTGTGAAGGTCACAGTTGCATAATTTTATTACATGAAATTTGATGTCTGAACTTTGGGGGACCCTGACTCCTTTTACTTTTTAATGTTACAATCAGTCAACCCACTTATGTCTGCTCACTTTATGGGTAATGCTGATAATTGTAGATTTTAAAAACGTACCAAGTAAGTATCTAAAAAAAAAAAAAACTTACTCTGGGTACTGTTTTAACATGCTTTGCCATGCAAAAAGCATTATTTAAAAAACATGTTCAAGGCCAAAACCTTCATTAAACTTTCATAAAGCACAGTCTCAGGCCTCAGACAGCATATTTATACCATTTCATAGTGGTAATATTTTTCTTCGAGGTAGCTTTTAGAGTCATTAAACTATTCATACATCTGGTTTGTATTAACTCGACTGTGAGCAGATATGAATTTCCAAGGGAGTATTTCATCAAACCAGCTGAATGACTTTGTTCATATATTGACATTAATAAGGAATAAAGTTCTTGGTCATTATGGTGGATATCCTAAGATCAGTGTAGATCTGAATGGTAAAAAAAAGGGAAGGAGTGAAAGGGAGGTGATAGCCATGTTAGTATTCATAATAACTATAATGTTATTTGAATTACATTAGTCTGTATACAAATTTTGGCATAAGATTGTGTACTGGGGTAGCTGGTGGCCTGGTGGTCAGGGAGTTGTCCCTGCGATCAGAGGGTCGTGGGTTTGAATCCCAGGACTTACAGTGGCACCACTGAGGTACCCTTGAGTAAGGTACCGTCCCCACACACTGCTCCCAGTTCCTGTCTGCCCACTGCTTCACTTGGTGAATGGGTTAAATACAGAGGAAGAATTTCACATTGTTCACACTGTGTGCTGTGGTGTGTTCACGCGTGACTACAAGGGGCCTCTTTACTTCACCGTCGGTTCCTTATGTTCTAATGGAGTCAGATAGTGTAATGAAGCCCTAAAGGCCAGCCTACTGAGGCTTCTGGAAAACTGGCTGTGCTCTTAGGCTACACATTAAAATTTAACCCAGTGAAAATCATACACTCTGTCTTGACAAAATGACAGTAATGTGTTTAATAGTGGAACAATGATTTAACACCATGGTCTATTGAAGTAGGCTCTTCTATTAATCAGGTTTTAGCAGATGTGTTCACATTTAAGTCTACACACAAGCCAAGGTTAGATGAAGACCAAATACGAAAGTGACCATTCTGTTATTTGTGAACACACCACAACACACAGTGTGAACAGCACGAAATTCTTCCTCTGTATTTAAACCCATTCACCAAGTGAAGCAGCGAGCAGCCAGGAACACGGCACCTGGGGAGCAGTGTGTGATGATGGTACCTTGCTCAGGGTACCTCAGAGGTGCTTAGCAGTCTTGGGAATCAAACCCACAACTTCCACAACTTCCCACTAGGCCACCAGCTGCCCCTTTTATTATATCAGCTGCTCCTATATTGTATACTTTTATTACACATTTATAAACTTAATAATCCCAAACACTCCTCTTACCACGGTCTTAATGTCCAGCAAACAGTCAAAACAGTTAAAGTACGAGATAAGTTCATCAAAATTGCATTTCGAGTAACCGTGTGGGCAACCATCACTTGGACAGACGAGAAGTAATCAGTCCTTTAGTAACTTCCAACATCTTCCGACCGAGAATAATCCACAAGTTTGTTTCATTTGCTATCAGAATCAGGACAGTTTGCAGTTAACTGGTGTTAAAAAGGCTGTTGGTGTCCAAGACACTCTGAGAGCGGCAACTGCATGAAACCCTGAGATGTAGAAATGTAGAACAGACACGATTTGAAAGGTAAACTGACAGTTAATGACCCAAATGCATATACTGATGTAGGCTAAGGGCATGCACACACTGCAGTTTTTTTGTTTGTTTTTCTTGTTATTTACAAGAAGTGATGATCAGTTTGACATTTGTCCAAAAAAAAAAAAAACTGTGTACATGCCCTTATGTGGAGGCCTTCTAGGTAACTTTTATAAATTGTAGATGAGGAACAGGCGGCACAGGCGACAGGCCACTACCTAGGACGCAAAATGTCAGGGGGGCAACACAAGAGAAAGTTTTATTCTCGGAAGTTCGCCCTTTCATGCCGATAACGGAGAGAGACACCATTTGTGGCATGGAGGAGTGACTTGGCCTCAAAAGATTTCCATTAGATTTTTTTTTTTTTGCTTTAATCCCTGCGTTTAATTGTGCAGAAAGTTTTAACAATCTGTGTTTTAATGTTTTGTAACACTCGTCTTTATGTTCATTATGTTTACCTTCAGAATAACATTGCAATGATGATTATTTTGTTGACTCATTATAATTATGATTCAAAGTAATTGTTTTCCACACAGATGTTAAAAGTATGTATTGAAATTGTGCTTTAAACACTGTGGAGGTTTGAGCGCTGATCATTTCTGTGTGTTAACGTTTGGCAAAGGAATTAATTTATTAAAACTATTCGAAAAGCTCAGTGCACAGTATGCTAGTGGTTATTAAGATCTATATTCAGTCATTCAGCCAAATCGTGTTGGCTGTCAGAGTTTGCTTCTTTAGTCCTTTAGATTAGATTCGATTAATCTTTATTGTCATTGTACATTGTACAGGTACGACAAAATGCATCTAACCAGAAGTGCAAATAGTAGAATAAATTGCAGCGTAGAATAAGGTGCAGGAAGCAATGTGTACAGAATACACAGAGTTAAAGGCGCAGAATGTTATAGATACAGAATGAAAGTTTAAAAGTACAAAAGGCATTATATTGTAAGTGATCTTACAGCATATATATGATATATGTGATATATGTTATATTTGTGATATACACCGTATATGTATTACATAATATTATAGTGTATTGATTATAAAACTGTGCGGTTGTATATTTTCAGTTGTGTATATCCTTGAAACAGCAGCTATCAGGAGGGAGACTAGATGCTCTGAGGTTTAAATATATACATTTAAAGAAAGTTATAGTTATGAAAGTTAAAGTTGTATAAAGTAATAGTTATGTAAGTATGTACAGATTGCTGTGAGATGTCTATGAATGTGGGATGAGGGGCGGTTAGTGCGATGAGTTATTTTCCTGGAGCTGCTGTTTGTGACTGAACTTTGCTGAAGCCTGTGTTTCTGTGGAGGTCAGTGTGTGTGTTGTGTCCCTCTCTCCCAGCTGGGCTGCCTGTGAAGACGGACATCACCCCCGGGCCGTCCAGGCTGTGCTCGGGGGCCCGCCGCTCTTTCTTCTGCCGAATGAAATGCAACAGGCCCCTCGTGAAGATGGAAGACAAGGACTTCCCCTCCACCTGCTCCAAAAAGAAAGGCAAAAGCATATTTTTGATTGGCGTGTTTTTACCGTATTGCATCTCCTGAATAAAAGTGGGTCCTGCTGTTTTTCCCAGTAGAATCTTCTGACTGAAATACCTCTCATTTTTTATTATTTTGTTTCCTTGTCCTCCACAGCTGACCGAAAAAGCTTCTGCACCATCCACAGCACGGGCTACCTGAAGAGCTGGCCGCCCACCAAAATGGGCCTGGATGAGGACAGCGAGCCCGACAACGAAGGCTGCAATCTCAGCTGCCTGGTGGCAATCGGCCGCCTGCATCCCCACATAGTGCCCCAGCCCACCACCGGGGACATTCGTGTGAAGCCCACTGAATACGTCTCACGCCACACCATCGATGGCAAATTTGTCTTTGTGGACCAGAGGTGAATAATCCAGACTATACACTGACAATTAAAAATAAAACAGTTTCCCCTTATTTTTTGGTGTCAGTTTTCAGTGGTTAACACTAGAACGGCTGACGGCATCAATTGACGTAATTTCATCAGGCTCAAAATCAGAATCAGAATCGCGTCTGTTGGCCTATTGGAGCAGCAAGCATGCTCAGTAAGAGATATATGGGTGTGGTGCAGGCACCTGTACACACGTATTTTTACATATTGCTGTTGTTTTATACTGTCATGCTTGAGAGACACCATCGACCAGAATCAAATTCCTTGTATTTGTTTGCTCACATACTCGGCCAATAAACGCCATTCTGATTCTGATTCTGAAGTGGCGACTGGTGCTGTACGACGGGCTCTGGGTCCAATGTCCACTGGACACTTGCTGTGTCTGTGGCTGCAGCTTGCGTGGATGTTTGTCGGCAGGCTGCAGGACTAAACGCCCGAACACTGCAGCAGCGCCGAATCAAGAAGCGCCTTATGCGAAACTGGGCACTGCGTCAATTGACGCACGCAGCCGTTCTAGGTATAGCCAATTAGCCGCCGTTCTAGTGTTAATATAGCTAACAAGAAACAGAAGTACATTGTATAGTTATAGTAGCAGTCTGACTTTTGACCATGTTTGTCCATTTTATAGATAACACTGTAATATACAACATAATCTGTTTGTGATTCATTGCAAAATGGTTTGAAGTGTGTGATGATTTAGGCCTGGGGTTTTGTGAAATGTAAACTTCCATGACTTGTTTGCTACATCAGCCTCATAATCTCCAGAGCAGAGATAAAGAAACAAGCTTTGGAAATCACTAGGACTGCATTTGGGTTATGGGGGAAAATAGTGTCCCCAAACTTTTGACAGCTACACCTACATTCAGTCACTCAGACGGGGGGACTGAATGTCCCGAAATGGATGAAAGTCCCATTGAAAAAGGAGATTTTTGTATCGTATAATCTATGAACAATGCCTAAGAAGTCGTGCATGTGGCCGTCTGGCACAACTTTTGTGGGTTTTAACCAACTCTGTTTCCCAGACGCTTTCATGCTTATTATCTTAAATGAAAAAAAAATATATGGGGGCATATTCCAAGTACCTTTGGAAATGATTGTAATTCTTTGGCTGATTGGAATAAGCTCATAACAACTCCCACCATTCAGGCTGTCCCTGTGGCCGTTTTGAATTAGAGTCGTTGTCTTATGACGTGCTGACCTTATGACCAGACTTCTTTGTGTGGTCTGAAATGTATGCCATGCAGCAGGACCCCGACTGGTGAGCTTGGCCTGCTCCTGTGACCGAAGCTACATTTAGCATAATGCCTTGTGTTTTAAAACACAGCGCTGGTCAGAACCCAAATTTAGCCCCTGCAGAATGTCGCAGCAGGAGGAAAAGTGGCGGCCCAAAGAGAGAAATGTGGGGCATCCGCTCTGCCTATAAATACCCACCACATCACAATGGCACAGTGCTTTGTGTGTCAGTAGAGCAATTGGAATTTTTTAATGAATACTGGGCTGGTTTATATTGGAGGAGATTTGGGATTTTTATTATTTTCTCTTTGTGTAACACTGACGTGATTTTGCAGAAAACTGTATTTTTATTATCAGTTTGATTTCGGAATTACAGCAAAAAAAATTGCAACCAGTTATTATTTATTTTAGTGCTGACGCAGGTGTAGTCCCAAATGGTGGGCATTTTTATTTCATTTATAGTGGTTAGCATGAGTAACACCACCACTGCATACCTGAAAGAGTAAGGCTTGATTATAAAATATATGTACTGAGACCTACATGTAATTACCTGTTTACAATGACTGCCATGACTCTTCTCATTTCAGGGCTACTGCCATTCTCGCGTATTTGCCCCAGGAGCTACTTGGGACATCTTTCTATGAATATTTCCACCAGGATGACATCGGGCACCTCGCTGAATGCCACAGACAAGGTAACTGTGAGAGGAATATATATATCTTATTGCTGGGCAATGGTTAAATGTTTTTATCGCGATTAACCGCATTGTTTTAAGCAAAATTAAATAATTAATTCAAAAGTAGTGTACTGCCCACTTTTATTTTTAAAGTACTGCTATATGAACAAAAGTGTAATAATCTGGTTTAAACACTTTAAACAAGTGAGGAGCTTTTTGACAGCAGTGTTCCCTTTAACAGTTATGTAGTATTTCTGTAAATCTCTATTTAAACATGAATGTAATCAAATCAAATATAAAACCAAAGCTATATGTCACTGCAGGGCATTCACGTTTTATCTAGTCCAGAGCATGTGGGGAGGAACCATTATAGCAGCTGCAAAGGGGAACTCCATATGAAAGCCTATGTACCTGAATGCAAAGTCCCTATTGGTGTAATGGTCAGGCGCTCCATTACTTTTGTCCATAATACATACTGTGAAAGCAACCCAAGAGTATCTCAATTAAAAGAAATGGGATATTCTTCAATGGCAAAGTCAATCACCTGATCTCAACCCAGCAGAGCAGCTTTACAGTTATGGACGAAAGTAATGGGACGCCTGACCCCCATGAAAACCAGCCCAGATGTGTAGGGCTGCATGCTGCTCGCACCCCGAGCACATAAAGCAACGAACTAAACAAAAAACCTGCGTTAATGCATGATAAAATAATTGTCAGTATTAAGTAAATAATGCGTTAACGTGATATTAACGTGCCCAGCCCTAATATATATATATATATGTGTGTGTGTGTGTGTGTGTGTGTATATATATAATATATATATTATTCTTTTTTCTTTTGGATTGTCATAAATGATGAGGCAAACCAAATTATCATTAGTACATTTAGTGGTCATTCTCTCCACAGTGCTGCAGATGCGAGAGAAGATAAATACTAACTGCTACAAGTTCAAAATCAAAGATGGCTCCTTTATCACTCTGAGAAGCCGCTGGTTCAGTTTCATGAACCCATGGACCAAAGAGGTTGAGTACATCGTCTCCACAAACACAGTTGTCTCGTAAGTAAAAGACTCCAACATCACAAAATGCATTACACAGAGAGTCACATGAAGAATGTAGATTTTGCATTACATACACATTCTGTTCTGCCTCTTTCCTTGTTTTAATGCCAAAAATGATGGCAAAAATGTAATGAATGGAGATTCTTTCTGCCAAAAAATAATCACCACACTTTTTATTTCATTCAAACTAAAATATTATACTGTTACATACACTATATGGACCAAAGTATTGGGACGCCTGACCATTACACCAACAGGGAGTCCAATGACTCACATAGACTTTAATATGGAGTTGGTCCACCTTTGCAGCTATAACAGCTTCCACTCTTCTTGGAAGGCTTTCCACAAGATTTTGGAGTTTCTGTGGGAATTTGTCTCCATTCATTCTGTAGAGCATTTATGAGGTCAGACACTGATGTTGGAAGAGAAGGTCTGGATCACAATCTCCATTCCAGTTCATCCCAGAGGTGTTGGATGGGGTTGAGGTCAGGACTCCATGTGGACCAGTCAAGTTCTTCCACACTGAACTCCTCCAGCCACGTCTTTATGGACACAGTCATGCTGGAATACAAAAAAGGTTCTTCCCTAAACTGGGTCCACAAAGTTGGAAGCATGGCGTTGTCCAAAATGCCTTGGTTCGCTGAAGCATTAAGATTAAACTTCACTGGAAGTAAGGGGTCTAGACCAAACCCTGAAAACAGGAGTGTCCCAATACTTTTGTCCATATAGTGTATCTTCTCTCTTCTATGGATTGGTGGTTGGAATCTACACATTCAACAGAATTTCTCTGCTTGTTTTCGTGAGTTCCAAGTCAGAAATACTCTTAATGAAATGGAGGCGGAGTGGCAGTGAGTGTGACGTGAAAGGATTAAAGGATGAGCTGTGGCAGGATGCTTTGCTTGGTAGTGAGTGAATGAAGAGCTCACTGATGTGGGATGTGTTGTTTTAGGGGCAGTACACTCGATGGAGCAGACCCCAGCTATCCTCAGCTCGCTGCCTCCCCCCAGAGCATGGACAGTGTTCTCACAGCTGATGGTAAGCAGGACTGGTGCACTGTACTGCAAAAATGGTGTCATTTCTGTCGGATGGAAAATTGCCTTTTTAGTGGTCCCCTGCATGTTAGAAAAGAACAATAAATATAGTCGCATTTCTAAGAAAGAAATTAAGAATATTTGTCTTAGTTGTTAAATATGCCCCAAAAATGTATCTGGTCAAGTATCGAGTTTTTCCACGCTTTAAACTTCAGCGCCGAACTCCTATATATAAATAACTTGCAGTTTAGATTCATAATAGTCACTGAATATTCATCTGAATAAACTCATTACCATATTCTATTTATTTTTTGTCACATTAAAGTCACATTTTTAACATCAATATGGATTCAATGTTTGATGGCTTTGACTTTAGTCAAAGCGTGTGTATAAGTACGGACTGAAGGGGTGCCCCGCTTTTTTCCACTGTATTTTTTTTGTTCCCAATTATAATATCAGCAAATAAATACTGCATTAAATTGTGCAGAAATACGTCATATTTGTTGATTCCATTCAGAGCTGTTTACAAAATTCAGTTAAGATGAAGATGAACTAAGCTTTGACTATTGATTAAATTTAATAATGAAGTAATCTATCCATGATTTAGATGATTAAGCTAGTAATCGGTTTTAAACATGTCCTGAAATGTCCCAAAATTGGAAAAAAAACAATGCCTTCCAAAGATTCCAAAAAGAGGTTTATAGGAAAACTAGCAAGCCTTTAATAAGACTTAATTAAAAATGCCGATCGTCAGACTGTGAGAGACCACTTTAAAATAGAAAGAAATATATGATCTTTAGGTTTATTCCATGCAGAACTGTTAAATTTTTTTGCTTTGGAATTCAACTAATTGTATAGTTGGACCAGGAATGGCTAATTTTTAGCATTCACAGTTTCAGACTTCCCCTACATGTTCATTTCTTGTTATCTGAGTGTCCTCAGTTGCTCCTTACTGATGCAGTGTGATTGCGGTTCATTCCAGGCTCGGGAAAGAGGGCACTACAGACCGTTCCTGGCATTCCTGGGGGCACGAGAGCTGGCGCGGGGAAGATAGGGCGCATGATCGCAGAGGAGGTGATGGAGAGTCAGAGGTCAGTTGACTAGGTCAAATAGAAAAAAAAAACTTTGTTTCACTGTGAGGTGTGAGATTCAACTTTATATTTACACCATGATATCAGCCTCACTGACTCTGGTTCTTGATCGGTAGGATAAGAGGCTCGTCGCCCTCCAGCTGCAGCTCCAGTCCACTCAACATCACCAACAGCACGCCCCCGCCAGACACCTCCTCTCCAGGTGGTAAGAAGGTAAGATGGAAGATACCAGTGACTTGATGTTGCAGGCTCCTTAGGCAGGAGCCTAGTGTGTAAAACACTTGCCTGTGAACCCGATGACCACAAAGATGCAGGTTCAAGCCCCCCCGACATTTACCATTGTGTCCTTGAGTAAGACACTTAACCCTCAGTGTCTCCAGGGGGACTGTCCCTTTAACTAATGACTGTAAGACTGTCTCTGTAACTAATGACTGTAAGACTGTCTCTGTACCTAATGACTGTGAGACTGTC
>JBBPCX010000038.1:4994629-5014678 GCA_037974365.1 Hydrocynus forskahlii
ACAGAGTCCTGACCTCAACCCCATCCAGCACCTTTGGGATGAACTGGAACGGAGATTGTGATCCAGACCTTCTTGTCGAACATCAGAGTCTGACCTCATAAATGCTCTACAGAATGAATGAACACAAATTCCTACAGAAACTCCAAATCTTGAGGAAAGCCTTCCAAGAAGAGTGGAAGCTGTTATAACTGCAAAGGGCTCCATGTTAAACGCCATGTCAAAGTCTCAATTGGTGTAATGGTCCCAGCACTTTTGTCCATACAGTGTATATTTATCATGTGATTATTAATACAGAAATCATGCACAGATGAAAAAGCACTGTGAACATGCTCTGCTGTACTACAGGTGATAATTCCCACATCGGCATCGGAGACATTATGGACGACCCTGGCTCCAGCAGCCCCAGCAATGATGAAGCAGCCATGGCAGTCATCATGAGTCTACTGGAGGCCGATGCAGGGCTGGGTGGACCTGTGGACTTCAGCGACCTCCCATGGCCTCTGTGAGAGGAGCCTGATGACCGAGACTACAGCGAGGGACTGGCCGGAACCAGTGCTCCTTTTCCACCATGATTCTGAATCATCAGGGCCAGATTTTCCAGAAGGATCGCAGCCTAATGATCGCTGTGTGAGGAATATATTCTTCTCCAAGTGTTACCAGAGAACACCATTACGCTGCAGAGCTTTTTCTGGAAACGGCAATGGCTGGCAGCAGAGCCACTACAGCTGAGAACAAGCCTCAAAAGGGACTTTCACAAAGGACTTAGCTCCTTTCCTGGAGTGTGAAGAAACCTAGAAAAGAATCCAAAAAAACGTTTTGGTCTTGCCGGTGGTTTCTATATATAAATATATATTCATGTAAATGACACTGGAATCATCCCACTTCTCTCTACATGTCACTTCTTTTCTTTCCTGTATTTTTGGTGTACTTACATGCAAAAACTCTTCTTGCGTATATATTTTTTTCAGAATATATATGGTATGTGTATTGTATGAGCAGTGACCTTTTTAAAATAAAAAAACTTTTTCTCTTGATGTATATCTACTTTTTGGGCTCTGTCTTAAAAAAAAAAAAAAGAATGTTATGAGAGGTCTTGATTTTTTCACCAACCTCCTTAAAGTCCATAAAATCTTAATTTGAACGGGTACTGAGGTTTGGCTTTGATGATTTTGATTGATACTGACCGCAGAACAGCTTAACACCAGGCACGTCTGTTTTACAGCTTTATTTATACAATGATTCTCAAGCTCTGAACAAAGGAATCCTGACCACATGAATTGATGTCCTGCCATGGAGAAAACAGAAAGTAACACTGCATTCATTCACCAGGCAAATAGAACCCCTTTGGCTATGAGCTGCAAAGGAGCTTTGAGGGGAATTCTCAAACCGGGATTGTGGGAGAGCTTGCAGAGTTTAAAAAAAAAAAAAAAAAAAAAAAATACAAATAATAGTAATAATTATAACAACACAGTGGCACCACCCAGGATACATCCCAAACTTATCAAATAAGATAAAAATATAATAAATCATAGTGTCAATATCATGGAAATGGAAAAATGAATAATAGTAATAATAGGCCCAATTACAAAATAAGTGAAGTTGTTAATTTCCTTGCAAACAACTAACAAAAAATAAATTTCCTTTGGTCAAGTAAAAAACAAAAGAGAGAAAAACAGGAGAGCACAGCCCATGCCAGTTTCCCGAGTCCCTCGAGTATTTTTTTAAACATTTTTTTTCCCTTGTTGTACAGTAGACTAGATAGTTGAGGCTCTAAGGCTGCGAAGGAGGTGCAGAAGGCAATCCGGTTATGGTGTCACTCTCGCTCCATGCTGCAGCATGCTGTGGAGGGGGAGCGGGGGGAGGAGGGAGGGAAGAGTCTGCGTTTAGAGGGCAGGCGAGGCAGCGTCGGGGTCGGGCTCGTTGTTGTAGTTGTTGCTGTAGTGGTGGCCTGGGGGCGGGTGGTTGGGCAGAATGTCCAGTTCGTCCACCTGGGGGCCGGGATGCATAACCACCAGCTGGTCTTGCGGAATGTCCGCCGCCGCCGCCGCGAGGTTGGTGATGGACTTGCTCTTGACGCACTGGAAGTCCACGTGTCTGCTCTTGCCCTCTTCCTTCTCCCAGGACATGCGGATGAAGGGTCTCTGGACGTAGTTGTAGATGACCTCGGGCCTGCCGCCTGGGCGCTTCTTCACTTTCTCTTTGTATGTGGGATACCCTATGAAACCAGAAGTTTTTCTTTGTATTTAAATATGTAATGGCCAGTGTGATGTGAGCTTATCAATATTATTTTCCTCTAACTGTTTACGTTTAATTGTTCCATGCCAAAAACAGTATTTTGTTACTGAATGCTGCTGACCCCACAGAATGTGGCCATGGGGACGTTTCACTCACTCGTGGCGTCTGCATATATGCTGCCAGAAACGTTTTATCTTTTGTTCTCTTTAAATTTGTCATCTACACTGGCTGAAATTATGCATTTCCTGGAAACTTTGTCAAAGTTTGTGTCCATATTACCTATTCAAGTATAAGGTGCCTTATATAGAACATTTTCGAAGTCACTGAATTTGTGACAAACAAAACAAAAACTTACCTTCAATGCCTAGCCTTATTTTCTTCAGTCCTCGTTCTTTTAAAACCGATTTGGCAACATCTCTGTTTTCAATGTATTTGAAGAAACGGTAAAGTTTTGTACTGTATATTACTGAAAAACAAGATGAAGTAAAACACATTCAGCCAAAGGTGCAGACATTATCTTCGAGAGACACGGATAAAGCAGTTAAAATGACTATAAAAAGATACTGCCCTTGTTACCAAAACAAGGTTCTTTACAGTTTGTTTCTTTAAGGCTAGATTTACAAGAGACAATCATCAGTTTATGATTCTGCATGACTGTGTGTCGCAAAGGCTTGATATGCTGCTTGATTTATTCCTCACAGGTCATTTCAGACATCATAACCAAAAAGTACTACACAACTGAGGGGAATACACTTCTGGCACAATTCAGGCTGACCTTTAGGACCTCCCAAGAATTAGGAGCTCTTACAAAGTCAACTTTAAACACTGAGTGTGTAGCGATACTCACTTTGTGAATACTCCTCGCCCATCTGGGGAGGGTACTCCTCGTCCCAGTCCACTACGTCGTCATCAGTCAGTACGACGATGTGGCACTCCCTCTCTCCACTCTGGGCACTGGCCACCATCAGCGGCAGCACCATCTCCTCCAGGTAGAACTCAAACTGCCGCCGGGCCCCATCGTTCGACAGCTCGTGCATCAAGGCACCTGTGGAGCGTGGCACAGGCAGCTCAGAGACAGACAGACAGACAGACAGACAGGCGCAGGTGTGTGTACAGCTGAAAGGTTGTAGGTCCCTTATTTTTTCAAAACACATCTACACAAAACACAGCTAAATCCTGCTGCAGGACGATAATCACTGTGCTGATACTGTAAGATCTCATAGTGCTTTATATCAGACACGCATCGTTAGAGCGTATCCAGCTGAATATTAAGCCTATTTGTCAAGTCGGGGAATGACACAGATTATATACTCACTCAGGTCCCTGCACTTGATCGTGCTGTAGTCGAAGGAGATGCACAGATAGTCGCATGCTTCCCTCAGCTCAGGAATGGAGATTCCATCAGGGCAGCGGATTATCCCAGATTTATAGTAATCCTGCCAGTTAGGGAGAGTGCAGACAACACAAAGGGAGCCATTACAGAGGCTGCATCGTTCAAAAACCTCAGCCACTAAAAGTAAAATGGCCCAGGTGCCAAGACTCTTAAAATGCTGACAACGGCAGACTTTTGAGCCAGCAAAGGTGCTGATCACTCAGCTGGAGATAAAAGAGCAGAGTTTTGGGTGACAGTATAGGAATGCAGTTAAAAACCTCCCACACACGTACGTTACCTACATCCTCCCTCACTCTGGCGGTCACAAAAAAACGATTTAAAGCAGAGGTCAAGAGGTGCTAAGGTATTTTACCAGACACTCATCGGTACCATTACCAACTCCCTCTCGCACTTTCACTCCAGCGCACACCTGTGCCGTAGAGTGTCCTGAAATCAACCCCGTTACATAACCGCATGTAACAGACACCAGGGCATGATTACAGCACCAGGTTGGACGGCGGCTTTAGGCCTCTGGGGGCTCCAGCACAAGGCTTGGGCATACTGAATCTAGGCTGATGTAAGAGTTTTAGCAGCATCATTAAAAAGCAGATGCTGACAAGTATTATGCAATGTTACCCAAAAACAATGCAAAGCACAGACTGAACTTACGGTTCTTCAGACTAAACAGATCACACAGCAACTGCTTTGACAATGCGCTTATGCAATCAGCCAAATTTTTATCTAATATTATCAAGATGCTTTATGAAAATTAGATTGAAGCCATCATTCCCAGATGATTAAAATGTGCTATTACATTCCAGTAAATAATTTATTCACATCATACGCTTCACTGGTCTTGCCCTGTCCTTAGGATCAGCATTAAAGGCCTTCGTGATTTAACCAAAACCCAGCTCTTTTAGCTGTACTGGAAACATATTCTTATTCTATCACCCAAACAGCCACAGCTTAATTGGTGAACGAAAGCTTTACAGCAGTTTTACAGTCAGAGGTAACATAGGCACCATTTGACTTCCTAAAAACAGCACAGCTAACTTACCAGAATGGCCCTGAACACAGTGGAGCTGATGCCCTCTGCTACCTCAAACTCCCCTTTCTCGTTGGGACGTGTGAAGTTGTGTTCTCTTCCTGAACCAAACATTCTACGAGACAAAGCGTGTTTGTTATTCTAATAATGTTTCTCTTTTTATATGTAAGTTTTAGGAAATTGAGATACATCAATTGTACAAGTAAAAGATCTTGTGCAGCATCTTACCTGCCCAGCATTGTGTTGGGCTGTGCGGTAAAAATTGAGGGGTCTACTACAAAGCGCGTGTTGTCCACGATGAGCGTGACTCTCTCTGAGGTCCGGATACTGCGGGCCCCCTCCTTGGCGTTTTCGTAGACGAAGACCATCTCTCCCACGCCCGTGCTCTTGAACGTGCCGTCTGAGCTGGACAGGCTGCTGTTACGACTGCTGACCACCCCACTACTGCTGCTGGAGCCACTGGGGGAGACTCTCTGAGGCCTGGGGCTGCTGGGCCGAGACGAGCCGCCCTCTCGTTCTGCAAGAACAGTACAGGTTCAGTGCACTGTTCACAAGAAGGAAAAAAAAGGCAGCTGGTGGCCTAGTGGTTAGGAAGTTGCCCCCATGATCAGAAGGTTGTTGGTTTGAATCCCAGGACTGCCAGTAGCATCTCTGAGGTACCCTTGAGCAAAATATCAACCCCATACACTGCTCCTCGGGCGCTGGTGGTAGCCCCCTGCTTCACTTGGTGAATGGGTTAAATACAGAGAAAGAATTTCACACTGTTCACACTGTGTGCTATGGCGTGTTACTTTACTTTTTTACATTAAGCTATATAAAATGTAGCACAAAAGAGACAATACATTCTATGTCTACTCATTTTCTTCAGTGACTGAGCATTCTTTCACAGCTGGCTAAGTCCCTTTCACTTTTCCAACAAAACTTTATCAACATCCCTCTCTGAGAATGATAAAGGAGGGGGTTCTCACCACTAGTGTGCTGACGTGTGGGTGAGGTGACATTGCGGATACAAGGTGTGAGCTGGCCTTCGCTCCGTTCGTGGGAGGAGTCTCGTGAGCGGTCACTTGACCGCCGGCGATCTCGAGAGCGGTCACAGCCCCCGCTGGCACCATGCAGGCTCATCTTCACCCGGTCAGCCTCAAGAGCAGACTAGCAGGCCTGGCTTCAAACGAGAGGGAGATAAACAAAATCAATACAATTCCAGGAAGTGTGACCCAGTACACAGTAACTGATACGATGACACTGCAACATGAAAGGAAATGACCTTAGTTATTCTTAACGTCTCAGTTAACCTAAAATACTGTTTCTTTCAATGTCTGCTGCTACCAAGCAACTGAGGACATGCAGTGTGTACACATACACATACACATACTTCTTTATTTATATTTCACTATTACTTGTACATTGTACTTTTTATAATACACTGTTGCGTTGTATAGATTTTGTTCTATTGGTCATGCTGCTTCTGCTTTCTTCTGCCCATTTTGCTACTGTAACAACGCAAAATCTTGTTTTATTTCATAATCAAAACCTAGCACACACATAGTCCATGTGTAACTAGTACATTCATCCAATCATTAAATAAATAAAACCAGTAAAACACCAAATGCTGTCTGATGGTGAAGGATAAATGCCTCGTGAAACAACTTCTAAAGTTTCTACAGGGCTAAGATTCAGGCAAACCCGTCTCACCAGAAAGTCACTCACTATAATAAAAATGCACTCCAATATATAAATATTTGCGTGTTGGAAAGAAATGCTAGTTCCCCTTTCCCATCAAAGAGCCTATTTCCAGGAACATATGACACCCTGAACTAAATCATGCCCTTCAGCTGCTGGACCTTTTACTCTAGGTTCAGCCTCAGTCCTTATTCAAAGTTAAACAGTTAAAACACATGAAACCATGAATTTTAATTGAACTTGCTCCACTATGAGAGCAGATATGAGATTAACAGAAGGCACATTACCCTGTCCAGTGTGACAGCTTCACCCAACAGCATTTTCAGACTCAATGTTCAATATTTTCGCAAAACCACAGCCCTACAATTTCCTGATACGATGCAAACAGGCCTACTATGGCCATTGAAAAACCAGGAAATTCCAAAGACAGTTCTCACTCTAGACCACCCTGCAAAAAAAACAGGGAAAACATTAAGTGCACCCCCATTGGTCAGTTACTGTTGCTCTGTTTTTACAAGAAGAGGTTTGGTCATTTTTCCAGATGTGATCACTGTGCAGTGAAGGATCATGACTGATCGGTATGCTCGTCTAGTTTATGAGCAGGAAGGCATGTTTAAATGTGTTATGATCAAAGTGTTTAAAAACAATACACACTTAATGACCTTTGAATCCAGGATGCGGGATATTAAACCTTAACTACTCAAAGCGTGACCAGAGTTAATTATTCAGCAGAGAACAAGGAAAGCTCAAACCGTTTAGTCTATTTCCATATTTTATGACTTACTGATCTTGCTGAGAATGTGTAACTGATGAGTTTGATGTGAAATAAGCACTGTCACTTCCTTTTGTCCCTCGTTTCCAAAGTCACTCGTATTGCAGGTTCTGATCATATGACAGGGGACGTGCGGTCATCACACGCACTCCAAACACCCGTCTGGATTCTTCTGCACTCAGTCAGGTCTCCCATGTCATCAAATGAAAAGTTTCAACACGTTCTCTCACGGCAGGCCAACATACTGCTGAACCAGAGCTATGGGATCCTCAGAAAGAAGTCTTGGCTAAATTCTAGCACCAAATAACTGATGTGATGTGATGTGTGCAAGCCAATAATATCAAACCACCACAAGACCTAGTTTACTTACTTACTTAACAAGAATCACTGGCTCCAAGTTATTACATGAAAGCATAAACACTAAAACACAGACTAAAACCTAACTCTGAAAACAGCAATTCATGTTACACACAGTTTACTTACCTAGGTAGCTGCTTATCAAAAACAACTGGTTCCAAGTTATAACATTAAACCATAAACCCTAAATCAACAACTAAACCTCTGAATTAGCTAGACAGCAAATCACATTACACCCAGTTTACTTATGTAGCTAGATGTTAAACAAGAATAACAGGTCCTAAGTCATTACATTAAACTATAAACCCTATAACATTGACTAAACCTTTGAATTTGCTGGACAGCAAATCATGTTAGACCCAGTTTACTTACCTAGCTCGATACTAAACAAGGATCACTGGTCCTAAATTATTAGATTAAACCGCAAACTCTAAATCATCCACTAAACCTTGGAATACTTCAGGTTTGCTAGACAGCAAGTCATGTTAAAGCCAGTTTACTTATCTACCTACATGTTAAACAAGAACAACTGGTCCTAAATTATTAGATTAAACCATAAACCCTAAAATAATGACTAAACCAATGAAAACTTTAGACTTCATAGACAGCAAATTATGTTAAACCCAGTTTACTTACCTACCTAGATACTAAAGAAGGATCACTGGTCCTAAGTTACTACATTAAACCATAAACCCTAAAGCAGTGAATAAACCTCTGAATTAGCTAGACAGCAAGTCGTGTTAGACCCAGTTTACTTACCTAGCCACATGTTAAACAAGAATAACTGGTCCTATGGTATTACTAAATCAATGACTAAACCTCGGAAACCTTCAGGCTAGATAGACAGCACGTCGTGTTAGACCCAGTTCACTTACGTTAAACGAGAATAATTGGTCAAGTTACTAGATTAAATCATAAACCTTAAATCAATGACAATCTCCTAAAAACTTCAGATTCATGTCAAGTCATGTTAGACCCAACTTACTGATGTTAAATGAGAATCACTGATTCTAAGTAATTAGAATAAACCATAAACCCTAAATCAAAGCTTAACCCCTGAAGAACCCCAGAAAACTTCAGGTGTGCTAGACAGCAAATCGTGTTATGAAAACCTATAGCTCTGAGCATTTGGGCTGATACGACCAAACCTACGACAAACTAAGACAGATACAGGATTTGTGGTTATATATATTTATTATTCAAAGCGGCCATTTAGTTGTGTCTAATTTGTAACCCATCGAAGAGATAGACAGAAGGTGCATAGGCTAGGTCAGCTGTGTTTTCTTGTTGGCTACTGATAGCTAGGTCGATCCAGTATCACTTGAACTCGACCACAAAGTTGTCTAGAGTTCATGTGAGGAAAATAAAACCACGAATGCTGCTCAGTAAGCTTTATAAAGCACCAAGGTCCGGGCGTGATTGGGGTGAAGTGCCGTTTTCGTGGCTCTGTTAGCATGTTAGCATCGCTAGCATTAATTTGAAAGGAATTTGAACTGAAGAAACGTCGAAATTTCGACTCTTTAGGTGGAAAAATACGTTTTTCTTACCTCTCGACCGTCATAGGCGTTGGTATTAAAAGGAACGCTCTTCTGAAATAGTCCGGGACATAAATTATGTCAAATTCCAGCGATGTTTCTGCATTTTTGTCCAAAAAAAGAAGAGAAATCGATCCTGTGCTGACACAACTCAGCACAGCCAGAGAATAACAGAGCGAAGTCTCGCGAGAACGGAAAACAGAATGTCAGGAAACAACAAACTAGTCGTAGCCTCGCGAGAACTTATAACAAGCACCTGAGTGACTAGACAGTCTTTTACTTCTCATATAATAATAATAATAATAATAATAATAATAATAATAATAATAATAATAATAATAATAATAATAATAAAACAACAACAACAATAACACCACCACCACCGCCACCACCACCACCACCAACAACAACAATAATACTAATAATAATAACAACAACAACAACAATAACACCACCACCACCAACAGTACCAACAACAATAATAAATAATCTGCTCACTTCTCACTTAGCTCAGTTAAAGCTGTTCTTATACTTTAATCATGGGGTGTATTTCTCACTCAGTTGGCCACTAAAACTGAAGACAAAAAAGGAGACTGTCCCACATCTGTCTTCTTATTGGACAGGTTGAACTTCATGTATTTTTTTATTTTATTTTGTATTTATCTTACATGCTTTATTGATCCTAGAGGAAATTACTTCAGTCCTCTGCATTTAATCAATTCACCAAGTGAAGCAGCGGGCTGCCGACAGTGGAGCAGTGTGTGGGGACGGTCTCTTGCTCAAGGGTACCTCAGTGGTGCCATTAGCGGTCCTGGGACTCAAACCCACAACCTTCTTATTGCAGGGACAACTCCCTAACCACCAGACCACCAGCCTTCAGCCCTGCTTTGTGTAATTTTGTCCTGATTCAGATGTTTTCAACATCTTTTAAAAAAAAAGAACCATGTAGTATTTAATGTGAATAACCATAACACGGATAGATACTTTTTAAAGCAACGTAAAAATAAAGAAATAAATAACTCGAGGATATTTCTTTTTCATTTCGAATAGTACACAACATGAAGACACAGAGTAGAAGCTGTTCTTCCCTTGTACTCGTTCATACAAAGAACCTTCTATATCCCATAAAAAAAACTATGCTTATACAATCAAATAGTGGAATAAATAATGACATGAAAATAAATAAATAAATAAAACAATTGCAAATCAGTGCACTTTTAGCAACAAAGCTGTTGTTTAATGCCTGCACAGAGACAGGATACCGCATCGAATCTCTGTGGTGACATTAAACATTTAGAGTGAAAAACACTTCTCTTTTTCTTTTTTTTTGTAAGACCAAACATGAAGACGTCGGAGTGTTGGCTCAAGATTCGGCTCGGATTTTCCCAGGCATGGCCATTTCTGGAAAAATAGTCCTGTTTTTCCCTTTCTGTCCTTTCTGTGAGTCGTTGACGGAGGGGATGAGAATAGACTTCAGCTTCACTTGAAGCCAGTCCTGCCTCTCTAGAACTTGCTTGTGTTCTCCGACATTGTGCATGAGCTGGACTTCACTGATGGACCTCTTTCTGTGGGGAGATCAGTCCTGGTCAGTCTCACAGCAGCACCACCAGTAATAAGAAAAGAGCTTTTAAAGAAGTTGGCAAAATCAGGGGTGGAAAATGAATACAAAGTGTGTAGAAAGTGTTCATTAAAAGTGGTACAGAACTAAAATCAATATGTAACTTCATTTAATTATAATTCATATTATAAATTCTTTGTATCGGTGTGTGTATTGGTGTTCTTTAAATATCAGCACTTCTTTTGCACTTTTCTTTTATTGATTATTCTATGTATTTATTTTATTTCTTCTATTATTTTATTTTATCCTATTTTATTTCTTGTTCAGTTCATATAAAGCACATTGAATGACCTTGTGTGTGGTGTGATGACTGATCGGTGATACTAGTCCTAGTGCAAATGTATTATAGTTGTGAGGTTTTTCATTTTACAATCATACAAAAATGGACTGTAGGTTTTAATAGACCCAACTGCATTAGAGCCCAAGTGATTGGAAAGAGACAAACGTGGCCTTTGAGTGCAAAAGTAAAGTAAAGCACTGATCTTACACTTAAATGGGGACCTAAATGAATACAAACAATACTGAAATAGGAGTTACAGTGAAAAAATTTGCATCCTATAGTTAGTATAGTATCCAGACAATATTTTGGAGTAGTTTAATGTGAAATGTTGAATTTTAGAGAAACTTACAGAGGACTGTTCATGGTGGTAGTCATGGGAAACTTTTAATGTCTTTAAAAAGCTTTTAAAAACTTTAAAAGCTTCCTCAAAGAAAAATTCACAACATGGTTATAAATACATTGTCTGCTGTCTGAGACATTGTCCTATGATAGTTCTGAGAAATGTCATTTTAAAATGTGTTTATGGTGAAAGGGTACATTGAGGGTGTTGTGTGGCAAAGTAGTCCCCAGAAAAACTTTTTTTAACTTTAGTTTACCATTACATGTAAGAACTCAGAAGACACAGCTAGGTTCATTAGTGATTAAAGAATGGTTTAGTAAATAAAATTATGACATTTGTGTTGTCTGTTATTATATTTGGCCATTTCTTCAGTCACTACTTTTGTAAAACACTGAGATACTTTGTTTACATCTTAATGGTTGAATTGTATAGAAAAATAGTAAGTCTGATTATATCTAAAATCATATATATACATTTTTATATTTTTCATATATTTTTTATATATTTTACATATAAAACTTGATATCATGAAATTAGTTTATAAATATAATTTCCACCCCTGGCCAAAGCACTACATGCGTCCCCTACCTGACTGGTGCTCCCTCCACATGCAGCAGACTGCACAGACTCCAGAGCAAGATCATTACAATGGTTTTGTCCAGGACACGTATTGAAGACATTGTATTAGCTGTAACACAGAGAATGTTGCTTAGAACTGTCAGACAATTGAGAGTTCATGTTAAAATTTATGTTTAAAAAAAAGAAACCAACTCACAAAGCTGTGACTTGTTTGAAGACGCAATTTGCGGAGAAGCTCCATGTGTTGGTCAGCGTTCGTTTTCTCGTTTGGCCGCTGCTGCCCCTGTCCTTTTATGCCCGAGTCCCCTCCCCTTGGTCATTGATGAGCAATTCCGATTACTGATGGTGATGTCACCCCATGCTTTGATGGGGACAGGCATGTATATGATGACACCTCCACCAACCCCCTGCCCCACCACTTCGGTTTTCAACACGTCCGTCAAGACCTCTTGTGATCAAGCTGCTGGGCGAACTTATGTCATGCATGGGCGGCTGCGATGTTCACCAAAGCAAATGCACGCGATTTCGCATTTCCTGGAACTGGAAAGAAACATTCTGAATAGTGGATGTATGGAAGATATAAGTTGGAGCAAGCTGGCATCAGAAGATGGTGAGATTTAGGAGAAGCCCAGCTGTGAAGCTACAAAGCACAAATGAAAATGGCCCTGCACCCGGTGGTAAGGACTGTTTGATGTCCATGTCCCTCTACGTTTCTCCATAAATTGTTTTCCCCAAGATAATGACAGCATAAAATCCACCTGCCGTCATAAACAGCCTTTGGAAGAGCGTCAAATGAGAAAAGCCCCTCTCACTCCTGATCTACCATGCAGACAGGGACAGGTCGAGGATTTATTAACACTACTGTTCCCAAACTTGATATGTGATATTGTTGCTGTTATCCAGGTCAAATGGAGAAAAAAAAACCCAAAACACTCTTCGCTCAGTTTCTGCAGTGCAAAACAAGGCCTACCTGATGCTTTCATGATCTACGATGATCTATGGGACGTGGACAACCTTGTCATACTCTCATGGAACACATTGGGTAACCATGAGAGAAGTTTTCTAAATCTGGCCCAGGAATCTCTATGCCATGACACAAGTTGTAAGTCCCTGAAAGAATCCCAAAATGATGTGCAGAGCAACAAATCTCTCCCGTAGTAATGAAAGTCTTCTATCTTGGGTTGGGAGGCCCTGGTCTGGTTCTCTAGTGTCACAATAGTGCATATTCCCTTTCTGCCCATTAACTTTGATCAGGTATCTCCTAAATCAGAGCAGGAGAAGTTACATATTGAGGTCGCGACAGCTCCGCCCCCGAGACCAAGAGGCGTAGCGCGTTGACTGGAACTGCTCGGACAATGCTCAGGATCTCTTTCAAAGGGCAAAGGTTGATTTGTGTGATGCGTGTCATGTAGAAGCATTGTGGTAGGTCGTTATGGTGTCACCGCATGCCTCGTGTCCAGTAATAATAGCAGCTTATTTCATGTGTGGTCAGCATGACGTTATGGTGGTCTTTCTCATTGCATGTACGACTGAAAGTCAGGATTATGTGTGAGCCACAGGCCTGAAAAATTATTCCAGTAGATTACAATAGTAACTGATGACTGATATTTTGTGTAAACGTTGCGGGTCCTTTTTAATTTCTGTTTCTATTCCTATTTTATTTGATCTTATCTTATGTATCTTATTTTATTTCATGTGATTTCAGGTCTGTATTTTACAGCACTTGAATAAGTAACATTACAGCTCTATGAATAAAGTTTACTTTGTAACTTACTTGCTAATAGTAGTTCGAAGGCAAAAAAAAAAGACAATGTATTGTAATGTGAGCTTGGTGCATTTCTCCTCGAGGCCAAAGCAACGCCGCAGTGGACGAGCTCGGACCACAACAGCTTTAGCTTGGAATCCAAATTTCACATGTAAACAGCTCCGTCCTCACACCCAGAGCTGTCCTTGCACTGATGAAACTCAGCCCGCGGCACACGTGGAGTCGAGCCGACCAAGTTGTTCTCATTACCTCATGTTGCTACAATGTTTGTCATCCCACTAATGGTATGCCGCTGCAGCCGTGTGCACAGGAACTTGGCAGGGATTAAGGTGAAGAATTGCTTACAAACCATTAACTGGGGGGTCACCCCCATGCAGCAATGACAAACACGCCGCATCAAAAATCAGGCAGGTTTCCCTCTAAATTGGGAACAATAAAACGGACATGTAGAAAATAGGTCTATATATAACCTTTTCAGTTGAGTTCAGGCTCAGCATGTGCTTTTAATATCAATAAAGCATGCACTATTTTTATCAGAGGGAATCTGAACGAGTGAATGTGAGCCTGCGATTCTGTGCTCACTAAGGCCTGTAAGTGCGAGTCTGAGCCTATGCTGCATGTAACGCAACCTGTAAGTGTAGTCAAGTCTATAAAACCTTTACATTTTTATTTCAGATATTAATACAAGACTCTCCCGTTTGAACTGAACTCAATTTATGTACTAGTGCGTTTACCCACGACAGCATAAATCAGTGCAGCCAGTCCAGAAAAGGCACTTGTGCTGATTAAAAAACAAACAGTAAAGAAGGAAAAGAAATACACAACCTTCCAGAATTATTGGAATAATGCATAAATGTGAACAGAAATGCAAAAAAATATACCTTTGTTTTTTTACCAGACTGTAGTGAACTTATGAGGAAATAAAACCGTTCAAGTGAGTTCAATCATTCAGAGAAGAAAAAGGCTATTCTGGACAGCGCTGTTTAAGTGACATTTTGAACGATGACAATTGCAGCATCGACTCTGTTTCGTGATAATTGCATCTCTAAGTCTCCCTCAGATCGTTTTCTTGCAGTAGGGGAGGAAAAGAATCACTAGAGGAATTCTGTTTTCAGGGTCTAAGCACACAGTTACAAAACTTGATTTATATGTAAATGAGGCGCAAAGACTAGAAGAAAGTCTTCCAGAGCAGCCCACCAATCCTTTAAAGGGCCTATATAATGGACAAACAGATATTCGTCACTTTATTTTAGATATTTTTTTTTATATTTGATATATGCCATATGAACAAAAGTATTGGGACACCTGTCCATTACACCAACAGGTACTTTAATAACATTGCATTCAAATCCATAGACTTTAATATGGAGTCGGTCCCCCTTTGCAGCTATAACAGCTTCCACTCTTCCTGTAAGTCTTTTCACAAGATTTTGGAGTTTCTGTGGGAATGTATGCCCATTCATTCTGTAGAGCATTTATGAGGTCAGTTCTTCCACACTGAACTCCTCCAGCCACGTCTTTGTGCACTGGGATACAGTCATGCTGGAACAGAAAAGGTTCTTCACCAAACTGTGTCCACAAATTTGGAAGCACGGTGTTGTCCAAAATGTTGGTATGCTGAAGCATTAAGATTGACCTTCACCCTGAAAAACAGGTGTGTCCCAATACTTTTGTTCATTTAGTGTAGTATGTCAATATATCACTTTAACATTTCAAAACATTTCATTTCACTCCCGTCTGTGCGGTCCCAACATGGAAAATAAGCTCCAACCAGAGATTTGAATTCAATACTTTGTCACTAAAATAACTTGCACATTTGCACCTGTTAAGCCTGGTTTAGCCCCACCCATTCAAACTGGTTATGTGGCATGTTCCACCATGACTCAGTTTTGAATGTAGAGCAACACAGCGCAGCCAGTCAGAACAGAGGTCATTTACATATTTCAGTCTTAACTCTCCGCTGCTTACATTTTAATGATACATAATAAAAAAATATTCTGCATCATTTCCTGGTTCAGGGGTATTTTTCCTGTTTGCGGGGTATTTTTTGATTGCCTAAGGGCGACGCTGTGCAACAATAAGGAATGACAGAAAAAAAAGGATTAACTCAGAGATCATGAAATGAAATAAAGTAAAGAACAGCACACAGTGTGAAATTCTTTCTCTGTATTTAACCCATTCAACAAGTGAAGCAGGGGGCTGCCACCAACTGGGCGCTCAGGGAGCAGTGTGTGGGGACGGTACCTTAATCAAGAGAACCTCAGTGGTGCCAGTAGCAGTCCTTGGATTCAAACCCTCAATCTTCTGATTGGAGGGGCAACTCTCGAACCACCAGACCATCAACTGCCCCATATAATGTTCAGAGAATAATATAAAATCACAAAAGATGTTTTTATATGTCACTGCTTAATCCTTCCTAGGGTCGTGGGTATCCCGGGGTCAATGGGCTCAAGGCAGGGACACACCTTGGGCGGGCCACCAGCTCACTGCAGTGCACACACATACACACACACACACACACACACACACACACACACACACAAACAGAGTCACGTATGTCTTTGGACTTTGGGAGAAACCCAGAGACCACGGAGGAAACCCACGCTACCACGAGCAGAATATGCAAACTTCACACACACAAGACCAGCACCCGGCTTCAAACCCCTCAGCTGTGCTGGTGTTCCTAATAAAGTGTCCAGTCTGTGCTAGTGTTCCTAATAAAGTGTCCGGTCTGTGGTGGTGTTTCCAATAAAGTGATCGGTCTGTGGTGGTGTTCCTAATAAAGTGTCCGGTCTGTGGTGGTGTTCCTAATAAAGTGGCCGGTCTGTAGTGGTGTTCCTAATAAAGTGGCCGGTCTGTAGTGGTGTTCCTAATAAAGTGTCCGGTCTGTGGTGGTGTTCCTAATAAAGTGGCCGGTCTGTAGTGGTGTTCCTAATAAAGTGTCTGGTCTGTGCTGGTGTTCCTAATAAAGTGGCCGGTCTTTACTGGTGTTCCTAATAAAGTGTCCTGTCTGTGCTGGTGTTTCTAATAAAGTGGCCGGTCTTTACTGGTGTTCCTAATATAGTGTCTGGTCTGTGCTGGTGTTTCTAATAAAGTGGCCGGGCTGTGGTGGTGTTCCTAATAAAGTGGCCGGTCTGTACTGGTGTTCCTAATAAAGTGGCCGGTCTGTGGTGGTGTTTCTAATAAAGTGGCCGGTCTTTACTGGTGTTTCTAATAAAGTGGCCGCTCTGTACTGGTGTTTCTGATTAAGAGTTTAAATTGTTATTCACCAAGAACTGTGTAAGCGCAGCATAAGTTGGTATAGGAGGTGGTTGCTAGAGAGTTTTTGCATTTCATAATTATTCGGTTGGACCCAAATGAATTAAATGAATTAAATTGCCCTAGGCCAAATTAAATGACTCTTCAACTAAACAATGAAATGTTAGGAGTAAGCTACTTATGCTACTTAAACAGTACACCTAGGGTATTCTTGGTTGATGAACAATTGTTTGCAATTGCAATTATTTGCTCCCTTCCCAGACACAATGGACATAAGAAAATACTTTACAAAGAAGCAGAAAGTAAGTCAAAATTTCCCCACAAGAAAATTTCTGCGATGGAAATGTAGCGTTACATCTAAAACTAAATAAAAAAAAAGAATACACAAAATAAAAAGTAAAATGCACCCATAAAGTCATTGTTGGTGATAAATTGTGTCACATTAATTTCATTATCTTAGGCATAGCAGTGGGTTTAAAAACAGGCTGATGAATAAATGGACTAGTTGAATGAGTACTGTCTCTAAAATAGTCACTGAATTAAGTCACTTTTATAGGTAAAATTAGGTGTTTAACAACCTGTAAAAAATACACCAGAATGCAGGAAATGGCATCTAATTCATTAAAATTACAATGACATTAAAGTCCCTGTTGGTGTAATGGTCAGGCGTCCCAATACTTTTGTCCATATGGTGTAAGTTATATTGTTGTATTGCAAACCGATCCGTTTACCTTAAAGTCTGACAAAGAAAATGATGAATTACTGAACCAATCAATGTGTTAAGAGTCACTGTCTACAAACAACTCTCCTGTTTTAGCAGAAGGTTTCGCTGCTCCCTTTCACCATACTCTGGCATGAACTTCCTCTCATACATTTACCAGAAAAACTTCAAGAAGGTGGTACAGTTTGAGGAACAGGAAAATTTTGACACCCTACTTAACACCACCCCATCACTCATACACAATATGGACAAAAGTATTGGAACGACTGACCATAACACTAACAGGGACTAATGACACTACATTCAAATCCAGAGACTTTAATCTGGAGTTGATCCCCCTTTGCAGCTATAACAGCTTCCACTCGTCTTGGAAGGATTTCCGCAAGATTTTGGAGTTTCTGTGGGTATTTGAGTCCATTCATTCTGTAGAGCATTTATGAGGTCAGACACTGATGCTGGACGAGAAGGTCTGGCTCACAATCTCCGTTCCAGTTCATCCCAGAGGTGCTGGATGTGGTTGAGTTCAGGACTCTGTGTGGACCAGTCAAGTTCTTCCACACTGAACTCCTCCAGCCACGTCTTTATGGAGCTCGCTTTGTGCACTGGGACACAATAAAGGGTGGAATAGAAAAGGTTCTTCCCCAAACTGGGTCCACAAAGTTGGAAGTATGGTGTTGAAAAAACAGGTGTGTCCCAATACATTGGTCCATATAGTGCAAGCACTCCTCGTGTGATTAATAGATCCAGAAGGGGGCAGCAGAGTGATACACTGTGTCAGTGTTCTGTCCACCGGGATGAGCGTGTCCTATCACTTTATATTAATATTAACAACGCATTCGTGTTTATCAGATTTAGCTCTACTGATGTAACTACTTTAGGATGCATGTGTGCAATTAAATGAGTAGAAATTGAGGTTAATAAATAAGTGAGATTACATAAACAGTACTACTGTAATCAACAGTGAAGACGTCACCAATAGTTACACTGTGGTTGCAGGCACTGTTAATATGTAAATATACATATATACAAAATATACATAATATAGACAGAGAGAGAAGAGAGAGAGAGAGAGAGATAGGGAGAGAGAGAAGAGAGAGAAGAGAGAGAAGAGAGAGAGAGATCGAGATAGAAGAGAGAGAAGAGAGAGAGAAGAGAGAGAGAGAGAGAGAGAGAGAGAGAGAGAGAGAAGGGGAGAGAGACAAGCGAGAAAAAGACCGAGAGAGACGAGAGAGACAGAGAGAGAAGAGAAAGAGAGAGAGAGAGAGAGACGGGGAGAGAGAAGAGCGAGAGAGAGACAGGGAGAGGGAGAGAAAAAGAAAAAGGGAGAAGAGAGAGAGGCAGCCTTACAGAGAGAAATAGATAAAGACAGTGAGAGAGAAGGAGAAAGGGGAAGGAGAGAGAGGGAGAGAGAAAGAAGGAGAGAAAGAAAGAAAGAAAGAGAGAGAGAGAGAGAGAGACAGAGAGAAAAAGACAGAGAGAGAGAGAGAGAGAGAAAGACATAGAGAGCGACAGAGGGGGATAGAGACGAAGAGAGAGGAAGAGAGAGAGAAAGAGAGACCTTGACTGGTCCATCAATAGTTCATAGGCAGCAACAAAAAAGTCTCAGAGGCACAATATCAGCTTTTTGACTGGAGGTTAAAGTTGGGTTAGATTTAGCCCTGCAGTACAGCATCAAACATCTACCGAGGTCAAGAGAAACAGCCCCTCAAAAATTTAAGCACTTGCAGGTGAGCGTGTGCTTGTGTGTGTCCATGAGGGAATAGAGAGAAGGTGTGTTGGTTAAGAAAAAAAGCCATAAGATAAAAAGAACCATTCAAACATTCAAACTTCAGTCAAACACACTGCTAAAAGCAGGATGCTGTCAGATTGTGAATCAGAAAGTTTCTGTTCCGTCTCTGCGGACGCTCGGGCTGACCTGTTCTGCTCCACGCGGCTGGAGTCCATGCATGCTCAGGGTTCCAAACATGCCCAAGGCAGCGGAACAAGGCCGTCCACTCCTGCGAAGGCAGGAAAACGCCTCCTCCTCTTCCTCCTCCTCCTCCACAACACTGTTCCTGGGAGACTGCAGCTCCATCATAATGCTCTGCTCTCTATTCTCCACACAGCCAGCTCCGAAGCCGTGCTCTTCCAGAGAAAATCTGCATTCCAAGCACTGTAATTAAATTATACACAACAGAAGCCACCGAAGCAACACCCGGAGCTGTAATGACAATGCAAAAGGAATACAACTGCCATGCGTTCTGTTGATTTATGTTCTGTGGCTCTAAGCTTCAAATCCCCTGTGACCTGTATTTAATGTATTTCTTATAATTATAGCTGCAGGCAGGAAAAAGCTTGTTTAATCGCATCTAAAGAGCTGCATTTTTGCATATGAGAGAGCGTGTGTGTGTGTGTGTGGGTGTGTGTGTTCGTGTGTGTGTGTGTGTGTGTGTGTGTGTGTGTGTGATAGTGTGTGTGTGTGTGTGTGTGTGTGTGTATGTGTGTGTGTGTGT
>JBBPCX010000038.1:5042186-5053198 GCA_037974365.1 Hydrocynus forskahlii
GTTCAGTGTGGAAGAACTTGACTGGTCCACACAGAGTCCTGACCTCAACCCCATCCAGCACCTTTGGGATGAACTGGGACGGAAATTGTGATCCAGACCTTCTCGTCCAGCATCAGTGTCTGACCTCATAAATGCTCTACGAATGGACACAAATTCCCACAGAAACTCCAAAATCTTGTGGAAAGTCTTCCAAGAAGAATGAAAGCTGTTATAGCTGCAGAGGGGGACCAACTCCAGATTAATGTATTTGAATGTAATGTCATGAAGTCCCTGTTGGTGTAATGGTCAGGTATCCCAATACTTTTTGTCCATATGGTGTGTAAAACATCGTATTAAGAACAGTTTATTACATGGTGATATATTATCAATATTCATTTTTCTCATAGCTTTTTAGATCATCAACTACAGAATTTCAGCTTCACTTTCACCGTTTCACACAAGGACATCTCACATGAACAGGAGAGTGTGGGTTAATAAGAACAAATCCTGTCTTCACTGCAGTTATGTTTGTTATGTCCATGACAATCTTCAAATGTCTGTTTAATCTCACGAGCTGCTATGAAATGTAAATATTCACCCGTTAGCTTGATGCTGTCAAGACCCCATTAGCTAGGCTAATTTTATTTTTATGTGGAAAGAACCAGTAGAAATGGACTAAATGTGTCAACAAAAGCTACTTACAAAGCACATTAAATGTGTCTGCATTAACATAGCTGTGTATGAACATACATGGCTGGCATATTTCCATGTTTTTGTCACTGTAACCACACTGCTTCCCCCCTGAGACAGCAAACGAGAGTGCTGATCATTAGCATATAAAATCAACACCGTTCTTCACAGTGAAGTAAATGACGGGGTAAGCTACATCATCCAAAAACTGAATTAAGATGTTTCATATTCTTCACAGTTGTCTTTCAAAGAAGGGTCATTTTAACCTGGAAATATAAGTCACACCACAGAGGATTTACTAAAGAGATTAAGGATCAGATTTAATTTGCGATTACCCCGCTATTAGGCTTAAGCTAACCAAATTGAAACCAGAATTAAGATTCATTCAAGCACGTCTCTGTCTGTCCTTCCACAGCCTCTCAAACGACTGTGGACCTGAGGGCCAGTGTCTCAGCAGTGAAGGCCCAGACTCATCTGGGACACGTTGCCTCAGAGGCTAATTCTGCTCAGCGCTCTGTCTCTCTCCATTTACCTATTAGCATGGCTACGCTATTGCCTTTGACAAGAGCATGGGGATGTGCTGACAAATGGGTTTCTGACACGTTGCCCATTTTACTTTCCAATTAGCCTCAGACCTTGAATCAGCCGTTTAATTCCGATTTCTCTATGTGACTGAGCCTCTCTATCCCGTAACTCCTCACCCCACCACTCATGCAGTCTGAGAACCTGACAGACTTTGAGGATCTGTCTGACACTTATGAAACAGCTGCAGTCATTTCCTAGAAACCATCGCTGGTTACGTCCACAGTAATTTTTGTTCAGAATTATGGGTCTCTGTGGTGGAAGAAAAGGAGCAATTTTACAGCTGTATGCTATGCTCCAGAGCAGGGGTGTCAAACTCCGGTCCTGGAGGGCTGTGGTCCAGCACGTTCTGGTGATTTCCCTGCTCAGAAACACCTGGGTCACCTCACCAGTTAATTGTCAGGTTTAGTGAATGGGTTTTAGTAGGAGAACCATCAAACTGTGCTGGACACCGGCCCTCCAGGACCAGAGCTTGACACCCCTGCTCTAGATAATAAAACGTGTTGGAATAATTGGCATTTGGACCAGCGTACAGTGTAGAGCTCAAACCACATAATCAAGTTTTCTGATGACAAAACCATGGCAGGTTTGAACTGCAGGAACAACAAATTTCATACAGAGAGAAGGTCCACTGGCTAACAACCAAACAAGAGAGATTCTTGACTTCAGGAATCCTCAACAGAGATCATCCAGAGCACCAAGTTCCTTGGTGTTCACATTGCGGAGAACCTTGTGTGGACCCTCAACGGCCGCTCTATCACCAAGAAGGCCCAGAAGCTCCTCTGCTTCCTGTAGAGAACGAGGAGAGCGCAGCTTCCACCCCCAATCCTCACCACATTCTACGGAGGGACTATAGAGAGCATTCTCTGTAACTGCATCACGCTGTTCTACGGAAATTGTTCCATTTCAGATCACAAGAGGATAGTGAAGACAGCTGAGAAGATCACAGAGGTCTCTCTCCTCTGTCACGGACAGTTACACCACACCCTGGATCCACAAAGCCACTGTGGATGGTCCCACACACCCCTCTTACACCTTCTTCTTCATCTTCCCGTCTGGCAAAAGTTTCCGTAGCAGTTTCTTCCCTTAGGCCATCAGAGCATCCCAATCAGAAATAAATCATAATCTGTACCCTTAATCACCGTCGACATACATAAAACAAGCAAACACACCCCTGAACCGAACGACTTCTCCTAACACAATGCATATAAACAATGAATTAAACAAAACAACTTACACCCAACTGCCACTGTAAATAGCCCTTTAATTCTTATATACTGCACTGATCTGCTGCTATTATTTGCCGTTATTATTTACTGCTGTCTTCCTCTACAACTCTGTTGCTAGAATGCAGTATCTGTCATCAGACTGTATTCATTCAAACTGTACTGTTGCTGCTTTTATCAACAACACTAAATGTCATGTCCTGTTGTTTTTGTTGCTCTTGTGTATTTCATGCTTTCTCTCTCTTCCTGTCTTTACACTCTGTGTATTTTGTCCTGTCTGCATTTATGTAGTCGTGTGGTGTTTCTGTTTTTGTTCTTGTGATGCATCATGGTCCTGGAGGAATGTTGTTTCATTTCACTGTGTACTGCGTATTTGTCTTAAATGACATCAAACCTATGCTTGACTTGACCATACAGCCTTTCCATTTTATTCAGCAAAATAACATTCAATATATCTTTAAAGCCACGCCCCCCCCCAAAAAAAAACAAAAATAAAAAATTACAAACAAAAAAACATATATCCCAAATGGTAGCGTTACAGGAGAAGGTAAAAATATTCTTTACTTTTAATGTAAAGTATTCCATCATTATTCCAGGTCATTCTGGAGCATTTGTATAGGTTTATTACTCATGAAATTTTGTTGCAATGTTAAGGGTGGCTGTTGTGTTCAAAGAGTGTTGAAAAAAATAGACACATGGTCTTCTTTGCTTCACAACAATTTCCTCACTGTCATCAGAACCTTATGTTTTTTCTCTGTGGCTCATATATATTTAAATAGTGTGGAGATTTCACAGTGAATGGACCAATAGAAATGGACCAAAATTAATAAAGTCTTATGTTACTGTATATGTCGTAGGTCTCTTCTTCTGGCAGAATCAATTTGGACTTTCTTATCTGGGATTTGCTCATTTCAGGTCCAGCGCTGCCCTGTCTCCCCCCCCACACACACACACACAATCACACACACAGTCTTTAACAGATCTTGCTTCTCCTAGAGCACCTCTGGCCAGTGTTTTTTGTTCATTTTTTCTGTGGTTTTGACCTTCACTTCTTCAAATCTGAATGAAAAATTGTTTGATTCAGACACATCCCACAGATGCATGATTGGATTGAAATCTGTGGAATTTATCAATATCTTGAACCATTTGTTATGTTCCTCAAACCATTCCTGATCAGTGCTTGCAGTGTTGCATTGCAGGGCGCATTGTCCTGATGAACGAGGCTACTGCCATTAGAGACACTGTTGGTATGAAGGGATGGACCGCATCAATGTTTAGGGAGGTGGGACGTGTCAAAGTAGCATCCACACGAATGCCATGACTAAGATTTTCCAGCAGAATATTGCCCATAGCATCATACTGCCATACTTGCTGTCTTCCCACGGTGCATCCTGGTGCCATCTTTTTTCCACCTGGATGTCCACGTCATGTAACAAAATTACGATTCATCAAACCAGGCCTGATGCTCACATGCACATTGTTGGCACTTGTGTTGGACAAAGGTCCGCAGCAAAGCAGCTGCAAATGCAGCAAGATGCAATGCATTATGGGTTCTGACACTTGTCTATCAAATCCAGCATTACATTTTCAGCCATTTGTGCTGAAAGCCGATTGCTGAGCCGTTTGCTGTTTACCAGTTGTCATGTCTTGGATGACTTTTGGTAAGTACTAATCACGGCATACCAGGAACACCCTGCAACACCTGCCGTGTTGGAGATGCTCTGCCCAAGGTGTCTAACCGTCACAATCTGGCACTTGTCAAAGTCGCTCAGATTCTACACTTGCCCACATTTTTCTGCTTCCAGAACATCAACATCAAGAACTAATTTTTCACTTGCTGCCTAATATATCCCACCCCTTCACAAGTGCCATTGTAATGAGATAATCAGTGTTACTCAGGTCACCTGCCAGGGGATTTAACGTTTTGGCGTGCTGGAGCCTTTCACAGACACTTAAGTGACATTTTACTTTGTATGCTGTGATTGTAATGTAGCTGTAGTTATTAAAGAAGGGTAGACTTCAAGGTCTAAGCTCATAAATGCAACTGGTTCACAAAATTTCGACTCATTATAATGTGAATAAGCAAGACAGTCTGATCATGCAAATCGGATTTGGTCAGTTGAACTCAAATCCAATCATTCAAGTCTAAAAATCTGATTTAAGAAAAAAACTCCCAACTGGCCCTGCAGTGTGAACAAATCCAATTATTTTTGGATTTGCCCCAAGTAACGTCCTTTGAACTTGCAACCAATCTCTTAGCCCAAGTCATTACAGTATATTAAAGCTGAGAATGTTTTGTTTGTTTGTTTCTATAAAGATTTTTATGACAGTAATGATATAGAGATATTGGTTTTAGCTGTGGTCAAGGGTGTACCAATATTAAGCTAATTAAGCGGGGCTGTAGAACATTTGCCTCAAGGTGTTTTCTGCACTGGTTGCTTGTGTAACTTCTTCTGATTTTGCCGTTACCAGCCAGGGTCTTGTGTGCAATCTAGCAATCGTGACTGACTGTGTCCTCATTAAACACGGCAAAGTGGTTGAAGTAGCACACAAAAAACGTTAATGAAGCTAATGGAAAACATAACTCTATTCCATTCCATTCCATTTTCATTTGCCTGCCGTGGATGTTTTTTTATTATGAATTCTGGCTGCGTTAGTTGTGGGTTGGAAGGCAAAGTGGTGTGCGGGAAGATAAACAACACTTTGTTATGAAGGAACTTCAGTCACTTAAATATGAAAATTGAAGTCCTCACAGAGCTCACTAACCCAGAGAAAACAAGCCCAAACAAAATTAAACTTTAATATGCTTGACATGCACTAATGAGGGTGAGAGTCTGCAGTATGATGCCCGTGTTTGTTCAACAATAGTCAAACAAAGAGCGAACAAACATCTAATTAATCTCTCGTCCTGTGGAGAAGGAGCCTAGGTCTAAAAATCTTATTCAACACTTTACATTTTTTAGAAAGGCCAAAGCACTGTTGGTTGGTGTTCATGCATCAATAAGCAACAAGAGGAACTTTTTTTTCAGATAAATAGCAAAAAGGATGAAGCCTTACAGTAGAATATGATGACATTATATAAACATGCCAGGTGTGACAGGTGGCACAGGGCTGGATGAACTCCCCACAACATACACACACACAAGTACATGCATTTAAAAAACTAGATTAGCCCACGTTTGTTGATCAACAGACTTGAAAAAGGTGCAGTCTGCTTTGCAGGTAATCTGTGATTAATCCTCCACACAAATTGAACAGCGCTGAAAGCTGCTTTCAGTCTAAACAGAAGAAGTTAATTGCCATGTGTGTGGTTCAAAGAAAAACACGCTAAACCAGAGCTCATTTTTCATAGATTTTGTCATTTTTTTGGAGGGTATTTTCACTCAAGCTGTGCCAGTTTATGCAAAAACCTGCTCGCTTAATGCAGAATTTTTCACAGAGCCAGGCGCTCTGCAAGAGATAAACTCCAGCCGATCGAAGAAACGCTGACCGTCCCAAAAAAAATTCTGATTGTTTGGATGAACTGAATTGACTTGCAGATTTAAGGTACACTACATGGACAAAAGTTACACCAACAAGGATTTTAATGACATTGCATTCAAACACATAGACTTTAATCTGGAGTTGGTCCCCCTTTGCAGCTATGACAGCTTCCACTCTTCTTGGAAACCTCACTGGAAGTAAGGGGTCTAGCCCAAACCCTGAAAAACAGCCATGTCCCAATACTTTTGTCCTTAGAGTGTATGTGAGATTAATGTGGCACCCCTGCGTGTTAAAGTTTAATGTTAACCCTCGCTGGTGCATTTGGAGGGACCCTCCAGCCCTGCCGAGGAGATCAATAATGGCTGCATCGAACAGTGCATAATTAATGTTGAAGTCCATTTTGACTCCGCGGCTCTAGCAACAAAACATTTGCTAATCCTCCCAATAAGGAATGGCAGGTTTTTCCCGCAAGTAATCAAGGTTGGAGAAATGGATCTGGCTCTGCCTAAACGTATTTCCATAATGCGATAGTAACATGAACAATGCCATGTGTGTGATGGGTGCACCTCAGTCCTTAATTCTGCAGAAACAGCCGTCAAGCTAAAGAGCACTCGGAGGAAAAGCAGGCCTGAAAATGAACGTGGTGATGGATCACAGTTCAAACTCCGTCCCGGTGACAAATGCTGAGAGCAGTGATATTCAGGACCAGTGCTTTGTCTGCGCTGGGAAAACTGACACATTCAATTACACTTTGTATAAATCTGGACCTGAGCCTGCATGAGCCTGTGCTGGGTTACTGTACAGCGCGCTGTTATGGATTTGCATGTCTTGACGTGCAAAGAAAGGCCTGATCGATGGGACAGATTTGTGACCCTTACTAAGCCTGTCACACTTATTACATAAACACCTGACTGCAATTTAAGATGATCACATTGATTGGATACGATGCAATTTTCCACAGTTGATAAAGATTACAATTATACATTACAGCAAGGGAATTTGGTGTATGTTCATCTGTTGAGGTCCATAAATGAAAAAAGAATTTCATGCATTGTGAGAAACATCTTTTCATCTATAACACATCAGTTGGTAATGCCAAGTGTTGATTGTTTTATGGTGATATGTTATTGAATATTTTCATTTTAGAGGATTTAATAACAGTGGATTTTAATCTGGGACGTGGGCCAGAAAAACACACAAAACTAGAGAATAATAGACATTTAACTAACTTTTGGTCAATATCGATCGTCCTGTGAGGGATCAGCATTGGGCAGTAAACTCAGACAACCAATATATCAGGCGCGCTCCAGTGCGAAGGCCTGAAAAACACCAACAGTGGTGCGGATTGCTGACTCCTGCACATAGCAGCTCCTGTCTCTCCATTAAGCAAAGAGCTTGTTTGAGGGTTTTGGCTTTTTTTGAGAGCCCAGTGTGCCGTGTGACATCTCCCCAAGGAAACCTGCATAAAATTTGCTATGCCATTAATGTATTTGAGGGTAAAAGATGGAAAAAAAAAATGTAATTTTGACCCATTTCGCTGATTAGTGCCAGGCTCAGCAGGAAAGTTCATTTCATTAAGTTTTTAATAAAGGGGCCTTCATACCTATGTGTGTGGGCAAGATTAGGAACATTAAACTGGGGCAATATCCACTCACCTGCCTATTCCATCGTCCCGTTTTAATGAAGTGAGTCTGCTCGATCAGCAGTGACCCATGGGTGCGTCTCTTCCCATGGAGGAACGTAATATCGGCGAGGACGTGGCGGGACATCCTTGCTGCCGCAAAGCAATCATTCTGAATGGCACGGAAGTGTATTAGCAGCATTGGGAAATTACAAGTAACCAAACGTCTCGGTACCTTGCGGAAGTTTAAAGAAGTAATTCATCTAAAGTTTAATAGGAGATTTCATTCAGCGTCTAGACCGGTGGGTCCTAACTCCTGACCTGCACATTTTAGTGTTTTCCTGCTGTTACACGACTACTTCAGCGCGGGAGCGGCTTGTTAATGAGCTGATTTGTTAGGTCAGGTGTGCAGGGGAGGGGCTACAGCATGGGCACTCAATTAAAAATAAAAAATCCAGGAGCTTTTTCCAGTGGGATACAAGTCGGACTCTCACACTCCAGATCTTCATACATTACATGCATAATAATATTCATATGCAACTCTTCAAATAGTAGTTTGTGGTGGCTATGTAGTCACACCAGGAATGGAGGACACAATATTTTATTGTCATTTTATCCATGTTTTATACTTTTCTTAGTACTTAATGAATATTATTTGTGCTGAAAGAAGACTGCCCACCTGCAGGTTTAATTATAAAGAGAGCATAATTACACATGTTTGATTGGATTCAGTGCAGAGCAGATTGTAATAAAAACAACCGAGTCATTTAAAAAGCATATATAGAGGACCAAGGACCCCCTGGCTATAAGTTAGGAATCCCTGGGTGTCCAGGGACCCCCATTTTAGGAACCATGGGCCTACAAGACCAGGGTTGGGAATCGTTTATCTACACAATGCAAATGAATTTTAATGGTCACATGAATGGCTGCAGTAAGTGGTGACATCACCGCTTAACCTCTAAGGGCCTGTACGTGGGACCACTCACTAGTTTCACGGCAGTGGCTGATTCATTTGTAGAAGCTGAATAATGAAAAAAGGCAAGAGTAATGAGATGAGTTTAAAATTAATGACTAAAAACAGCAAAGATGAGGGTTTTAATATGCCAGACCCCTAATTAATTAAACACTGATGAAATTCTGGGTTTTTGTTTTTTTTAACAAGAACAGGCTTCGTCAGACCGTTTGCATCATGTCCGCAAATGATGTGCAAAGTACACACGTGCGACGTTTAAAGGTCAGATGTTCATTTTGCATGAGAGAGGCAGGAAGTTTCTTTTTCGAGAGCTCTTCCATGGGACTGTGCCTTGGAGGTGCCTGGAAGATCTCAAATTCAAGCCTAGTAACCATGGGAACCCGAGGAAGAGCTCTCTTTGCTCTGAGGAGATCAGGTGAAGGTAATCTGAAGATTAATTCCAACTGACAGTGACGTTTAACCGCTCAGCAGCTGGGATTTATCTCCACAAATCTGGCCGAGCACACCCGCCGTGAGGACTGGAGTGTGTGTGAGTGTGTGTGAGTATGTGTGAGTGTGTGTGAGTGTTGGGGTGTGTGTGTGTGGGGGGGTGGGGTGGTTCTGCAGAGGAAATTAAATAATAGATTAAAGAATAATACCACAAAAAGCCGCTGGCTCTTCTATGACGGTTGTAGATGTTTGCTGCTTGGCGCATCGCTACATGTCCAAAACTGCCGAGTCCCCTGGCACACGCCGCCCTGTCCCTCTGTGGCTCGGTGGCTCTGTGGCTCTCGCACCTGTGGCGTACCTGCAGCATGCAAAACAAAGAGGAGCTGTCTTTTGCTCCGGTGGAGCCGGAGAGTCCAGTGGGAGGCGCATTCATTCTCAATTCAGTTTAGCTGCTGGCTCTTTCCATATGCCAGCCCAGCCTCATCTATTCCCCTGCTCATAGCGAACTTGTTTTGTGCCAGAAATATCTCTCTTCTGTTTTTCTTTTTTTTTTTTCCAGTGCTGTTATAATGCTGCGTCAGGGGCAGTGCTGCCTGTGCATGTGTGTGTGTGTGTCCATGTGTACGTGTGTGTGTTCCATTCTTTCATCGCCATTCTCCCCAGAGAGGGACACCTGAATAATAGATACGGGCAGGGGCCGAGGCAGAGGAGGGACAGTGGTGCTTTATCGAGCTTATTGCTCGTGTTTTTTTCCCCCTCTCTCAACCCCGATGTCCCGAGGGGGAAAAAAAGGGGGGAAACAGCCCTGCAAGCACAAATCATGAACGCTAAGTGCCCTCACACTGAGGAAATGAATGTTTTTCAGAAAATAAACCCACTCACGATGGTCGCCACTGCTGCCAATTTCGACACTCGAGTTTTTCGGATTTCATTCCTCGTCTGCAGCTCTCCTGGCACAAAAGATTCGACACAGCACCCAAACAATAGCCGAAACCTTTTTTTAGGAGATGCATGGAACCAAGGATCTTTTAAGAACTAGATGCAATCGTTTTGAAACAGTTTTGGAGATGGATGTAAATCATAACAATATTCATAAGAATAATTTTCATAATAATAACAGTACAATTGATGCTAAACGGAATGTACTAACTGGGCAAATGCAACGTAATTTGAACCATAAAAAGAGCAATTTTCAGAACTCTAATATATACATATTAGAGAAAATGCACTTTGAAATGGTTCTCCTGACTTGCTATTGTTCTGTTTACAACCACTGCTTTTACTATAACTCTTAAAGAAATGAAATGATATACCACTGCGGGTAGAACATTCCATCAAAAGTTCCAGCAGTATAACTAAACAGATTAAGATTTTTCAGCTAGGAATGGTCGTCAGTCCTGCTATGAGGCATCAACACCACCATATAAACGCAAGTTTGAGATAACACACATCCTTGAGCATTCTTTTCCTTTTATACGACAGGTTTGCAGAATGAAGAAGCCAAAATTCCTTCTAACAAGAAGTATGAGACTTTTGTGGTACAGACAGAGCCAAGGAAATCTTTTTTTTCAGTGTTTGCCAAACAACCTGATATTTGTTTTGTCCAGCCAGACTGCAAAGCATTCCATAGTCCACCTCGCTTGCCAGATTGTTCTATAGTCATTTGTAGCTGACTCCAGTTTGTTCAGTTGTTACGCCATCAGAGCAACCAACTCAAAAGCTTGCTTGAGGGCAACAACGTGTCTGGAATTTGATTTAGGCATTCTGGATTTTACAGTTCAAAACTATAAAACCAATACACTATAGGGACAAAAGTATTGAGACATCTGACCATTACACCAACAGGAACTTTAATGACACCGCATTCAAATACATAGACTTTAATGTGGTGTTGGTCCCTCTTCGCAGCTATAACAGCTTCCACTCTTCTTGGAAGACTTTTCACAAAGTTTTGGAGTTTCTGTGGGAATTTGTGTCCATTCATTCTGTAGAGCATTTATGAGGTCAGACACTGGTGTTGGACGAGAAG
>JBBPCX010000038.1:5122967-5136068 GCA_037974365.1 Hydrocynus forskahlii
TTGTGGAAAGTCTTCCAAGAAGAGTGGAAGCTGTTATAGCTGCAAAGGGGGACCAACTCCATATTAAAGTCTATGTAACTGAATGCAGTGTCATTAAAGTCCCTGTTGGTGTAATGGTCCGGCATTCCAATACTCCATAGTGTATAAGTTGAGCTGGCCTTCACTTAAACAGGCCATTTTCTGATCTCCTATAATTTTCCTCTAGAGGCGTATAGGTCCACTATTTTTGTAAAGCCTATTCTTTCACCTTGAGCGGTCTATCTGTGTCTACCAAATAGATCTTGAAAAGAGCAGGAAATCAGAGCCATCTTAACGCGCCTTTCACCTCTGCCCCGACGGGACGAAAAGAAAGGCCCTGGTGGCTGGGGGACTCCTGTGATGAGGCCCAGCAGCGCTCCCATTCCCCCAGATGAAAAAGCCTGCCTTCACCAATGAGTCCTGGATCTCCACTTTGGAAAGCTATTAGCTCTGTAATCAGATGTGACAGTGGGTTCGACAGATGAGTGGTTACAGATAGGCAGGGCTGAAGTTTCCGTAGGCCCTACTGAGCATGCTCAGGGTGTCTGAGGCCTCTTCTGAGATAGAGCTCTTTAGAATCCTCCACGAGAGACAAGCCGCTTAACCTTGTCCGCGCCAACAGCAAGCAGCCGGCATCGCGCGCCGCTAACAAACAGAAGTCTTACTGCAGCTCGCGACTGCTACAGGTGTAAGTCGCATTCCGTCCGTACAGATTATTCATGCAAACGTTCCTCCCCGCGCAGTGTTTTCACTCTTAAAATATTTATGACAGGATAAAAGCTTGCGAGCTTATGATAAATAGGCCTCACATCATTTTAGCGAGAGCCTCTCTTTCTTTCTTCTTCCTCCTTTCTCGCAGCGAAAGTTCCTCCGGCAACCCTGCGACAGTTTCAGCGGCACCTGCGCATGTTTCATTTCAGCACATCACACAGACTGCCTGAGACTGATGGCACAACAGATTGGCTGCCTATTAGCACACATGAAGGGGCTGCGGCTCTCAAGGTGTCTCATAAACAGGATTATTACGAGAGAACAAAGACTTTGTGTTTATGCTAAATTGCCCTTGTGTGTCTGGAATGAAAACCAGGGGTCTTACCCCAGAGAAATCATTCATTCCAGTCGAGATTTAAAGAAGAAGCACTATATTCAGAGACGAACAAAAAAATCCGTGCGACACAAATTAAGTGCAAAATGGAGTGAAGGAACAGGAGTGGCATAAGATCAGGAGGCCGGCCTCCAATTGCGATCTTACAAGCAAGCAAATTACAAGTGGGCACAAAACAGTTTTAACACAGAATTTAGAACAGGGATGATACAGCCAGGTGATAGATGAATAAACCATTCAGCGGTGAAATGAACAAATAGCGCAAAACTGTTTTAACTGAGGTGTTTTAATGCGCTAGTCTATACAGGTGGGTGCTGGACTACTGGGCAAGATACTTGCCTCTGGACCAAGAGGTCATGGGTTTGAATCCTACCTTCAGTATGCCACCACTGGGTTCCTGAGCAAGACCCTTAACTCCAAGTTGCTCCAGGGAGACTGCCCCCTGTAGTTAGGGAACGGAAGTCGCTTTGGATAAAAGTGTCTGATAAATGTCATTCAGCGAGTAAAATGTGTTTTTTTTTGTTCATTAAATCGCTAATCCAGAGATCACTAATCCATAAATCAGCTGTAAAATGGACTGATGGAACAGTATATGGACAAATGTCCATATATATTCTTCTCAATCAACATTTTTTCCTTGCTTTTATTATCTTCTACATTATAGATTAATATTGAAAACAAACAAAATGATGAAGGAACACATGGAATTATGCAGTAAACAAAAAAAGAGTTAAACAAACATAAGGTAATGATGGACTGTTGTTTCTTTTACTTAGTTAAGTGGTTCTTGCCATAATGTGCAGTAGAGCCGTAGTGGAACAGGATCACTAACTGTGTACCAACCCGACCATCACAACTGATGATCCCAAACACATTAAGAAGGCAAGAAACTCCACTAATGAACTCTTGACGAAGAACTCCTGTTAATTAAATACCAATCCAGGTCGATTCCTCATGAATCTGATTGAAAAAATGCCAAGAGTGAGCAAAGCTGTCATCAGAGCAATAGGTGATGTTTTCAGTATTAATCTACAATGAAGCCATAATAAAAACAAAGGAAATCGTTGAATGAGAAGGTGTGTCCAAACTCTTGACTAGTAGTGTATGTATACCGAAAAATATGGTCATTTGTTTGTATACACATATATTTCAGTACAGGACAATGTCTATATTTATATTTTTGTATTATTTGTATAGTGTACTTTTTCTATTAGACATATAGTTTGGTTCTATTGTTTTTGCTGCAGCCATAGCAATAATTTGTAAATGATCCCACTGTAATTTGTAAATGATCCCACTGTAATTTGTAAATGATCCCACTAAAGGTTCTAATTTTCTAAAGAAGAAAGAATAAAAATAGTATCTTGCAAAAACTATTGCAGGGCTGGTGCAGTTTAATTCGCTAGGCAAGTTTGGTTCCCCGTTGTGAGCTTTTTCACACAGAGCTTCAGAAAAGACCCGAAATCGCGAGGCTCATTTCAAAAGCTTGAGAGCTGGCTTCCCCGGGGAATTCCACCAAATTAAAAAATAAATAAATAAATTCAACTGTTGAAATGTGAAAAAGGAAATGATTAAACTTACCGCCATTTTATTTACTATCCAAAATGGCAAATGAAACTAAATATATCTGTTGAGCTTTTAAATGTGATACTGATAACTGATCATTTTGAAATCTGAAAAAGAAAAAAGCTTTCTTACAATGTACTATAAAAAACTCTATAGGCCAAACCAGTCTGAAAACTATTATAAAAATGCCTCAGGCCTCACCCAGTCTGTTTGTATGTAATGTAATAACTTTCTGTTATGTGTGTAGAAGTAATGGCTGTTTGGACATCCAGTTCCTATCATCACCACTGTGAACGATTCCGAACTGACACCTTTAAAATCAAACTACTCCACATGATTTTGATCATCTTAACCATTTAATTCTGAAAAATTTGAAAAGTCAGTGTAATCCCCCTTAACCCTTAGTGTATTAGTAAAACCTGATTTCAGTAATTATAAACGGTGTAACACAGTCTAGAACCGGTGTTTGTTCTCCTACACTCTCACCGTTTGCTGCTCTTTCTCTCGGCCGCTCTCTGGAGCCCCTCCCTCTGCGGGTTTTCCCCACCCACTTGTGGGCGGAGACTACCCTGAAGGTTCAAAGATCTTGTGTTTTTCTGTTTGTTTCTAAAACCTAAAACAAAATAAATTCAGGCACATTTGCGTGTGGAGATTTAAAAACTCCTGTAGCTATTATGTTTATTCCATGATTTTTAATTTACAATAACTTTGGTTCTACGTGACACAAGAACACCAAACAGCAAGACGGGGGAACTTCTTTATGAGGACCCGTTTCGCCGTATGATGACAGTCTGTTGCGCTGCTGGCACGGATCCTGGATTTTGTGTTCTAAGGGTTGAACGCTGAACGAATAAACGTCTGTAAGCTGAGTTTAAACCCTGCATTAATGGCTGTAACGTGGGATGAGCCATGCATCACCGCTCCAGTCATGCACCGGCCTGTACCACTTCAATCAAACAATTTAAGAGTTTAATTTATGATATCACCTGGCTGAGAGTAAATGAGCGCCGCGCTGAAAGACGGGAGTTCAGGCCTTATCATCGCCCTGCAGACGCACCGTCAGCGCGCCGGAGAGAGGGGCTCCGGCGGCCCCTACGTGCGAACGCCTCAGGTCGTGGGACGGGGGGTGGGGGGGGGGGGGGTGGAGGTGTGTGCCTGCTGCTCCGTATGCCAGGCTGACAAAAAGCTCTGCCTGCTGGCTACATTTTCACAGCACTTTGCTTTCTTATCCAGCCTGCTTCCCAGATACCGTACATTGTGTCTCCGGGAAAGATGTCTCAGAAACACCCATTTAGCACTTTCAAAAGTAAATACACTGCGTGCCTTTGAGCTTTTCAGTTCACCGAGGTTCTGCGTAGTGCTTTCAACAACCCGCTCGCAGCTGGGCCTGTTTTGTTCTTTTCCGTATGCACCAGAGGATTAGATAGTACAGCGAACACTTCTGATGCGGTTTCATATTGTGCGAGTCCAAAATGTAACTACATGGTGTACTTACAGGTATTTGCAAACCACTACTTTACCCTGAAGGAAACCATAAAAGCCTCAGCCCCATCATTATATCTTCAAACGTACAAAGCAGAGGCGAGACCGATGTGACACACAGGGTTTTTAGTTGGCAATGCTTTGGGTATACAGTTAATTCGTGGTTCAGAGAAAGCGCAAATATCCTTTTTTTTGCCTTTTTTTTTGAGTCAATATAGAATTCTTCATGCATTTTAGTGCTAAATTATTAAGAAAAATATTTTCTAAATATTTACTAATTTTGTAACAGAAATATTCACATATATTCAGCTAAATTTCCATATGAAGTATAACTATACATTTTTTTGTACTGTCGAGAGACACAAAGCGGCTGCTGCCCTGTGACGCGTCTCTGGCAGCTGCAGTCCAGAATTCAGCATCAGAACAGTTTCAGCATGGAACGTCTCGAGTGTTTCTCTCATTGTTCTCCTGTTTTTCATTTTGTTTCTCTTAAACCCCTGTATTTTTATTACAGTAAATTAAATGAATTTATTACTGTATTTACCTGCTTATACCAAAGAAAACGCGTGTGCATGAATTACAGTCCAGTCTATACAGGGGGAACATCGGTATTTACATTCTAGCACTACAGGAGTTCAGTGTAAACTGTACAGTACGATTATGGGTTTACCTTTACATTTTCTTTAAGGGTAATGTGTTAAGCTGAGTTTAAAATTAAATTAAAGTGTTTGGGAGCATTTTTGGGGGCATTTTCAGGGTTTACACTATAAAAATAGGCCACATCACAACACTGCAGTTTTTCACAATTGGCGCGTGCTCTTGGAATGTAACCCCCACGAATTTCGGGGGTTGACTATATCAGGGCTTTGTCTGGAAAGAGAAAGGGCAGACCAAAGATTTACAGTCTGAATACACTGAATATGCTCTCCCTTCCGGGGTTCCTTTCTGTAACCATGCTCCTGCTAAGAAGAAAAGGCCAATTTGCCATGAAATGCAGCAGAAGAATCGTGATGCACTAACTCTGAGTGCTGCACAAACCAGCATCGCATGGATGTATGGATGCAAATACCAACAGCATTTAAGAGCCCTTTGGGTGAATGCTTAATGACCTTAGACTGTAACTCTCCACATCACCAACATAAAACAGTCTATTTTTACCCTTCGGATTTGCATTCCGAAGGCCGCGGTGCATACTTGATGCCCCGCACTTGTACAGGAAAGCGGCAGCGAGAGGGGAGAGAGTGGGCAGACTGCTCAAAGCATACACTTCACCAGAACCCACAGTCCAGCACCACGGGCTCTGACTGGAGTGGGCTGGATCTCTCAAAGTCTTTCTCCTTGATGGAGAACAAATACACTACAAAATCAATAAACCAGGCAGAAGCTGAAGTGAGTCCAAGAATCAGGCTCGTTTCTTACCAGGCCACTGGCAAAACACAACATGTGTGACCAAGATAGAACAGAAGGAACGGAGACTGAATGGAAAGTGAACTTTCACAGACTCTCTGTTGTTTGAATCTCTCTTTTGTTCTTAGCTGAAGGTCTTCCAAGTGCCCTCAAAAGAAATGTAACTTCTGCGAAGGGTTTGCGTCTGTTTCTAATACAAAAAGGGAGAAAATAATAGAAATGAGTGTCCTGGTACTTTCACCAACAGAAACTGTAGATCTTCATCCGCTCAACCCCCCATTATAGACAGGGGAGAAAGGTAAAACCGCTACTGCTGACAACCTCAGTGGGCCTTTACCTGTGACCTGTGTCTGTCAGTAAGTCCTGTGGGAATAGGGAGGTCACTTGGACAACTGTCCAGTAGATATCATTATTTTCACAGCCAAACCAGTTGCAACTCTGTGAAGCCCCTCGGGTGCAGCCTGTAGCTGTGATGGGCTGACAGTCCTGACTGTAACATTGAGAACTCTCCTAGCACTGAGATGTAGTGGACAGATGGTCTGGAGCAAAACCACACGAACCACCTTACCTCGCTAACAGTGACTATTCACTAACAGACTATTCACTGTTCTGCCAAGTACAGCCACTGAAAAAAATTAGAGACCGCATCATTTTTCTTTTCTGGTTATTGCTTTTGTGGGAGTGTCTCTGTGTAAAATGTGCAGGTCACTATTGTTTTAAACACTATTGACCAACACCCGATTCAAAATTCAAAACAAAAAAATGATTGAAGAAAATAACACAAATAAATAATACATATAAATAATTTATTAATTGGAAATATTAAACTACACAACACGCTTACATTACTTTACACCTGCAACAATTAAAACAGTGATGTTAAGAGCAGAGTGTGTGTGTGTGTGACTCTGTTTCATCCATCAGAAACTGAATCAGGAGTGAAGCTGCTGGAATACAGACCATAGAAAAGCTGCTCTACACACACTACTGCACACACACACACACACACACACACACACAGCCACAAACTGTGCAAACAGTGAACAGGAAAAAAAAGGATAAGCGTTATTTTTTATGGCTGTATTTCCAAAGTACTGATAATAAAGTTTAGATACTTTATTATCAAGGTATCGTTATTATCTAGAGCTTGGATGATAGGACATGTTGAAAAACTGAAGCGCTGTCACTATCAATTCTTTTGGAAATGGAATAAACTACCAATTACTTGGAACATTAATCAAATAATCACTCTTTGGACCAAGACAGAGTTTTTGAACACTATTTGATATTTCTGACATTTTTTACACTTGTTTCAACAGTGGTAGCTAACAAACCAAGAATTGTGTAAACATTGGAAAACTTAGGAAATTTACAATAAAGCTTCATTTTATTTTAAAGGAATCATCAAGGATATAAATGAACACACATCGGTGAGACCAGGACTGTGCCATGTCCCTGGTCTCTGGCCGCTAGAAGCCGCTCTTTCTGTTTGTTACAGAACTCTTATTTTGAAGTCATGTTCTGTGGTTTCTGTTGGGCTATTGGTGTTCGCAGTCACAGCTGTTGGGTGTTCTAGTTTAAGTGGCTGTGCGGCTTGATTTGTTCTTGTTTTAGGTCGGTCAGTATTTAAGTGCCAGTCTTTGGTGTACTGTGGTCGGTCTACCCTCACACAATCATCACACTACCGTCATTATCTCCTCATCTTTTGCATGTTTAGGCCCTCAAGCCTTTTTGGTTCTTACTAATAAAGTTTTTGAACGGAAACCCACACCTTCACTCGGCCCCCGATGTGACAGACTGAAGGAAAAATTGATAGACAGTGCAATAATATATTTGTACTATTTGTCAAATAATTGTAATAGACTTTGCAATTATGATGTTGAAAATACATCCTAAAAATAACAATGTCTAGAAATAATGAACAGCAAACACGCATGAAGCGACATTCTCACGGCGTTTAACAATGTAATACAAAACAATCACGTAAACTGGAAACTAATCTGGGAGCCAATTCATTGACAACATAAATGTAAATGATCATCCAGTAATTGATTCAAACTGAGTAATCATGAGAGCCACATGTCTTCGTGTTGCACAGACATAAAGAAAGATAACTTTGTCACGTTGCTTGTCAATTAATCAGATTGTTTTTCCTTCTTATCCTCTCTGTATGAGTCTTTAATAAAGCACAGCTCAAGGTGGCTAAACACTAAACTCACATTCACAATGGAAAACTACTTTTCTGACATTGTCCCCCTCTGTAGCCACATGGCAGTCACTCACAGAACAACCGTGTGTGTTAGGTTTCAGGTCACGGACACAGAACACTCATGCTTTTAAAGTGGGAAGGAAAAAAACGCATGGCCATTATTTTTACTAAACAAATCATACCCTTTATACATCATATGAAAAACTGAAAAGCAAGCAAGATGTATTTTACCAGATTAGCTGTGCACAGCAAATAGCTGTTTTATCCCTCCAACAAACACCCAGAGATACAGTAATTCTCCTGCAATGTTTCTGCCAAATTTCTTCCCAGCAAATTAGATCATACAAATGAGTGTGCAACACAAGTGCCACTGATGCAATTCAAGTGTAACCCCCGACTTCAAAGAAGGATTTATCAGTACCTTTATTGTATACCTCGCAACCTAAGAACCTACTGAATAATTGCACATCTTTCATAGTGAGTGCAAATATCGAAACAAAGCACCCGACACAGGCCCTGGAGATCTAAATGCTCCGAAGATGGCGGGGTGCTAAAACCAGGAGCTCTTCAACACAGCGCTTGAAGACCTGTGCTGGTTTAATTCAAATGGAAAAAGCAGTAGCACACCAGACATACAACAGTAAGTTCAGATGGAGCAGTCTGATTGGTTGAAGAACATTATTTAAAATTACTTTTTTTTTTGTTGCAAGAACCATAACTGATCATAAACAAGTTCCTATAAGAAATCTGAGTTAATTCAGATTTTTGAAGGAGAGAGTGATGGCAGGCCGACATCAAATTCTGAGGTTTGCTTGAAACAAACAAAACACAATTTGAGCATCCAAAAAACAATTCAGGGCGGAGAACTAAATGAAAGTACCGACAAAGCTGATCTGATACTGAAACAAAGTCCCTTATGGTCACGTGTGAACACACCATAGCACAGCACACAGTGTGAACAATGTGAAACTCCGCATTTAAAACATTCGCCAACGAGGGGCGCCCAGGGAGCAGTGTGTGAGGACGGTACCTTCAAGGGTACCTTAGTGATGACACTAGCATTGTTGGGATTCAAACTCACAACATTCTGATTGCAGCGGCAACACCCAATCGCAGTTTAATGGCTTCTGCTTCTTTGGCGAAGGAACTGCCGCTACTAAAACACAAATGAAATAATGTTTAAGGCCTTTTGCTTTACTTTTTTGTTTTACAGAACTTATATAAATGCAATTAGAAATATACTTTTGTGTGTTATCATGAATTCACCATAATCTCATGTTCTATCGCTTAATTAAGACCTACAGAGGTCAAAGAGAGCCTGTATGGCTTCTTAGTATAGCATTTAGCCTTCATGTGCGACTGGAAACTTCTGTCGTAGACTTCCGTTTTGACTTCAGTGTTCAAATTCCCGCAGATCCAATCTCAAACAGCCGTAATGGGGCTGGGAAATGTTCAATTGAGGCAATTCCCCTGTTTCCGAACTTTCAGTTCTGAGGACTCCTTATCGTGGTGCTAAGAGAACACACCTTGTGGAGGACTGGATAAGACATCTAGAGTGATTACGTTGTTTGCTCTTGAGGTTTTTAGTTTTTTTTTTCTTTTTGGATTAGGCGCCAATCGATGGACGAAGCAATTTTTCACTTTGTTGTTGTTGATCCTCTCTGCTTGATGTGATGATAAGATACGTCGACACAATTACCTCCAGTTTCTTGTACCATCACTCCTGATCCGTCCACAGCTACACTTATAATCACTGCCGATGCAGAACAATCTGTTGAAGCCAAATGAATGTGGGGCTGTATTAAGTTCTCTGATAGGATCAAAACGACGCCCTGAGCTTATGTTAGGACACTACACTCTCCCTGACATTCGAAACAGATGAACCCCTACAGGCTACACTTAGCAATAGCACACTCTTTTTTACTCCTCTAACAACATTTCAATCCTCATCATAGCTCGTTACAATCCAGTTCTCCCTCAAGACTTTCTTTTGACACAATCAGGGCATAATTTCAGCGCACCTACAAATAACTTTTACAGCTTTCAGGCAAACACTATGTGTTTCTGTCAGCGCTTTATTTGCTCTACTGTCCTGTTTGGCCTGTGATTTGTGTTTGCCTCTTTTGTTCTCTCCCTGTTTTCAGAAAACGAAGGAACTACCCGCTTCAACTCAACAGTTTCACTACAAAATAAGGCTTATTTGTTCTGTGCGTAATGGGCCTTGGGATGGTCTTAAGCAATTTGCATAAGAGATGAGATTTATATGAATATAAAATGTAACCAGGATAAAATACGGGAAACCCTTATTGTAAAAACTACCGGCCCTTATCACGAGTTCAGCTCCACAACACTTCCCAGAGCATCAAAGACAGAATGGACTATCTCTGCTTCATTAACACAGCATGCACAGAAATTAACTGTTCATCTACACCCTGCTAATGTGTACTGTTTTCATTTCGCAATGCTCTCCTTAACATGAGCTTGTCATTAAACCGTATAAGTCTCTATACGCAGCCATCATGGACTCTTACAGCATGCACAGTCATTTGATATGAATCCCCAGGACTGGATAATGAGATGGCCCTACACTTCATTTAATGGGATAAACAGCAAAACAGGCAGAAAGCAATATGCCTTGGAGGGAGAGATGTAATAACACACCACAACAGTTTTGACAGCAAATGCAGATGACAAGACGATGACACTGCCCAGCAGACGAGGTCAACGTCTTGAGTTGCCATGGAGAGTTGATGGTTTGCAATTACCCATGTGAGAAATTTTGCATTCGAGGAGTAGCAAAAACCCAGGATTGCTGGTAAATAAAACCCCAGAGTGGAGGTTAGCTAATGGCCGAGTGGTTAGGGACTTGCCCCTGCAATCAGAAGGTTGTGGGTTCAAATCCCAGCTTGTATTCGAGGAGTAGCAAAACCCCAGGATTGCTAATAATTAAAAATCCCCAGAGTGGAGGTAAACTGGTGGCCTAGTGGTTAGGGAGTTGGCCCTGCAATCAGAAGGTTGTGGGTTCAAATCCCAGCACTGCTAGTGTCATCACTGAGGTTCCCTTGAGCAAGGTACCACCCTCACACAGTGCTCCCTGGGCGCCCCTCGTTGGTGGCAACCCCCTGCTTCATTTGGTGAATGCAGAGAAAGAATTTCACACTGTGTGCTGTGGTGTGTTCAGGCCACTTTACTTTCATAAGAAGATATAAGGTAATATGTATGTCACAGGCCATAATTCTCCTCGAGCCGTGGTGTGTAGGGGTCCCTCGTTTGGGATGATTCCAAATGTGTACGCTCTTATGTTCTGGGAACAAGCGGCTCACTTTGGCAGCGCTTCCTTAATGGTGCACGGCTCCAGCCTTAATTAATGAGTAATTATTTACTGTTGATTCTAATTAAAATCCCAAATTCAAATTTGGTAATAGCAGCTAGGAACAGTTTGGGCTGTTGCAAGCTAATGAGAGCTCGGGATATCTTCATCATTCGAGGCAGCCGGGGGTTTATCTTTTCGTTCTCTTACTACGTGCAGTCCACTTCTAATCCCTTCCAAATAAACTTGGATGCAGCTATTTAGCTCTTCGTTAATGAGGTCCATTCAGCCTGATGAAGTGAGGTAAAAGAAAAACACGCAACTGTAGTTTAGTCATTTATTGGTATGAGCGCTTTGAAAAGAAGGCGGCGAGGGGAGATGAGAAACGTGGACAAACTGAACGTCTTGATTAAAGATAAACCTCAAAGCTCGCGGCATTTTATCAAATCGCGAAAGATTCCAGATGTCCCCAATGCCCTTGGTTTCCGAGTCTTTAATCTCTTCTACCTGAGATTATTGCAGTGTTATCACTCACTGATCAACTACCTTTATTATCAGGTAAACAATGTACAAACACTGCTTTGATCAAATCAATTGCAGATGAAAGATGAAGAAAAAAAAAGCTTTCATCCAAATACTGTCCCAAGAAAAAGACTCTGATATGTCGGACACTTTGATTAAAGAGCTCTGGCTGGGGTTCTGAAATGCAGGCACCGCGCTACGTGCTCCGCTGTAGCATGACCTCGATTTGCACCAGAGTGCCGACTGCTTCTCCTCAAGCTCCTCAGGGGGTTCGGATATGAATTCCTAAATAAGAAAATTTGTATGTATGCATTTCTCAGCACACCTCAGCCTGAGATCAGCAGGTTAGTGTCTCTATTAAGAATCCAGCAGACACCACACAGTAAGCTGGAACTGCAGTGATATATTCTTATGTCTCTAAAGTACAACAACTCGGTTCGCATGCAAAAAATACCTCGAGTCAGCGCGAGTAGACTATTATTAGTATTTCACAGAACACAGCTGATTTTTGCCATTTCAGCTGAGTCATTTCAGCTTGTTCGTATAACTACCCTGAATGATTTGTTACTTTACTAAACCAGAATGGTAGAAGAGTCATTTTGTCTCTGCAACATCTGCAGTGCTGGCTTGGCAGGGAAACAGGCTCTTCAGTTGGTAATTGGAGCCTATTCAGATCTTTAGCCTCCAAAGTGCTTGCTAGATAGAATAACCTCTCCTTGTTCCCAAACGTGCACTCAGCAAATACAGTAAGCAGATATGAGTGACTGCAACAAATTGCCCTGAAAGAAGCTAGCATGTTCAGAGAAGAAACAGACATGGCAGCCGGATAAACAGTAACACCTCATGCCTTCGCTTTTCCCGAGGACATCAGCTCATCAGTGCGCCAGTGGACTTCCAGCACTTCAACTCAATTTAGTTCTTTTTTATGTATATAGTGATTTTTACAACCAGTGTTGTCACAAAGCAGCTTCACAGAATCCAGGTCCAGGCCCCTAGTGAGCTAAAGGCGACAGAGGTGAGGAGACACTCCCTATAGATCAGGGGTATGGAACTCGAGTCCTGGAGGACCATGGTCCAGCATGTTCTGGTGATTTCCCTGCTCAGAAGCACCTGGGTCACCTCGCCAGTTAATTGTCAGGTTTAGTAAATGTGTTTGAGGAGGAAAACCATCAAACTGTGCCGGACACCAACCCTCCAGGACCGGAGTTTGACACCCCGGCTCTAGATGGAGGAAGAGGTAGGGTGGTAGTAGACTAGTTGGCAAAACACTTGCCTGTGAACCCGATGACTACAAAGTCGCCCCCCACTTTCTACCTCTCTGTCCTTGAGCAAGACACTTAACCCTCAGTGTCTCCAGGGGGACTGTCCCCATCACTAATGACTGTGAGACTGTCTCTGTAATTAGTGACTGTAAGACTGTCCCTGTAACTAATGACTGTAAGACTGTCTCTGTAACTAATGACTGTAATACTGTCTCTGTAA
>JBBPCX010000038.1:5151346-5161722 GCA_037974365.1 Hydrocynus forskahlii
GGTTGGGGTTAGAGTTAGGGTTGGGGTTAGGGTTAGGGTTAGAGTTGGGGTTAGAGTTAGGGTGAAGGTTGGGGTTAGAGTTAGGGTTAGGGTTGGGGTTAGAGTTAGGGTTGGGGTTAGAGTTAGGGTTAGGGTTGGGGTTAGAGTTAGGGTGAAGGTTGGGGTTAGAGTTAGCACTGATACTGGCGATGTTATGCACTGCGCATTAAAATATAGGGTAGTGAAGCATTCGCCTAGCACAAAAACGTGAAGCGTTGTCCTAGCATGTAAAAAGCCCTAAAGCGTGATCGCAGCACGTATTTTGATTACACTGCATATCGTGATGGCTTCACGAAAACTCGTGAGACCAGGCGCAGGCCCTTGTATCAACCGTTCAAGATTTTTTTAACTTCATATATCATTGCTTTACAGGGTCCTTTAGAAATTATTTGAAGGGGTCTTCCAAATGTGGTGCTACAGTGCTTGTGTTAGTCATGTCATTCTTTAGGCCTCCCATCCAATATTATGACCAGCCGTCACCGACAGCACCTGTAATTTGACGGGGCGCCCAAGCCTCTGCATACAACTCTAAGTCATTTTCCACCCATTCTAAATAAATGTCATTTGAAACTGATAACACAAGTGTGGGTATTTTGACAGCTGGGTGCTACAGTTTCTCATTAGGAAGAGTTCCTGCCAGCGTTTTGTAAAGCTTGGCCTCGCAGCAGTAGCTACAGAAGTATGTATTTGCGGGCAAAGCATGAATAAGTCAATTAAGCCCAAAACTGTCTCGATCCATGCCCCGGAAACCCAACCCTCCGTGAGAATCACAGTCTCATTTTAACGTACCGTCTAGCCCTACGAGCTCTTCACAGAGCCTACTTGCAACATTGTTTTCCAGCCCCAAGCAAACACTGTAGCCTGCCTTCTCCGCTGCCGAGCTGCTTTCTATTTGATATAACAGTTGCATCATTTTCAGTTGCCGATGTGAACACTAACTTCTGAGGGAAGCAAAAAGCCCCCTCATTTCCAGATCAAAGCCCACCTCATACTACAGCTCTGTCTCCTCGTAATACATTCCTTTGAAACAGCCTCTTGTATACAGTAGGCATTCACACGCCTGTACACATTGCTTTACACAAGCCGAGTTCAAGACTGTGGCCCTTCATGACTGAGATGGTTTTGATGTTGCTTATGATTCCAGCACCCTCTCAGTTCTCAGACCAGGTTTCAAGGTTTTGGTCCTGCACTTAAGCCTCGTCGGCCTGTATCACATCTGTACTCTTTACTCTCCAGTCAATGGTTTGGGTCCTAAACACATCTCTGAGATGGATGAAGAATATTTTCCTGGTGGGTCTCTTAGATCTGTAGGAGCTGCTCAGCTAGTGGTGTAAAGATTTGGAACTAAACCTGGTAAAATGGTATTTATCCACTATGCTGTCCAACCAAATGCCCATCAGTATCATACTTGCACCAACTGTAGCTTTAAAAAGCTACAGAATATCTGCACTTCCACTGTTTAATCTTCTTTTATTGATTTTCTAGGTATTCTTTTATTTTGTCTTTTATTTTATTATATTTTATTTGTTATTCCGTTGCTGTAAAACACATGGATTGACCTTTGTGTACGATAATGTGCTATATAAATGAACTTTACTTGACTTTAAAAACCTCTCTTTGTCCTGGGTCCCATGTTTTCAGATGGTCTGAGGGATAAGTGGTCATCAGCTGAATATCAATGGGAAGGAGGAGTTGGGCTTTAACTCATAGGCCTTACAAGAAGGAAGCAAAAGCTCTATATACAGTTACAAGAGAGAAGCAGCCGTTATCTGCAAGCACGCTGGAGATAAGGCTGACCAGAGCGCCATGTTCTCTGTAAGTGTGTGACCCAATAATAGTTTACTTGTCAAATTAAATAGAGAGATGTGCTAGTAGAGGTGTCATGATTATGCAATTAAATACAATTAAATAATTCGAAGGCCCCATGGTGGCGCAGTGGGTAGCACTGTTGTCTCATTTCTCCAGGGTTGGGGATTTGAACCCAGGTCCTGTGTGTGTGTGTGTATATGTTTGTGTGTGTGTGTGTGTGTGAGTTTGCATGTTCTCCTGGTGGTGGCGTGGGTTGTTTTCAGGTTCCTCCCACAGGCGAAAGACATGCGTGTCAGGTGAATTGGGGATTCTAAATTGTAGGTGTGTGTGTGTGTGTGTGTGTGTGCGTCCTGTGGGTGGGCTGGTGAGTCCCTGCCTCGCGCCTGTAGACCCCGGATTAAACTGCGGGTACCCACAACCCTGGTTAAGATTAAGCAGTCACAGAAAATAAATGAATTGATGATTTAAAAATCAACTGATAGAAACAAATTCTGACTTCAGGTCTGCACATTTATATGCCTCTGTCTTCAAATACTTCAGAAAACCAGGACACTTTTTCATGTGGGACAAAAAGACAGAAATATTGAAATTACACACACATACACACACAACAAGGTCCAAAAATGTGAAGCCACTTGTGAAAATGCTTCTATTTGACATTATTTTCTCACTGAATAAGGCATCCTTCACCATAAATGAAACCAGCAACAATCTTTGACATTTTTATGAATTTCAGAGTATTTAGTATGTACCCTTTGCTACAATGATTGTGTGCTCTGGAGCGGGTTGCGACTTCACAAGTTTGTGCAAAAGCCACTGATCAGTAGATCAAATCAAAGGAGATGCGACTCTTCCATTTCAGATTTTTTTGTACAAAGGCTTTAAGGTCAATGTCACACATTTGTTTACATTGAATAGTGAGCAAAAATGAGTGCATTCTGTGTGTCTGTGAGTGTGTGTGTGTGTGTGTCTCTATATTTGTGTGTGTGTCTGTGCCCTTTACACTGCTTTTTGTGTAAAAGTAATAAAGAAGGCCTTATTTTTGACAAAAATATGATATTGGTTTTCAGAAGCTCAACACATTTATATGCCCCTGTCTTCAAAAACTTCAAAAAACAGTAAAATTCTTCTATCAAAAAGTAGGTGCTGAAAATGCTTTAATTACATTCACACAAAGAGCAGTGTAAGGGCACGCACACACACAGCGACACATCATTTCTCTCTGTTTTCATTTGATAAAATGTAAAAACAAAATCAGAGGATATCCAAGATCCCGGAAAATACAGCTCAGATAAAATTCATAATATACCGTTTTACTCAGAAATGCATCTGCAGGAAGTCGTGCTTCCAAAAGTTTTTCCAGTGAAGTGTGTCTTTGAAAACTTGACATGATTCGTGAGTGCTTCCTGAAGCCCAGTTTTCATTGTTCGTGGTTTTCGGTTAATAGTCAAAGTAATTGTTGATTTACTCGATTACGCCAGTAATGAAAGCCCCTCATGCCCCGCTCTAAAAAAAGTTACTCAAAGGGTTCTTTGAGTGATGGCATAAATGATTCCTTATATCTACACATAATTAATGAGGTTTTCCTTATGTGGAGGTTCTTTAAAATGTTTAATGTGCTCTTATTGAACCAGACATAGGTTTTGGGAACTAAAACTAAATTTTTCAATGGCAGCCCATAAAGTACTTATACATTTTTGAGAGATGGGCTTTAAAATATAAGGCTTAGTGAGTATAATTTTTTTCATGTACAAATCAGACACAGTTTGTATTTCAGTATGTTACACTGTAAATATCTGTAAATATTTGAACTGAAATTATGCCCTACAAAACATGGCTAACATATATATTAACAGGTAATAGAATAAAAGCACTTCTGCTCATAAGTTGGTTTACATCGTTTTCACTCATTAGTAGAAGTTCAATGAACTGTTGAAAGTTTGAAGGCAATATTTTAGTTAAAACGCTGAATTATGTTTTTGGTAATGCAGAGGTCATCTCTATTTCTAACAAAGTCTAGCTGTAAAGGCGGCAGCTTTATGAACCTAACACAAACAAACACACACAAAAAAAAAAACAAAAAACACTCTTGCTCCTTCTTAGTGCGCAGTGTGTTTGAACCATGAATGAAATTCTACGAAACAGGACCACCACCCGCCGTGAAAAGATTGCTTTTATCCAGCACGCTCCTCTCCACTGGTTTCCATGGTAATGCTTTTACAACGGACCGGACAGCTTTTCTCGCTGGATGTACTGTACAGCTCACTGCTTCCCCTTTAATGGCAGAAAATTACTCTCCTACAAGGGAATCAGCAAGGCAGAATGAAATGACTTCATTTTGCAGTCACAGGCTTCTTTCATGTCGTCCAGGCTTTGAGCCGCCTGTACGTTTCGGGGTCCAGTGTTCCGAGGCGCTGAGCCTGGTTTTTGCTCAGGCGCCGCAGCACTTTATGCAGAAATAATTGTTCTGGGGACGATGCGCTCAATAAGACTTAATAATATTCCGAACAGAATGTGCACTTTCAGCTCTTCTATCTGATAAGCGCAGAATATGCAGGAATGAATCAGGAAAACCCCACAAGCGTCCAAAGAAAAGACCTATTCACGACAAAATTGGAGACGGGGCAAATAAAATCGAGTAGCGGTGCATTAAAGATTGATCTTCTTCTCAGGGTGTTGTTGCTCTTAGCAAAACCCTTAAAAACGTCCACTTGGGGAACACAGCTCCTCCTTTTTGCTGAACCTAATCACCCAAATCCTGTTCTAATCCCCTAAGAACTTGATGTTAACTATTTTAACTCCGCTGAGAAATCGATTTTTCAAAAGAAATCGTCCATTTTCTCTTTTTTTCCCTTCCAGAAGAAAGAACATCCAGTGGTTAAAATTGCTTTTCCCTCTCAAGTGCATTACTCCGTCCCTGGAGGTCCAAGGCTTATGACCTGGTCGCAGACGAGTTCATTACAGTTCACTTTAGAAAACCAGGACACGTGGGACTACAAAGTTCATGTGGGACTACGAAGACAGAGGTACTGAAAGTACACACACGTACAAGCCACTTAATTCAGAATGCCTGCAGACTGTAGTCCATCTGTTTCTCTGCATCACTTGTTAGTCCTCTTTTTTAATAGCCAGGACTCCCACAGGACCACACCGCTGCTGGAGCTTTAAACACCTCAGAGCCACTGCTGGGCTGAGGAGAGTCCACCAACCAAAAATATCCAGCCTCCAGAGTCCTGTGGCCAGAAACTGACCACCAATGAAGGACTAGAGGGACTAAAGACTGTGAAGCTCCAGATGAACTTCCATCAACTTTACATCCGTAAGATGGACCAACAGGGTAAATTTGTGTAACAAATGGACAGTAAGTGGACACAGTGTAGCCAGGAGGGGGACACAGGGGCAGCTGGTGGCCTAGTGGTTAGGGTATTCGCCCTGTGATCAGGAAGTCATGGGTTTAATTCCCAAGACGGCTAAGCACCTCTGAGGGACCCTGAGTAAGATACCATCTGTGTTCCTGGCTGCCCGCTGCTTCACTTGATGAATGGGTTTAAATACAGAGGAAGAATTTCACAGTGTGCTGTGGTGTGTTCACGTATGACAGAATGGTCACTTGGAGATTAAAGAGGAAGACAAAGCTGCAGCTAAACAATGGACAAAGGAACCCTCCCACACTCAAATCTTTTCCATTTTACTTGTTTATGCAGAGAAACGTGCAATGATGGTATTGTAATATAATTACAGCGCATGCATGATAATGCTAACAGATCATTATTATTGCCACCTCCCCCCCCCCAACTACTGAATTTGTTACTTCGTATCTGTGTAATTGACACAATAATGCCATTTAAGTTCAAAACATTTAAGTTCATTTGACACTTTCAGTGGATCTGAAGGGTTAATGAAAGGACCCCAGACTCTCCAGGAGCCACTCTATTTAACTTCTTAATACCAAAACATAATCGTAACCATTTTGTGTTGCTTTCTGTGATTTTAGACACATTGAGCTCTTTAGATGTCTGGTTCCATCACCAATGGGAACAATCCTGACTTGGTTAGTTTCATAGCTAGAACATAGTAGTTGACATTAAACTACTCTGAATTACTTCATCTTACCCATTTCAGTATTGATCAATAAGTGATTCTTGTCATATGAATGTAGTATATGCTTTTATTTCTCGGTGCATGAGTAGTGTTGTTCTGATGGAATAAATCGGCGAGGACAGTACAGTAAAAATGACAGATACAATTACAATATATTGTGTAAAGACATTAAACCTCCACCGGACAGCATTCATTTAGGGCCGCCCACCCTCTACTAGCAGGTAAACACTTAAGCCATCAAGCAACATATTCATAGCCGTTTTAACACGCTGCGGGGCAACGAGTGAAATTACGGCCCCTCCTTTTTCATTTCTTTTATGTGTGTCTCAGTTAGGGCCAATTTGGCCTTTTCAAAGACATCCAGTTTGCAAGGGTGCAAAGACTGCAGGTGGAATAAAAGAGGAGTTAAATAACGGTGGAGTTTATGTTACTTTGTTGCCTCGTCCTGGGAAATTAATAGACCCTGTGAGGCAGAACACTTTATTTGCAGCTCTTGCATTCTAATTCTTCATCCTCATTATGCTGGCTGGTTCAGCTGGAGCAGCTTGGTCCGTCTACACACGCCGCTGCCCTCCTCGTCACCTGTGACAAGACAATTGAGCTTAATACACCGCATGTGTTTAGCTGTTTGCAGGAAATCATTACCACAGATTGGCCAGAAGTATTTGTGGTGACCATGTCGGCATGAATGCCCAGCAGAGCCAATGACTTCTGCAGACTTTTGACTGAAAAGGGCAATTTGAGTGGGTGGTTCACTTGAGAAAATGTCAATTCAATACTATCAAGAAGTCAGTCATTGCAAAGGCAAACAGCACTGTTTGAATTATGAAAGCCCATGTTAAATGGGCTTGATGTTATTTTTTCACTGTTGGGGAGAAAAAAGCCTTTTCTTAAGATAAAACTGATGACAGCATGTCAGCAAGTTCTCCTTAACCACAGGGCAAAAAACCCAAAAACTGCCAAGAAACGATTGCAGAAAGCTCAGATCTTCTTGTATTGTGTTTTCAGCGCAGACAGGGTGGCTCAGAATGCATTAAACTTGCAGTATAGGGGGCATTATAGGACCTATATCTTGGGAAAGCACACATTTTTGAAATGAAACGGTGTGAAATGCCTTGCAAACACTGTCAGACTGTAACCTTTATCCGCAAGTCCATACAGTCTATACATGGAAACTGGACTAACTCCTCAAGACTTCTGATAGTGTTCTAGGCAGTGCCGTGCCAGTTCACATTGAAAAAGAACGAGTTCCAAGTTCATTTTAATTTGAAGCTAGTTCACAGCTCAAAAAATGAACTACTTCACGTTCGTTCATTAGTTTTTTGGGTTTTTTTGTATCACGTTCGGTTGTTCGTTTTTGGGGTTTTTTTTACATTTTCAATACAATGTCCTTCTATCTGAACATCCTTCAATCTTCTGCTTCTATCTGCCATATCACTGAACAATCACAGGCATAAGTTACATTAAAAAAACAATTTTGAGGTTGAGAATAGATCTTACCACTTGAGCAACGCATCATTTTATGCTGAAAGTGAAAAAAACGAGGCGCAGGTATACAGTATATGGAAATTTTATTCAGACAATATTAACACAAAATGTGAACAAACTGTGTCTGCCTGAAATGCAACATTCAGACAATATCTTTCAAAGTGCTCAGAAAAGAACAGAACCAAAAGTAAACAAAACATGTGGTTTTCCCTCTAAATCTACACCGATTTCTTAAAAAAAACGACTCAAATGTTTAAACAAACTGCCTCCTGCAGAAGCGTCTGAACTCGAAGCTCCAACCATGCTAGCCTGTAATCAGCAAGCGTAAACGTGAGCTGCGTTCAGTCTCGCGAGAGAGAACATCACTCACATCCCCGTTCATAATTTGTAAACTGATTAGTTCAGCTCAGCTTTCACGAAAAATAGGAACGTGTTCATTGAACGCGTTCGTGCACAACACAGGTGCTGGGTGTGGATTGAAGTAGTTGCTTGAGTGGTTTGAGATCTGGGGAATTTAGACAATTTTTCCAGTGTGGCAGGGAGCATTCTAATGTCCTCTGCCATGACAGAAGACCACTGCCATGACGGGGTGCAGTTAAGTTTAGGTTTCCCTCCGCTGGCCTGCCTGCTTCTCACAGTGCATCCCTGAGACATCCCTTCCCCAGTTAAGTGACAAACAGACACACAGAGACGTCCACATGACATAAAACACGACATAATTAATCAGACCAGGCCACTTTCTTTCATTGCTTCGTGGTCCATTTCTGATCCTTATGTCCCCATTGTAAGCTCTTTCAGTGATGGACAGGGGTCAGCATGGGCACTCTGAATGGTCTGCAATTATGCAGATCGATATGCAGCAAAGTGTGATGCACTGTTTTCAGACACTTTTTTGTCAAAGCCAACAATAACGTTTTCAGCAATTTGCCCTTCAGCTGCTCTTCTGTGAGGTCAGACCTGATGGGCTAGTCTTCACTCCCCTTGGGCGTCCAGTTCACCATTTGTTCTTCCATGGACCACTTTTGGTAGGTATTAACCAGTACATGCTGGGAACATCCACCAAAACCCGCTGGTACAGAAATCTTTACAATGTGTCCCTTACTCTTGCCCATATTTCTTGCTTCCAACCCATCAACTTCAAGAACTGACAGTTCATTTGCTGGCAGATATATCCCACTAGTGCCTCCTGACAGGTGCCATTGTAATGAGATAATCACTTTGCCTCGCCTGCTATTCACTTTACCTGCTAGTGAATTCAATGTAGCGGCTGATCAGTGAACGTCATCCAATTCAGCCGACAGCAGTTTGGCCCCACCCATTCTCGTTAAAGTTATAACGAGTGTCTCAGCCTTCTCTACATTTTGAATAAGACACAGTACGTGGCAGAAGTGGTCGTTTGTGTATATCGACCTTAAAGGCACTGTAACAAAAAACGCCTGGCATGTTCTAAGGGATGAGGAGAGGTTGGAAAATTGTCAGGTAAAAGGGAATTATCTCACTGACTGTCCTTTAATTCCATTACATAAACGTTAGGAGTGGAAAAAAAGAAAATGCAGAGGAAAAAGCTCTTCTCCAGCCATCTGCGCTAAAGCGTCTACAGGTCAAAAGACAGTGCCCTGTGTTGTTCAGAATGTCGTCACCCACGCTTTGTGAACATTGCTCATCCTACAGGCTTTTAGAAGGCCAGCGAGATTTTATTGTCCGTTTGATGCAATGGCTCACATTGGGAAGACAATTAAGTCTGGCTGCAGTCAGAATCTTCAGAGATGCTGCATCAGAAAAACCCACCAGCAGGGCTGATCGCTCCACACACATTCTGTCAGAAAGAATTACGTTCTTCGGCAATGTATGGAAAAGACAGACACGCCAGGCTCACAGCCAGCTATAATGCCACTGGGGTGAACTATGTGAGCAGAAAAGGCTGTCAAGCCGGGTCTCAGGGTGCACAGTGCGAGGCCAAATCTATTTTGTGCATCTGTTCTGCTAAATGACAATGGCAATTCTTCAAGCCCCAACCTGAATGTCATGGCATCTAGCAGGGAGGCAGAGATTCATACTTCCAGCAGGTAAACAAACACGAGCCAAACGATGCTTAAAATGCCAGGCGGTGTCACCACAGACAAGGGGACCACTTTGTAAAAACCTTGCGCGCTATCTGGAACAGCCTCTGCCTGCGATTTTCATTCATCGCTAGGCTAACTTCTATATTACAAAGTGAGCCGAGCTGGCTGGATATCATTTCACAGCTGACACTGAAGATAATACTGTTTTCCATGTCCTAAACGCCGCATTATCCTCCCTGGGCGACTCAGAAGATTAAGTGGTGACAAACACAATGTGGCTCCATCAACCAGCTGTCTGCGTTCACGGGGTCCCCAGAAATGCATCGTGACAAATCACCTAACTTTCAGAGTCGCTATTAAATCCCAGACAAAGTTGAATGCACACAGAGGATGGAGGGCGTGATTGACAGCACCTCTAGGCTGCGGCGGAGAAAAGATCAGCTCTGTCAGGCAAAAGGAGCCATCAGCGTGGAGTTGCAGTTCTTTCCTCAGTATCTGCTCATTTGCAGGCAACTGCAACCGAGCCAACTGGCCTCAGGAAGGCCAACTTCGGCAGTGGGCTTTAGGCGCCGGGAGATTAGCGCAGGAAGTATGAGCACAAGCCCAGGAGATGTTGTTCTCCAGCATCAGGAAAGGGTCGACCTAGAACTAAAGTGTAGCAGCACCCTCACTTTAAAATTACAATATTTCTTTGTGGATGGAACAAAACTCCAATAGTGCTCTGTTTTGTCTTAATTGCTTGCATTTTTTGTCATCTGGCATTTTACTTCCAGTGAAGGAGAATCTTAATGCTTCAGCGGACCAAGACATTCTGGACAGCACCATGCTTCCAACTTTGTGGACCCAGTTTGGGGAAGAACCTTTTCTGTTCCAGCA
>JBBPCX010000038.1:5173117-5185527 GCA_037974365.1 Hydrocynus forskahlii
TCCTTCCTGTGGTTAATTAAAGTGTACTGAGTATTTAAACGGCTGTGTGCGTTCTCCCCTTCCCTCTCCTGCCCTCTCCCTAACATTAGTATTTACAAGTATTGAAAGAGTTTAATATTAACAAGTATTAATAGCATGTCTGGTGCAAAATAATGCAGTGAGGAGAGTGTGGAATGCAAAATTGCAGTGAGGGTTTAAAGTGGCATTGTTTAAAGTGACATCCGAAAGCATTACCTACTCATAACCCATTCTGTACTTTCGGCAAACAAATCAGCATGCTCTCTGAACACTCGCTCCCTGTGGCGTGCACAGTTTGCTTCAAAAAGTGCAAGATGAGCCATGTTAACTTTTGGAACTGTCGTGGCTAAAATTAGAACAAATACCTAGATTTAAAACATTAATTAAAAAATCAAATGCAGTCGGAGAAAATGCAGCTTGCCACTTTACTGAAGAATAAAGTAGTCTCATGGGTCCAGGAGAGAGCTGGTCAAACCCTCTGACCAGCTTGTCCTTTGCAGACGACTCTTATACCCTCAACAGATCATTTACATTATCTAAACTGGGCAGAGTTCATTCCAACAAAGCGCATCCCTTGCATCTTCATGGCTGAGTTTCATGACATCAGCCCTGAGCAAGCTTCGTTTAGTTCAGACAAGTTTAGTTCTTTTAGTTCTAACAACCTTTGGCTCAAAAATATTGAGTTTACACAAATGAACAATCTGGAGTTAATCATGTCACTGAGCCTTCCCAAGGCTCAGGTCTGATTTCACAGCCTTAATCATTAGTCAGCCCAAACACAATTCTCTTACAGCTCTTTTTAGAAGACATATAACAGGCACACTGATTCTAATACCTTTTAGTATAAGTATAAGTTATGTATTATAATGTGCTTTACTGTGCTTGGCTGGTAAAACCTAATTCATTTGTGGTAAACACTGTCATATACTTAATGGGAGCAAAAACATACTATTTTAAACAATATATTTATCCCTTAAATCTCCATCAGAACACATGTCCCATGTGCATGCTAATTTTGCTAATTAATAAATTTTGTAATTATGAATCAAATGACATTCAAAATAGATGATCACATTGTTGCGAGGTTCGAACATGCAGTTTCGCAATTCTACCACTGCGTGTTGTGCGTACACGTGGTCGGAGGTGTGCGTATACGCACGTTTCTAAGCACAAGTTCATAAATTATCAACCTTAGCACAGAAACGATCGTACGCACACTTTACGCACAGATCTGTGCTTACGCACGCTTGATAAATAAGGCCCCTGACCTCAACCCCATCCAACACCTTTGGGATGCTCAACCGAATGAATGGGCACAAATTCCCACAGAAACTCCGAAATCTTGTGGAAAAACCTTCCAAGAAGAGTGGAAGCTGGTATCGCTGTAAAGGCAGACCAACTCCATATTAAAGTCCATGTTGCTGTAATGGTGAAGTGTCCCAATACTTTTGTCCATTAGCGTGAAACCTGACCACCTCCCCATTCGTGCCGTCATGATGACGAAAGCGCCAGCAGGGCGGGTCGTTCTATGGCGAATAAAGTTGCTCGTGCTGCTGACGTCAGACCCTCACACAGCTCTCTGCTCCCAGCCGGTCCTGCCAGCCTGGAGGAGCTCACTAGACACTCAGCTTTTCAATAAAATCCGGCCCTCCACCTTTAACTCACCCTCCTCTTCCCATTCTTTTCCCTTTTTTCTCCTTTGGGAACCACAACACCACGAAGCTGAAGGTCTTTTAAGGAAGGTAGGACCTTTTTTAATCGCCTCTGGGTGAGGGTCTGTTGTGACTGCTAGCGTTTTTAACGCCTGAGTTATCCTAAAACTGGATCCTCGCTTCTGTGACAGAGTCCCGGGTATTTTGGTGATTTCTAGTCTGTGTTTTGGTCTGTTTTGGAGTCGATGTTGGGTCTGTGAGTGTAACTTTGGCTCGGTTTTTCCTCGCGACGCTTCGACCAGAAAATGGCGGAGCTGGCTAATGCTAATGCTAATGGGCTCTCGCTGCGTAGCTACCGGCCAACAGGGAAAAGTGTTAAAATAAGACACATAACGGCACTCTCTGTGTGTTTATCAGATACTGTAGGATATAAAGGACAATATGGGGTCATATTAGTTTAGAATCTTGATTTTTACTTCTATTATGGTTATTTTTCTGCTCGAGCTAGCAGGCTAGCTAGCTTTTTCCTCCAGGACAATAAAATATCTGTGTTGAAGCCTTTAAAGCTCCTTATCCCCAAACTAAGCGTCTTTTTGAGTCTTTAAGGTCAGGCACACGGATAGAATAGTGTATTTCACCATGAAAAGCTAATTTAACTGGTTATTAGAAAGTGAATTTGTTCGTCTTCGTTCTGTACGTCGTGTTCCCTTCCATGGAAGAGGAAGGAACAACATGGCAGAAGCCTTTGTCCCTCTCTCAAGGCAGCCAGGACCAACAGGCCAGACAGGGATCTATCAATGTCTTTGACATTCAGCAATGACCTTTCAAACATATTAACTTCCAACAAGTAAATTATTTATCAGGCAAGTGTCCCAAACGGATATGTATATGAATGTTTTCTGTATGTTTCAGGGCTATGTCCCCCTCCCCCATTTGTAGCCCAGGGCTTCAGTAGGCCTGGGCTGTTACTGAGCCCCCTGTTAACAGTGGCTTGTGTGTTTATTCCAGGTCGTGTTTTCCCACCCCCACCCTTTCTACATTATTCTTTTTGGGTATCCTTCGTTGTCAAGCCGCCAAAGTGGAGAGTGTGGTCGCAGAGGGGGGTGCTTCTCGTTTCAGGTGGGTTGACTTTTAGTTCTACCTTTTTAAAGAAAAGTGTGAAGTGTCCACTTGTCATATGTGAACACACCATCACACAGTGTGAACAATGAAATTCTTTCTCTGCATCTAACCCATTCACCTAGTGAAGCAGAGAACAGCCACCAACTGGGGGTGCCTGGGACTGGCACCTCAGTGATGCCACTAGCAGTCCTGGGATTCAGACCCATGACCTGATCACAGGGACAACTCCCTAACCACTAGGCCGCCAGTTGCCACTGTTTTATTTAGTTGGATGAAGCTGGGTTTGATCTGAATGTTTTGGGGGGTTTTTTCACACGTGCAGTGCTTCTTCGGGCGGGGGCGGAGGTAGGGGTGGACCTCAGCACTATCCCAAGACTGTAGGCAACAGGTATGTTTGTTTTTTTTGGTTTTTTTGTGTTTTTTTGCTTTTTTCCTTTTTCGTTCTAGTGTCTAGGGTTGTACACAGTTTAGGGTAGGTGTTTTCTTAAAGTTGCCTTGTTTTGCTTTAATAGCGAGTTCCTGGGGAAAGCCCCAGGGCCTAGCGTCCAGAAATGGGTTCCTTCACGAAGCACTAGACGAGAGGTTTGCTCCTCCAACGAAAAAGAACGACATGATGCAATCTTCAGGAAAGTGAGAGGGTAAGTTCAACCTTCTTATTTTGTGTTCATTTGGGGGTGTCAGAGTATCTGCATTACAACCAGTTAGCATTTTGCCAGATCTCTAACACACCTGCATTTTCTTAACACTGGCGTTCCAGCAAATAATTAGTGGCCCAGACAAAGCATTGTCATGCCTTGTGGCACACTGCTTCTTCCCAGCTCTAGTCTCATTAGTAGATCATGCAGAAACATGAAGTCTTATCTGTTCAAAATATTGAACTGGGGGAAGTCCTTATTGAATTGTGGGTGACATAAACATGACTCCGTTCAGAGTTGCAATAGCAGTTTATGTATCAATTGTTGATTTTTCCTACAGCATACTTAATAAACTGACCCCTGAGAAGTTTGACAAGCTATGCCTTGAGCTTCTGAATGTGGGCGTGGATTCAAAGCTCGTCCTCAAAGGAATCATCTTGCTGGTAAATATCATATTCACAGTCACAGTCTTTGCCCACTTTCTCTTGATAGCTTTTTTTTTTTAAATAGATAGGCAACATATTTGGTAAGTTTTAGGCATATAAATCTTCTTGCTATTGTCTTTTGTTCCATTTCAAATAGATTGTGGACAAAGCTCTCGAAGAGCCCAAATATAGCTCGCTATATGCTCAGCTATGTCTGCGTTTGGCAGAGGATGCACCAAACTTTGACAACCAATCATCTGAGAACCAGTCATCACAAAAGCAGAGCACTGTAAGCATCCTGAAGATTTTTTGTTGGGGCTCTTCATTAGAGGTTTTGGTTGCATTAATGTTTTTCTTGTTGTTTTTAGACATTCAGGAGACTTCTAATATCAAAGCTTCAAGATGAATTTGAAAACCGTGCCAGAAATGTTGACAGTAAGTTTAAAGGAAAAAAAAACTTTATTTTCTTGTTTTAAAAATGTACAGGCATTTATAGAAACTTTCTTTCCCTCCCAAGTCTACGACAAAAACGATGGACCTCTTTCCTCTGAAGAGGAGGAGCAGCGTGCCATTGCCAAGATCAAAATGCTGGGCAACATCAAATTCATTGGGGAGCTTGGCAAACTTGATCTCATTCACGAGTCTATCCTTCATAAGTGCATCAAAACAGTAAGTTGCAGAAGGTAATTTGAAAACGTTTGCAGGGTGTTTCAATTTTTGTGATGTAATAATTTTGTGTTTAAAGCTTCTGGAAAAGAAGAAAAGAATCCAACTTAAAGATATGGGGGAGGATTTGGAGTGCCTCTGTCAGATAATGAGAACCGTGGGGCCTAGACTTGATCATGAGAAAGCCAAGGTGAGCATTTTTATTGAAGAGCTTACATTAGGTGTGGTAGAACAGCTTTTGGTGGCAGGCTGTCTTTACTGGTCTGTAATTGTACAAACTGGATCCATTTTAACCAGTCGTTTTTGTCTTGTAGTCTTTAATGGATCAGTACTTTGGCCGCATGCGATCCTTAATGAACAACAAGGACTTGCCTGCAAGGATTCGTTTCCTGCTGCAGGATACTGTAGAGCTGCGAGAGAACAACTGGGTGCCTAGGAAAGCTTTTATTGATAATGGACCTAAGACTATCAACCAGATCCGTCAGGATGCAGTAAAGGTTTGTGTGGTGTTTGTTTTAAAGTCTGTTGTATGTTACTGCCAAGTCTCTATGTATTTACTTATTTATTCCCTCTTTCCAGGATATTGGTGTGTTTATTCCAGCTATGACCTCAGGAATGAGGACTGACTTCTTCCAAGAGAACCCTTTCATGCCAGCACGGTTAATCAGAGAGACCCTTGGAGGGTTGGCGGATATGTTTGGACAAATGCCAGGTACGTCTTTACTTTTTTCCTAGTGTCGTCGTCAACCAACCCCCCCCCCCTTTGTATTTGAGTTTAACATTTTTGCTCATGTTCAGTTTTTAATACTTGTTTTTAGGTATTGGGATAGGAACTGGGCCTGGCGTCATTCAGGACAGGTATTCGCCCACCATGGGCCGTCATCGCGTAAACCCGCTCTTCAATGGCCACGGTGGTCACATGGCTCCTGCGTCCCAGTCTCAGTTTGACAAGCCTTTCATGAAACCCAATCAGGTAAATACTGACCTTTTTAATTGATCTCTGTGCATGTGCTCATGTCGTCTGTAAACCCAGATTGTGGGCTTATTTGATTTCTTTGCTTTGTTTCCAAAGGGGCAAAATCTACTTTTCCAGAATCAGGCTCAACAGCAAGCTCAGTCCAAGGATATGCCACCACGATTCACCAAGAAAGGACAGCTAAATGCTGATGAGGTTTGTGTTTTGTTTATGAAGGTTGACTGATTCCTTCACTCAGATTGTGGTAGATGATTGAACTGTACAGGACTGGAGACTCACTATTGATGCAGTGATCCCTACAGATAAATCCATTTTCATTTCCTGTGCAGATTAGCCTGAGACCTGCTCAGTCATTTCTTCTGAACAAAAACCAAGTGCCAAAGCTGCAGCCGCAGATACCCACCATGATTCCTCCCAGTGCTCAACCTCCACGCACCTCAACTCCTCCACTCGGACAGGTAATGTCTTTTTTTTTAATTTTTTTTATACGCGACCTTCCAAAGCTGCAAATTAGTGATGTTCTTCCTAAAAATGTTTTGCTCTCTTTCTTTAGCCACCACAGCTTGGCCTGAAAACCAATCCGCCTCCCATTCAGGAGAAACCTCAGAAGACAAACAAAAAACCACCACCTGCCAAAGAGGAGCTGATCAAGATGACTGTAAGCACAATTTTCTTAATTCTTGTTCCAAACCTTAAATATTGCCGTTGGGTCTTTTTAAGGGATTTACCCCTTTGCGTTTTTGTCTTTCAGGAAACTGTTATAAAGGATTTTCTGAATAGCAAGAACATCGGGGATGCCGTGAATGGGGTGAGGGAGATGAGGGCTCCCAAACACTTCCTGCCAGAGATGTTGAGCAAGATCATTATCGGCTCCCTGGACAGTCCAGATGAAGATAAAGAGCATGTCAGCAGTATGATCCACGCACTCCGTACCGAGGGGCTCATCACTGGGGAGAGTTTCATGCAGGTGTGAAAGCAATTCAGTGTATTAATTTGAATGGTGGAATTAAGAAGTTGAAGTATTTGACACCAAATGCCTTCTTTTTGCAGGCCTTCCTAAACGTTTTGGACCAGTGTTCTAAGCTCGAAGGTGACATTCCACTGGTGAAGTCTTATTTGGCACAGTTTGCTGCGCGTGCGATCATTGCTGAGCTCTTGAGCATTGCGGACTTGGCCCACCCTCTGGAGAACGGCACCCACTTCCCTCTGTTCCTGCTCTGTCTTCAGCAAACAGCTAAGCTGAAGGATAAGGAGTGGCTGGCTGACCTGTTTCAGCAGAGCAAGGTCAACATGCAAAAGATGCTGCCAGGTACGTGTTCTTATCCGTCCTTTCATATGCACACGTTCAGAATCTGGTCCTGGAGCTTTCTTGTGTTTTTAAAGTTTTCTACTGAATTTCTATTGTCACATGTGTTATATAAACATGTGATGTAGACCAGCAATTTTCTGTCTGCAGAAATAGACCAAAATAAAGACCGCATGTTGGAAATTCTGGAGGGGAAGGGGCTGAGCTTTTTGTTCCCACTCATGAAGCTGGAGAAGGAACTTTTGAAGCAGATCAAAGCAGACCCAGCTCCTCAGTCCATCTACAAATGGATCAAGGACAACATTTCTCCCAAGCTTCACACCGACAAGGGTTTTGTCAACATTCTGATGACAAGGTACAGTACTGTTTATTTGTAATTATTGCTTGTCAATTGCATTGGCTACTCATTAAATTTTTTTCCCTTAAATCAGCTTTTTGCAGTACATTTTCCACGAGATGTTTGTTAACGAAGACGACGACCAGGTAGCCGCACCCTCGAAAGAACAGCTCGACCAGGAAAAGCAGCTGCTACTTGCCTTCAAACCGGTGATGCAAAAATTCCTGCATGATCACGTGGACCTGCAAGTTAGTGCTCTGTACGCGCTGCAAGTGCACTGCAATGCGAAGGCTTTCCCCAAAGGTATGTGACTATAGGCAAGTTATTACAATAGTCGGCGGGATGTTTCTTAGGTTTTTTTGGGAACCTCTTGCCAGCAGGCAGATAACGGATAGTGTTTTATTCCCAGGAATGTTGCTGCGGTACTTTGTCAACTTCTATGATATGGAGATAATTGAAGAAGAAGCCTTCCTTGCCTGGAAAGAAGATATTACCCAAGAGTTTCCTGGCAAAGGAAAAGCATTGTTCCAGGTACTCTAAATGCACATTGAGATTTGAATACATATAATTTTTTTAAAACACTTTTTTTAACTATGCTTGACTTTCTCATTTAGGTGAACCAGTGGCTTACCTGGCTGGAAACGGCTGAAGAAGAGGAGTCCGAGGAAGAAGCTGACTAAGAAACCAGCCAAAGCCTTATGGTGCAAAAATGAAATTGTACTGCTTTTCTCAACCCCACTGTATTGTCACGCTCTCTTCTCCATCCCTCCTCCGTTTTGTTTTTGTCATAACCTTTGCTCTAGTGACCTACATTCTCCATTGCTGAAGTAAGTCTGCTTTTTTTTTTTTTTTTCCCTTCTCCCTCCCCCTTCTCCTGATTTCATTAGTCATGTAATGGTTTCTCTGTTTATGAACCACCGAAGAAATGGTATTTGTGGCTTGAAACTACTCATTTTTGCTTTTTTCTTTAAAAAAAAAGTATTTGTAAGAACCTTTCTTGCTGCTGTTCAACATAACACAACTGTAGAAACGCACTTTGTGCTAAGTGTCATGAGTTGTTGCAATACGCTCCCATGATTGTTACAAAGAATCTTTAATATTTGGAAACCATATGTTTTTAATAGTCGCCGGGTTTGTTTCTACCTCTTTAGTAATGGGTTTAGTGTGCTGTGTTGAATTTGGTCCCTTCTCAAACGAGGGGGTGGATGAACTCTCCAAACCTGTGATGGAAAAACCATGGTTTACTTTCTGGCTCTAATCTATTACTTTTTTTTTTTTTTCTCCTTCATTATCAGAAAGCCATGTGGGAGTTTTGGGGGAGGGGGGTGGTAATACCACTTTTTTTTCTTTCTTTTTATAAACCCATGTTTGTCCCCTAATTATTTGTCACTTTTTTGATACTTGAAATTTTTTTTTCTTTTTTTTTCTTTACAGCATGTTCAGGGATTACCAAACATGGCCTGTTTAGACGTAACGACAACTTTTGATTAGATCAGCAACGTGTTAAATTTTTTAAATTAAAGAATTTTTAATTGGTGAAATAAAGCTGAATAAGTACCGATGTGTGGAATTGGAAATTGATACTGCAAACCATTCTTCTCTAGGAACCTAATGATCTGTTTGCCATAATATCAGATATTTATTGAACCTTATCATGAAAGAAAGAAAAATCAACTGATGCTTTATTTGTAGGTAGAACAAAACTTGATGCACTCGTGGCATACATCTGTACAATGAATTACCTGCTATTTAAAGTGTTATTGTGAGATGTAAGAGCTCAGAATGTTCTGTGTACCACTATTGCTTAACTTTCAATAAAAGCTACACACCAGGATCCTGTGGGCTTGTATGTTGATTAAGGCTGGGCACGGTAACGCATTATTTACTTAACGCCGACAATTATTTTATTGCGTCTTACTGCAGGTTTAAAAAAAAATCTATTTTCTTTTTCCCGGGGTCAGGCGTCCCATTACTTTTTCTCATATCATATGGACAAATGTAAAGAGATGCCTGACAAATGGAGTTCCCCTTTGCAGCTGCTATAATGGTTCTGCCCCCCATGCTCTGGACCCTGAGGGTAACTTGTTACTCTATAACGAACTAGATAAAACTTGAATGCTTTTGTATTTGATTTGATTACATTAATGTTTAAGTTGAGATTTACAAAACACAGCTGAAGTTAAAATGGTTCAAAAGGGAACACTGCTGTTAAAAAGCTCATTTGTTTAGTGTTTGCAAACTAAATGTTATTGCACTTTTGTTGCAGTACTTTAAAAATAAGTGTGCAATACACTACTTTTGAATTATTTAATTGTGCGTATAACAATGTGGTTTGCGATTAATCATGATTTTGAAAAATTGTTGCCCAGCATTAATATTGATATTGACATGCAGATACATTCATAGTTGCTTGTCTCCTAAATGCTGAAAAGTCAGGTGAATAGGAAGGTCTGACTCCACAGTCCCCCTTTTGAAAGATCTCTAAGTCCAGTCTATTTATATAGCACATACCACACACATTCACTGTGCTTTACAGGAACAGAATGATGAATAGATGAACAGTGTAGGAATAGATGTGTAGTGTACATTTCTTTACAGTAATAGTATTAGTGTGTATACACACACAGCCTAGTTTTTCTACAGTGACCTGTTAGATGACTCCTCTGATGGTTAACTGTAGAAAACTGATCTGCTAGAATGTTTAATGACTCTTGTGGACTCTTAAAGCAAGAGATGCCAGCTCTGGAATAATGTGTGTCAAAATAATAAAGAATGCGGGCAACTTGGGAAACACAATGTTTGGCCACCTTTTGTCTCCAGAGTACCTTTCTTTCAAAATGGACCCACCATTATGTGGGTTGGCTGGGAACAGACCAAGCGTGGGTTTTTGTTTCTCAAAAGGTAAAGAACAAGTGCAAGATGACTCACTGGACCCTTTTACTTTCCTCCATATTTCTAAGTTCTTTCTGGTAATAAATGCAGCCTTTTCGAACCTAATGAAACCGATTTTGTTGAGACTTCCAGAAGATTTCCTTTGTTAAAAATGTTTTGTACACCTCTGAATGCAAATGTTGTACACTATAAATGGACTAACTTTGCAAGCACAAATGGAACTGCCACCTACTCTTTGCCACAAAGGGTTCTTCGAACAAGGCCTTAAAAAATTACTTTGGTTCCTTAATAGAAAAGGAGATTTTTAAATATCCTTTTAAAGGCTTTAAGAAGTTTCACAATATTATGGTTGTTTAGCAATTCGTGGCTTCTTCCGAGACCCTTTACATTACATAAGGCAAGGTTCTTCATGCATATCTCATTTAGAAAAGGTTCCTCAAGGCCCCAAAAGTGTGTAATTCACTTTTTCTTCCACATCTTCAACAAAATCTTGGAATGTTAAAATGCTGTTCAACTTAAATTAAGAACACAAAAGACAATTTAATGCAGTTTCACTTGTTAGTTGTATAAAAAGACTGTGGCACTTCTTAAAAATGTTTTTATTATTCCAACACAGTTTATAAATGTACACATCTTGTACGGGACTTATTCTGAGTTGTTGTGAATAAGCTTGGTTTATCTTTTGATATTTGCACCAAGTAATGAGAATCACAAGAGAGAAATTCATCAACAGTTTTTGCAGTTTTACTCAAAATACTGGGTGATAACCACATCCTCCCAAAATAACAAACCATCAGGAGCTTTGAAGAAAATCATCGGAACATCATTTGTAACTTCACAAGCTGATCGAATGTGTCCAAAAATAACGCAGAGAGACGTAATAGCTACAAAAGCTACGATGGCAGAAGCAAAAAAATTGACAATGACTCTTCTCTCTGTAAACCAGATGAATTCAGCCCAACATTAAGTACTGAAGGACATTTCTACAGGGCAATTCTCACTTCTGGCTCAAATTATCCAGCTAACTTTGAAAATAGTTTTGTGAAATCACATCATGGCAAACAAACATCAAGCTCAGTCACTGTCGTCCTCAGAGCCTCTGTTGGAGGCTGCGTTGACGGACCCCTCAGGTTCGGACTCGTTGTCGGACCGCCGTGGTGACCCCTCGTTGTCTGATCCTTGATCTGAAGCTGCTGCCGGAGATCCGGGCTGAGATTCGTCCTCTGATCCCTCAGAGCGGCTCCTCTTGCTCTCGTTGTCCGACTGATCCGAGTCCGACTGTGGCTGCGGCCTCCTCCTCTTCACCGGCCGCTCGCTACCGGATTCTTCTTCATCTGAGTTCGCAGAGCGCTGGGGGCTTCCGGCCTCACTACCCGAGCGGTTCCGCTCTTCGTCCGACTCGCTGTCGGAGGCAATGCGCTTCTGGTGGCCTCCGTCATCTGAACCAGAACCGCTGTCTCGCGGGTTCCTGAAGCAGAAAGCAAGGTTTTAAGTAAAGTGTCTGAACGTCGTCTGAACTACGCCTCTCGTTTCTGCTCGTTTATCTCTTCTTCCCCACCCCCCGGCTGGTCCTCATTTTAGTTGGATCCCATAGGTCAAGCACAAATATCAAAAGGACTTAAATCAGGGGCAAAAAAAACATCCTAACTGACTTAAGCAATTAGAACACATGTATGGATGTACCTGTCCTCTGCAATTTTCAGGCCATCCTCGTCAGAAGAGGAATCCGAGGAAGAAATGATGGCTTTGGATTTGATCTTCCCTTTAAGAGATGGCGGCATGCGCTCAGGTTTGGGCTAAAAGGAGAAAAGTAGGAAGTGGATCTTAAATTCAAATATTTACACAAAATTACCACAGTCGCTATGCATGGGACGTTTACCTTCTCAATCCTCTTGCGCTCTTTTGGTTTTCGTTGTTTCTTGGGTCTTGAGCCTCCCTCCTCCTCATCACTTCCATCATCTCCACCTTTAGCTGGTCTAGAGAAACAGTAACAGGAGCAAGAGTCAAAACAGAGGTGTGACCACCCCACCAAAAAAAAAAAGAAAAAAGTGGTCCCTCCAAAGACTCCTCACCTCTTCCTTTTCTTACGTGGTTTCTTCTCACCCTCTTCTCCTTCTTCCTCTTGTTCACTCCCACTGCGGGGCTTCTTCTTTTTCTTCTTCTTGATGGGCAGATCTTCATCAGAGTCGTCGTTGACAAAGTCGTCATAGTCTCCTCCTTTCTTGCGCTGATAAATAAGAACACAGTTTCTATCACCTTTCCATTTTCCAAATATAAACCACACGACTCTCAGCAGAGCCCAAAGCCCCCCCCCACACACACACACACAACAGCCTCCCAACACACCAACACACACAAACACACACATACAAAAAACCCCC
>JBBPCX010000038.1:5195196-5197696 GCA_037974365.1 Hydrocynus forskahlii
CATTCCAGGTCGATTCCTCATGAATCTGATTGAAAAAATGCCAAGAGTGTGCAAAGCTGTCATCAGAGCAATAGATGTTTTCAGTATGAATCTATAATGTAGCCAATAATAAAAACAAAGGAAATCGTTGGATGAGAAGTGTGTCCAAACTTTTGACTTGTGTAGTGTAGTCTTTCCATGTTGTAAAAAATGTTATTAATAAAAGCACGGTACAAAATATCAGAACCTGAAACCAAGGCCTCTGTCAGTTTTAATGATTTAAAATGAATAGTTCTTGTACTTCCAGTACAACATCAGAGTCAAAGTGAACTTTAATAATAATACTGCATTTTATTTGAGGGCGCCTTTCAAAAACCCAAGGTCACCTTACAGAGAGAAAAAAACAAACAATAAAACAATAAATTAAAATAAATTAAAACAGTAAACACTGTCATCTCATTGTCATCTCAGCTATATTACTCCTATACGGTGAGACGAGACGGTGTGGCTCCAGATTTTACAGAGTACAAAAGGACTCAGGACGCATTTATAAATAAACTATAACTACAAACTCTAAACTAGAAGAAAAATGTGTAGTTTGTGTGCATGCATATATTATGTATGTATACGAATAATTATGTGTGTATACAAATAATGTGTATTATGTGTAGTAATTTAATAGACATGCTCCCTGGTGGCTCCAGGGTTGGGGGTTCGAGTCCTGGCCTTGTGTGTGGACTTCAAAGACATGCATGTTAGGTGAACTGGGCATTGACCGTGTGTGTGTGTGTGTGTGTGTGTGTGTGTGTGTGTGCCCTGCGATGGGCTGGTGCCCCGCCCAGTGTGACTCCCTGCCTTGCGCACGTAGACCCCGGGCTAGGCTCCGGGTACCCACAATCCTTGATTGAGCGGCTACAGAAAATGAACAAATTATTGATGATGACGACATTATTAGTAGTTGTAATAGTCGCTTCATATCATTAGCATAATAGTATAAACTGCCTTAATTGGTAGATTAGGTGTGAATCCAACTGTGCAAAGCTCACATGAACTTCAATGTCCAGTAAAATGTTCCAGAAATCTCCAGTTCTAACTAATGCTCACTATAGCAAGCACATAAAGCAAATGCTGACAACTCAATAAAACTCCAGTAAACACGTTTTGTGTCTTTCAGACGGAAATCTCACAACACAATGTTTCTGGGGTAATATGTTTTGGGGTTTTTTTGGAGGGATTCCAATGGAAGTCAATAATTATGGCATGTTCCTGAGAGGATATTCCTTGGAATGATCGTACAAACCGATTTCTCTCATTTTAATGGCCAGTCGTTCTGGAGGGCACTGAATGTGGAATCGGGAGCGTTTACAGTACAGCATGGAACCGCGACTCAGTTTCTCAGTAATGAGAAATGCAATGCTGTTCCAGAACACTAAGTCTAACAAATCTGGACGTATTGACGGAAACCATGGTCTGCAGTGCTTTTCAGACTTTTCCTCCGAGGTTTACTTTTACAGCACAGTCTGCAGTAGGCAGTGATTTTTCAAGCTGAAGAGCTCTCCTTAACACGCTTCAAACAAACAGCACGTCCCGCCGAGCCGTTCTGCAGGGTGTTTGTCTGTTCTGAAGCACAAAAGGATGCTGTTCTGTGATCTTGCCGACAAATGTCATGGAGGCACCTGCCTGGCCTCACGTAACCGCAATTTGACCATCATGTGAATCAGAGATTGGGCAATTATTGCACAACTTTTTGCTCTTATTTACCCAAATACACAAAAATACACTCCAAATATTGAGCCAAAGGGACTGTTCTGAGATACAAACTGAAAACATGGTGACACTTATTGAAATTGCACATTATACTGAGGTAATATACAATGTGTTCTTTTCTCTATTTGATAGATTTTTTTTATTTGAGTCATACAGCGGTGAAATATTAACCCACAGGGTTGTATGAGAGCTGGTGGGCTGCAGAGCGGCGGTCACCTTCCTGCTCGGCTCCAAAGGAAGTAACACAATGAGGCCAGTGTGGCCGCGCGCTCTCAGCCACTGGATCAAGCGCTTCATGTAAATGGTTGCCAGGTTATTGTTGCCCGTAGATATGGAGAGGGAGCAACAGATAGAGAGGGAGAGAAAGAGAGAGAGAGAGAGGGAGAGAGGGAGAGGGAGAGAGAGAGAGAGAGAAAGAGAGAGAGAGGGAGACTAAAAGAAGTGCGGAAAACTCACCTGCCAATCAGTCGCCAGAACCTCCTTCAGTGCGTCACGGTGTAGGTGATGCTGGTTATTCTGGTGCTTTTTAACGCTTGGTCATTTGCATGACAGGCCAGTGAGATGCAAATGAACCCATGTGCCTCTTTGTAACTGCTTCTCTTCAAACAGGTGGTTTGCTTCTGTGCACCGGAGCCAAGGATAATAGCCACAAGGTAAGAGCTCTCTTCTTCTACCTTCTTCTGGCCTGCAGCGGACATGTAGTTGGTCACAGCTTGCACCTTTGCCTATGTTGTGCCTGCAGTTTCAGGCGGGT
>JBBPCX010000038.1:5202696-5208009 GCA_037974365.1 Hydrocynus forskahlii
GCATATAATTTCATAGTCAAAATTTTTACAATGGGATGTCTCTATCCCAGTCACAGAAACGTGTACAGTATAAACCAACAAATTTATTCATGAAAATAATGACAGTATGCTGATGGTTCTTTCGTTTTTTTTAAATATGCTGAGGTCTTAACATTTTATTTATTCTTAAGGTTCTAATGTTAGCTAATGCTAACTCTCACTGGTCTGGCTAGCACAAAGCAAATGAACAATTAAGGTAGTAGTCCTTGAAATCTTAGATCGTAAGAACATAATAGTTGATGATGCTTCCACAAAACACTGATCAGTTCAGCCGAAACACCAGTCAGGCCATCTAACAAACTAGTGTTTAATGCTGATAATGGTAGCCAACATGAATGAACTGTTTCACAGGTGGAACAATAATTGTATATATTGCTTTCATTCATGAACCATGTAATATAATCTGTTGATGATTTGGTCAGTTTTAAGCAAGGATATGTTATTTTTCTTAAAATGTGTGATTTAGTTTTTTCCTTCACATGTAGCTAAACGGTGAGTTATTTTTAATAAGCTTAGCTGTGCTACTATTTTTTAAAAATGACAAGTGAAGAGGGTAGTAGTGGTCTAGTGGGTAGGATAGGTAATGGGTTCGAATCCTACCCTCAGCAGACCACCACTGGGTTCCTGAGCGAGACCCTTAACCCCAAGTTGCTCCAGGGAGACTGCCCCCTGTAGTAAGGGAATGGAAGTCGCTTTGGATAAAAGCATCTGCTAAATGCTGATGTTCAAATTATTCAGGACAGCCCTTGCTCCTACACAGAGATTCCTGTAGTTCTGTGTAAGAGTATGATATCAAAAAACTCTCTAACCTGGCTGGTAGCTTTTACTAATTTTCAACATTAAATCAGCACAGCAAGTTTCATTCTTCACTGACGTCGGCTGAATGTTGTGCTTTGCATGACGAGGGTGGCCACCCCTCGGTGAGCACGCTTTGATAAAACCTCACGGCTCAGTCCCCAGGGACGCCGTTGCCTTTTCCGTTAACGATGTTGGTTCCTCTCTGTCAGATCTTCTTCCGGTGAGACTGCTGAGCAAACAGAGCCCACCAGAACAGAGCACCTGCGAGAGAGGGCCTGCTGCTGCTCACAGCCATTTGCCGGAAACCTCCCCTCTCTTGGGCCCTGCCTGCGAGAAGCTCGCGCACAGTCACACATGGGAGAATGTAGCTGGGTCAGTGTTTACATTCTTCCAGTTCTTACAGGACGAGTCGCGTATGTGTTTATGTAAAATCCTCAGGCCAAGAGAGCCCACGCTAGGTGAGACTGTGCAGAAACAGCAGAGTTTACATTGTCACCCACCGAAGCTCCAATTAATTACGGCGCTCTCTACTAGTTCCTGCAAAAATCCACAGAGTGCTTTTAGTTTGGAATGGTAGGCCCATCTGTCACTTTGAACAAAGACACATTTTTCTTTGGTAATGCAACAGGATATGGCTCTGCTGACTGTTATGTTGCTTACGCGTGATGACAAAGTGCTTGTAATATGGCGCGTTTAGTACTTGAACAGGTGGCTAACTTCCAGAAGTTTCTCATTTAGAAATCACTACTATTTGTTCTGCCTCAGGTCAGAGGAGCCAGACTACGGTGAAGGCTCTCGGTCAAAGTCTGAAGAAAGTGAGCTCTGCGAAGTTGCACTAGAGGAAGGAGATCGTGGCCAAACCGCCAGCCCCGAAGGGAACGAATGTCCCAGACATAAGCAGGAGGACAGTGGAAGGAGCCAAAAAGAGTCAGCAAGTTCTGGAAGCTCAGAATCAGAACTTAGTGGAAGGAGTAGAGACTCAAAGCTTGTGGAACAAGGACAACCTTCAGGCAAGAGTCAACAGGAACAGGCTTTTGATACAGCCGGCCTCAGGTCAAGTGAAGGTGCATCGAAGAAAAGTGGAAGCGGCAAAGAAGAATCAGAAGCCAGGAGTCAAGAGGGTACAAGAACCCAGGAGGTCTTAAAGGAGCTGCAGACAAGTGGGACATCTAATGCTGCTGAAGTAGGACCAGAATTAGGAAAAGAGCAAAGTACTGATACATTAAAAACTGAGAGTGTCCAAGCCTCTCAGCCACAGACTACAGATTCTGCTGCAACACTAAAGGTCAGTATTTGGTATGTTTAAGCAAACACTCTATAAATAAATATATACGCAATATGGTCAAAAGTTTTGGGACACCTGACCATTACGCCAACAGGCACTTTAATGATTGCATTCTAATACAGTCTTTAATGAGGAGTAACACGCTCCCCCCGCCCCCCCTTGCAGCTATAACAGCTTCTACTCTTCTTGGAAGGGTTTTGAAGTTTTTGGTGTTTCTGTGGGAATTTGTGTCCATTCATTCTGTAGAGCATTTATGAGGTCAGACACTGATGCTGGACGAGAAGATCTGGCTCACAATCTCCGTTCCAGTTCATCCCAAAGGTGCTGGATGGGGTTGAGGTCAGGGCTCTGTGTGGAACAGTCGAGTTCTTCCAGACTGAACTCATCCAGCCACGTCTTTATGGAGCTCGCTTTGTGCACTGGGACACAGTCATGCTGGAACAGAAACGGTTCTTCCCCAAACTGGGTCCACAAAGTTGGAAGCATGGTGTTGTCCAAAATGTCTTGGTCTGCTGAAGCATTATGATTCTCCTTCACTGGAAGTAAGGGGCCACCTGAATTCCATAATTAAGAGGTGTGTCCCTATACTGTCCATATAGTGTATATTTATAAATGAATACCAGTTTTAAAAGCTACTTATTTTAATCAACATACACACTTCACTTCACTAAATTCTGTGTTCAAGCGGCTGTTGTGCAAAACACTGCTCAGTCCCTTGAGTTTCTCCTTGTGTTTGCCGTCTCACTGTGAATGTGGTGCCCAACCAAATTATGATAGCTTGCAGAAAAAGCTACTTAAAAAGATGCACTGTCTGGTCCCCCACCATTGCTCTGTGGCTTCCGGTCAGTCCTGTATCTGTCATCAGACAAACAGCCCAGCTTAGCTGCCTTCTTCATCAGCTTTGAAATTGACCGGAAATTACATGCACACAGCAGACAAGGTCCACTGTGATAAGAAATGCCTCACGTTTCTAACCAAATCCTGATCTGAGGCCTTTGAGAATTACTAATATCGTTGTTTGAAAGGGCACACAGCGGTATGATGCCCCCCAAGCTGGACATTCAGTCTGCAGAGAACGTGGTCTGAAGGGCAACCCTTCCTTTTAAGGAATGCATCTCAGCAAGGCTTCGAGTTTCAACCAGATCCCTGGTGAGGAACGTGAAGGAGTGTGAGTCTGCTTGAATGATGGATGGAGGTCAGTGAGGAGCAGAGCAGGGTTATGCTGGCAGGAAATAAAGTTAGCCATGGCTGCAATACCAGTAATTGCATCAGGAGAGAGAGTACAGAGCACCCCTGTGTTTGCCCGCTGTGTTCTTGTTGATGGCCTGTCTGACATTATTATCTTTGGCTCGGGCACTGATGTGGTGAGGATGTGTTCCCAGAGGATGGGCTCGCCTTCGAAGTCTTGGTTTCTTTCCTCGTGCTCACTGTTGTGCTTGGCACGCTCACTTGGGGCTTGGGCCCAGATTTCCTTAAAGACACTTCGCGACAATACATTTGAATTATATATTTCCTCAATCCTCCACATCCTGTTCTATCAGTTCAAAGAAGCTATCAGTCCAGTTTAGATGTACATGGCTGCCTGGTGTGTCATTGCTGACCGTTCCTCGCCTAATATTATTTTGCATTGCACAGTCATGCTCTGAATTGTGAAACTTCAGAAAGCTCTCTTGACTCAGTTGTCACGTAAATCCTCCACAGGATGTTTTCTCTCTTGCAGGAAATTAATTTCACTGGTATTCCTCTGTCCCTCTCTCTCTCTCTCTCTTCTTTATTCTCTCTCCCTATCTGCCTATCAATCTATTTCCATCCCTAAGAACACAGAAACAGTGTCTTCCCTTTTGTTTGGGCTAAATGGAAGCCAAAGATAGCTTCTTGTGGCGCTCAGATGAAATGAGAATAGATTTAATGGAATTAGGAATGCATTCCTTTGGGAGCACGAAGCAGTCTCCCGACTTGGCCTTGGTCTTCCATCTCCAAGGAGGCCATGTCTTGCCTAACTTTTGCAGGCGGATGGGTTTCCGACCCCGAAAGGACTGTGTTTTATGGAGGTAGCATGTTGCATAACCAGTCCCTGAGTAAAAACAGCAACATTTGTACAGCAACTTCATGGTGTTTCTTCCTGCCATCTACGGCCAGTTCTTGTTTCTTGAATTTTTTTTTTCTTTGGGATTCACAGATTATGTCATGATGATCGTTTGATAATTGTTTTCGTGGGCCAGTTTTCAGTCCCATTGCATTTCTGGTCAGTGACTGAGTATCTGAGATGCCATCAAGTGAAAAGACATACATAAACATTTCCTCTCAGCCCCCTCTGCTAGATGTCGGAAGATGGATCTCAGCGATAAAAAAGCAAAGAGGGCTGCAGGCAAGACATGGGACGGATACACTGTGCCCTCTGCGACCAGCTGCAGGCAAATCTCATTCCACAAAAAAGCTTGATTTTCATTTTGCTGAGTGATTTCCTCCCTCTTGTGGTGTGTGTGTGGCCATACTGTATATTCAGTTCTTTATCATGTCCAAAGGATGATGGAAATTGATTGACAACTATCCATGATGACAAATGCATTTTCCCTGAAAACAGATTTTTTCATGCTTGCTTGTTTCTTCTCACATCACTGGTGCAACACGTCCAGCTGGATCTAGCTAAACTACCTTTTGTCTGCGAACTTTTCCAAGTGAAGTTATACTTATTTCAGCCTGCCATAGTGAGCTATCTTAGTGTCATATTTCTGAGATAAACAAATCTTGCGTGTGAGTTTGATGTACTAATTTGACCTCTGAAAGGTCTTTGTTTAGTAGCACTGAACGTCCCAGTGTTAACCATGTCTAAGTCATTTATACTTTAATAATTTATTGGCTGCCTCCCTCAAACTCTCATAAACTCCCATGTTACGAAAAACATATGTGTTATGGCCCTTATTTTTATTTATGGTAATGAGGTAACTGGCTTACTAACTGCACTAATTGTGGATTTTTTGGTTGACAATCTGTCGGTCCAGCCTTGGTCATGTCTCATTCTGGAAAGCAACATAATTTGAAATTTTCAAAGCATGGCTGGCTAAGTGGTTAGGGTGTTCCCCCTGCAATCAGAAGGTTGTGGGTTTGAATCCCAAATATAACCGGTGTAAAACAGTCTAGAACCGGTGTTTACCCTCAGAACTCAGAGTGTATCAGTAAACTCTGATTTC
>JBBPCX010000038.1:5247028-5275337 GCA_037974365.1 Hydrocynus forskahlii
TCTGACCTCATAAATGCTCTACAGAATGAATGGACACAAATTCCCACAGAAACTCCAAAATCTTGTGGAAAGCCTCCAAGAAGAGTGGAAGCTGTTAGGGGGACAAACTCCATACTGAAGTCTGTGTATCTGAATGCAATATTATTGTTGTAATGGTAAGACGTCCTAATACTTTTGTCCACATAGTGTATGTGATGAACACACTAAAGTTAAACTACAAAATGACAACTCATTCAACTTCCACTGTATAAATATGCAACACCGTGTGGTCAGTCAAAGACAATATATCATTTCTCATTTTTCCATGAGAAGAAAGTGACTTACGTATTTCAGAAAGACATGAAGCTCTTTGTGCTTTTGGGGATTGACTGTGGCCTCAAACAGGGGAAGAAAGATGTTCTCCAGCATCTTGGCAAAGTTAGGAATCAACTTCCGCGATTTAAAAATGTCACTGCAAGGAAATGAAAGGTAATGAACGGCTCGAACCTCAAAAAACAAATGAATGTGACTGGACAAGGTCTGTACATCACTGACTGCAACACTCACTATATTCTGGGCACCTGGATGATCCAGCGCATGTTGGGCGAGTGCACTTTGTGCTGGATAAACCAATGAGAAAGACTCTCCCACTCTTCAGGGGACCGACCATAAATGGAAAGGCGGGGCTCGGCGTGCTGGTATTTACTCTCTTCTAGATCATGAGCAACTTCCTGACAGTTTAGAGATGAATTAGCCACACATTAAATATACTGTCTGATCCTGAACCTGATACAGTGGGGGAAATAATTATTTGATCCCCTGCTGAATTTAGAAGTTTGCTAACTTACAAAAAAATGAACAGTCTCTAATTCATGCGGTAGTTTCATTTTTACAGAGAGACAGAATATCAACCAAAAATCAAGAAAAAACATGTTACATAAAAGTTATACAATCCACCACCACAATCTTGTCCCTGACGTCCTTTAACAGCCCTTTGGTCTTGCCCATTATGGTGGAGAGGTTGGAATGGATGAAACTGATTCTGTAGACAGGTGTGCTTTATACACATAAGGAGTTAAGATCAGGAGTATCTGTAATTGATAGACTGATTGTAATCTGTGTGCAACATGGACACACAGCCAGTCTGTGGGAGCCAGAAGTCTGGCTGGGTTTTAGGGATCAAATACTTATTTCACTCGGTGAAATGCATATCAACTTATAACTTTTATGTAACATGTTTTTTTCTTGATTTTTGGTCGATATTCTGTCTGTCTCTATAAAAATGAAACTACCTCATGAATTAGAGACTGTTCATGTTTTTGTAAGTCAGCCAACTTCCAAATTCAGCAGGGGATCAAATAATTATTTCCCCCAATGTGGGTAATGTCTACTTGTACCTTGATCAAACGTGCAAAGTAATCTCCCTTGATGTGGTTGTCAGTTTTCAGGAAGATTTCTCGTAACTCGCTCGCACCAACTGGATTGTATTTGGAGTTAAACTTATCGAAGCGGTGAAAAGTTTGCCTGCCCTGTGAGAGGTAATAATCAGTTTAGAACTGAAGAAATGAAATGTATCACATTCAAATCCATATATTACTGAGCCGTGTGGACGCACTCACAGCATGTACATCCAGCGAATCCACAGTGAGGTCGTAAGGGTCCATACTGAGGTTGTTGAAGACCTGTTTGAGGGTCAGTTTCTGTCCAGCCTTTTCCAGCACCACTCGCTCAGCCTCCGTCTTATAGGTGCTTTGGATGAAGTTGAGCAGATGTTTCTGGTTCATGCAGGCTGCGGCATGGATGTGAGTGTCTACCTGTGATTGAACACATTTAAATACGCACTTTTCAATAAACCGTATTCATATACTCTAATAAAAAGCACTTTATGTAGGTTTAAAAGTATATAAAGCTCCGGAAAAGCTCCTCAGGGTTTATCATTTATAGGTGCAAGTATTGAACGGAACAGCTTTGCCTTAGAATTGCTGACAATATTTCTCTGCATTTCTAAATACAAATCTTGTTCTTTACAGCACAATTTTAAAGGAAATGACATAAAAATAAGAGAAATGATGCAGCGTTTACAGAACTTGAATTATTCAAAGAAATTGTTCACTCTTAAACAAAATGGGAATAATTAACTTTGAGGAACTTCTAGTAGTGTTTTACCATCCAACTGGTCACATTGTGAGAGGAGAGTGTCGATTACAGCAGTGTTTTTATACTTTTCCTCATTAAATAAGATGTGATTCAGGTGATCACTAATCAGTCCCTCATAAAGCAGAATGAGGTGCTTGTGTAGGAATTTAACGGAGACTGGCATGGAATGGTTTCACACTCATAGAGATGCTGATTTAAATATAAACTGCAGTGGTCTTCCGGAGCTGTATATATACGGCCTAAAATGTATATACTGAGTTCAGCTAGCACAAAAGTGATCTGTATTTTAACAACTGTCTTAATTAGTGGTTGACTTTTGAGATTTAGGTATCTTTTGAGTTTTAGGTATACGTGGTCTAACATATTAAGGATTGTGGTACAGAACAACAACACGCAAAATTTACACTGGACAAATCTGTCAACAGCACACATTGACAGATATAATACAAATAATAAGGTGTTTTTTTTTATTATAAACAATGAAAGTCTTATTCAAATACCCAATTATCTAAACAAATACTAAAATACGTTTAGATATCAGTATATTAAAATAACCTCACACATCCTTAGTGCTATATGGCTAAATTTGGTGAACACACTGAAAATATGGGATTGAGACATACTTTCCTGACGTTATAGAAATCCCGGTGCGGGACGCCCTTGAGTTCTTTGAGTTCGGCCATTTCATTCAGCATCTCATGCAGGTAGAACTTAGACCCAAGGAAGTTCAGCCGTCGGTGGCAGTACGTTTTTCTACACACAAAAGAGAACCAGGTCTAAACATGCAAAGGTTATGTTTGAATGTTCATTTTGTTGCTCTAATGTACAAACACACTCACGTGGGACCGTCAGCGATCATGGCCAGCACATGACTCATGTCGATGGCGAACGTCTCCAGGTCTGGGTAAGGCAGGCAGTGGGGTCTGTTCATACTGAGAGCCTCAGCATTCTCGTACACATAGATAATCCCATCTCTCATCTTCAGTTTGTAGTTCAGGTTTTCTGGAATGTTTTCCATGCTGTAGGGGTCCTCTCCTTCTGGGGGGCATGGGCAGACATCTGAACAGTAAACGGAGTCAACAGGAACATTAGAATGTGGTCAAAATATTTCATAATAACACATGAGAACATATAAGTACAGTACAGATTACGTTCCAAGAGCAGCAAGAAGAAATAAATAACATTCTCGGATTGGCTACTTTCAAACCTGCCTCTGAGTACAGTGGCATTTCACCATCCCAAGATGCGCTTTCTTTGTGTTTCTCTCTACAGTACCAAAACATTTATAGCTATTTTTTATATGGAAATGTAGCTAATACTTAACATGTATGTTACAAAATTAGTAAATTATATTTTTCTTTACAATTTAGCACTTGAAAGTATGAAAATTTATATCTCGCCACGCAAAAAGCTGTGACGTCCGGGCCTGGTCCGCCACGCCCCCTCGTCCTCATGCTGGTCGTTTATGTTTGGGCAGTGCTTGGCTACCCACCACGAGGATGAGGGGGCGTGGCGGACGAGGCCCGGACGTCACAAAAGTTTAAAAAAAAATGCGGATATCTGGAGGTTCCACGTTAGTGCAGGAGTTTCAGCGAACAATTATTAGTTTGGTTCTCAGAAAAAATCCGTGATGGACTGAAACCACAACGGCTGATCCGCATTAAAGTGGGGGTTTACTGTACATCAAATTCTAAATTTCCATTAATGATGTGGAACAAAGCAGGAATAAAGTTGCCAAAGACACCTAAAGTCACTCATCTACATGTGAAATTCAAGGAAAGAGAGTAAGAAAAATAACCCAAAATGGTTGTAAAATGGATGCTCAGCCAATGCTAAAAGATCTCGTGAACACACCTGGCAAGACTTCATCCTCCTCCCTCCACTTAGTATTCTCAGCGCTGCGCAGGAACTGGCCAGTGGTCCGGGGGAAGCGGTGGTAGGCTAGCTTTGAATATTTCTCCCGGATGAATAAAGCTTTAAGCAGACTTTTAGCTGCTTGCTCATAGTCTTCAACTGTGATCTGAAGTCAGAGAGAAAAGACTCATGCTTATTCAATTTAAAAGGAAAATAAGGCACCTTGTTAATGACCGCGCCACTCCACTCATCAAATCTGGTGCCATCATCAGTTCATAAACTATGCAGAGCGTTTCACCATGCCAGTCTTTGAATGTCAATGAAAAACATTCTGGCACAAACAGTTTAGAAGTAGTAGAGTGTAGGTTTATCACAATTACTCGTTCCAATTCAATTTGAAAAATGATTAACATTAACTTTAAAAAAAACCCTAACCTTTAAATGAACTTGCAATTACTTGTTGGCAATTACTTTTTAGTAAGAAATGGAGCTTGAAATTGCCCGCTTCATATCTGTCTTTTCCCAATAACCTTTGCACATTTAGTGTGTTATTATTCAGTTAATATATACAGTTTGATGTCTCAGTAAAAAGTGCAGGTAACTGGTACACGACTTGATTACTAGTACAGCAGTATTATTTAGTATAATTTAATATAATATACAGTGACAGCCCTGGTAGACTGTGAGAGTGAACGTACCCCAGCACAGTAATCTCCACTGATGGTGACTCTCTGGTACTCAGGGAAGTTGTCTGGGATGGAGGGGCAGGTGGAGGAAGGGGTCAGAACCGGAGTGGTCGTGGTCCGAGGCCCGTCCACGGTCACGGGGATTTGAAGGGACATGGACTGAGACCGGATGATCTTAAAACTCTTCTTCCTGAACATTGAAGAAGAAATGCACCAATTGTTAAAACACTGTCTTATTTTTGTGAGCTCACCTGAAAACTTTCAAATGTATGTTGATCTCAGTGATTCATGTAATGCTATTAAAAGTTATTTTCAGTTGACTGAATTGGAAAAGAAAATATTACCATATAAACTAAGTGCTTTTGGAGTTCTGATACACCAGGCTTGGGCGATACGCTGGAAACAGCCGATAACCTTTTTCTTTTATAAACGTCAATTCATTTTCACATTACATCAGCATATTTAATTTCAAGAGGGCTTTTCCCAATGTTTTTCCTTTTTCCTACAGAATTACCAGTTCAGCTTTATCTAGTTTTTAAATGGTTTTATGATGACAAAATCTTTGTTTTACATTAGTGAAGCACAATCTACTGATTTCACATTACATAAGAAATACACAACCCTCAGTTGCAACATTCAAAGCACTGACAGCTGAAGTGAATAACGTTATCTTCTTACAGTGGCACCTGTAAAGGGCTGGGATATATTAGGCAGAAAGCGAACAGTCCGTTCTTGCAGTGCTGGAAGCAGTAAGCGTACTGAGCAAGAGTAAAGAACTGAGCAACTCTGACAGGGACCAAATTTAGAAGTCTGCGTCACAGCATCTCCAAAACAGCAGGTCTTCTGGGGCGCTGAAGGGACAAGGAAGCAGTCCAAGGAAGAAGAACCAGTGCAAAAGTGAAAGGTTTGGGATGTGAGCATCAGAACTGGACCATGAAGCCATGGATGAAGGCGGCCTGGTCTGATTTCTTTCACCTCACGTGGACGGCTGGGTTTGCGGCAGTGGCCCCTTTCTGCAGTATAATGCTCCTGCCACCCTGCAAAAATGGCTCAGGTTTGAGGAACACAAAGAGTTCAAGGTGTTCACTTGGCCTGCAAATTCCCCACATTTCAATCAGATGAAACATCTGAGGGACGTGCTGGAAAAACCAGTCTGATTCATGGAGGCCCCAGCTTACAAGTTACAAAAAAAGGGAACTACAGTCAAAATCTTGGTGCCGGAGCACCACAGCACCTCCAGACGTCTTCTGGAGGCCATGTTAGAAAATAAGGGCTGTTCTGGCAGCATGAGGGGAACCTATACAGTAGGCACGTGGTTTTATTGTTATGGCTGACCATAAATGTGTGTCCCTATCATGTAAATGTGTCTTTAATTTAACCCTAACCCTAAAACTTTGGTAGTTAAACTTATAAAGCACCACATGAAATAATATCTCAAGACTGGAGCGCAAGGGGTTCAGAACTGTAAGACACACCGGAGTGTGTTAGGACCAGAAGATAGTGATACTCTCTTATTTCGCGGCTCACCTCTTGGCAGTTTCCTCAGAGTGCTGCTCCGCCAGCTCCCGCAGCAGCTCTCGGTCCTTGGCCTGCTGAAGGCCGATGGGACAGTCTTCAGGCACCGTGTACATGGAGAGCGCATCTTTATTCTCCTCCTCCTTCAGCGCAGAGGCATACACTTTCTCAGCCAGCAGACGCACCTCCTCGTCCACATCACTCAGGGTGATCTTAGGGAACTGCCGGGGCATGTCTGCGCAAAAACAACAACAAAAATGCTACTCAAATCCAATTAAAATGTTAAAAGAGCGCCTTGTTTTTCTTTTCTTTTAGTTACATCATTGTTCTAGATCGGGGGTATGGAACTCCAGTCCTGGAGGACCATGGTCCAGCATGTTCTGGTGATTTCCCTGCTCAGAAACACCTGGTTCACCTCGCCAGTTCATTGCCAGGTTTAGTGAATGTGTTTGAGGAGGAGAACCATCAAACTGTGCTGGACACCGACCCTCCAGGACCGGAGTTCGACACCCCTGTTCTAGATACTAGTTGAATACAACAGTGATGGATTTTACATGTATTTTTGATATATGTTTTTATGTACATAGATGTCTGGTTTGGATGCAGTCCGTAAATGAAAAAACATTTAAAATATTACATTAGTCTCCGGGTATTCGCGACCCTAGTAAGGAATAAGCAGTTACAGAAAACGAATGAATGAATGAATAAATGTTAAAAGAAAAAACCTTTCTTCATGAGTTTTTTTTATTTTTGTAAGAGTTCTGTCTACTCTGTAAACATTGTTTATGTTTCAAAACGTACCAATTGCTCATTCAAGACAAACAGCACACCACCACTGGGTTCCTGAGCAAGACCCTTAACCCCAAGTTGCTCCAGGGAGACTGCCCCCTGTAGTTTGGGAATGGAAGTCGCTTTGGATAAAAGCGTCTGCTAAATGCCGTAAATGTAAAAGACTATGTAGGCTATGGTCCTCTGCCCACCAGTTCACACTGAAGAAATAAGACATGTTGTTAATGCAGAGTTACTGAAGGGGAGGATGTGGGTAAAGGATAATGATGTGCCGTTCCTGACTGTCTGTGAGACAATGCATGCCGTGAAGCCTTCCTTTGAAAAGAGTGGCTGAGGTTTGCCTCATCATGTATTCCCGGGAATTTCAGTCACCGTAACACTACGTTCCACACATTTGAGCATGGACTGAACTTAAAATGAGACACAACATAGTGCAGACAACCAATACGGAAATCATTTGAATATACAGTAACCCCCCTCTTTTTGTGGGGGTTACGCTCCAAGAGCACATGTGTACAGTGGAAAAACCGAGTTGTCTTGATGTGGTTAAAAAACTGCCTAAAAATGCCTATTTTTACGGTGTAAACCATAAATATGACCCCAAATATGCTCCCAAAACATGCTCCCAAAACAATTTCATGTCATTTTAACCTTATTACCCTGAAAGAAAATGTAAAGGTAAACCCGTATCCGTACTGTACAGTTTACACTGAAATCCTGCAGTGCTAGAATGTAAATACCGATGTTACCCCTGTATAGACTGTACTGTAATTCATGCAGCACGTTTTCTTTGGTATAAGCAGGTAAATACAGTAATAAATTCATTTAATTTACAGTAATAAAAATACAGGACTTTAAGAAGAACAACATGAAAAACACGAGAACACTCGAGACGCTCCACGGGGGAAATTCTGGACTGCAGCGTCACAGGGCAGCGTCCCGCCTCTGAGTACAGCGGTATTTCACCCTCCCGAGACATCAAAAAAAAAAAAAGATTAGTTCGGTTCTCGGAAAAAATCTGTGTTGGAAACCACGACTGCTGATCCGCGTTAAAGTGGGGGGTTACTGTACATCAATCCTAAAAGCAAAGAAAAGGTAACACGCTAACAAAAACAGCCTGTTGAATTCTAAAGGATCAGTGAAGTGAAGTGAAAAGCCTGTCATATGTGAAAACACCATGGCACACAGTGTGAACAGCACAAAATTCTTCCTCTACATTTAACAGCCCCAGGGACGGGCGTTGTGGGGACTGTACCTTACTCAAGGGAACCTCAGAGGTGCTTAGCAGTTTTGGGAATCGAACCCATGACTTCTTGATCGCAGGGTGAACGCCCTAACCACTAGGCGACCACCTGCCCCAAATTCTTCCTCTCCATTTAACCCATTCACCAAGTGAAGCAGAGGGCAGCCAGGAACACAGCGCCCGGGGAGCAGTGTGTGGGGACGGTACCTTACTCAAGGGAAACTCAGTGGTGCCACAGGCAGTCCTGGGAATCGAACCCACGACTTCCTCATAGCAGGGAGGATGCCCTAACCACTAGACTACCAGTTGCCTAACGGGACATTTGTCATATACAAATGAACCACATCTGTTTCTGCTCTATTGAACCTTAAACATAAATGGAAAAATAAAAAATGCTCCTGAATGCAGAATATTAAAGTTCTGAATCTGGCCCATTTAAACAAAGACTTTCGTAGCACTGTCTCTGTGTTGATTCAAATTTAGACCAAAGTAAGATCCTACGTTCAACAGTGCAACTCCATTCATTAAGCATTACAGCTTGCACCACTATCTAATCTAACAAGCACTTTACAGAATGATAAAAGATAGAGATAAATCAGATTGGTTAATGGCAAAACCGCAATAGCACAGCTGTTCAGTCACTGCCACGCTCGTAAACACCTCTGCCACTCGGAGAGCCACTGCTATTTCACAATTCCAACAAACTGTGGCTGGAAATAGCCCAGCAGTGCCAGGTGTGTTACCAGGCCAGACTGTTTGGAGAGTTGGTCAGTAGGCCAACAAACAATGGGGTCCCTTACACGCTGCTTTATAAAGGCTGTGGTAGCATGAAACAGCATTGGTTGTCCTCCGTGACGGAGAAATGTCAAGGTTTCCATTCAGTCCAGCCTCTTAAAGAAGCTCACATTCCAGACGGATCTGTGCACTCATTCACTCGCTGCCACTCGGCAGCTGCACGCCCACACACAGCAAACAGGACCAACATGAGGCCAAAAGCAAAGCAAAAAACAAAACAAAATCAATAAATATTACTGTGCTAATTCAGTAATGCAGCTTTAACACAAAACCCAACCAGCTTACTCCATAACAGCAAGTTCATTCAAGATGATCATACAACTGGGTCACATATTTTGGCAGGATGATTCACTAACCCTCTCTCCTGAGGCCAAGGCTGTAAATAGGCCTGTCGCCATTGTGAAATTTTAGATGATTAACTGTCATGTAAATGTTTTCAATTAACGCAACTATTAACTCTTTCATTTGGTTTCACACGTTCGGCCTCGCGTTTCAAGGTTTTTCATCCAACTGTACATATTTCAATTTCATTTGATTGATCACGGCAGAAAGGGGCTGAAGTACAATCCTAAAGTGACTCATTGGCTATTTTGCTTCATAGTCATCCGAAATAAAGACAAAAACTGCTAAGCTCAAATAAACAATCCAAACAAACAGTTTACTGTAGTATTTACACTATATATCCCAATCCTGTCAATGCATCCAGTCAAATTTGCTAAAAGACACTGGATAATTGAGTAGATTCCTCCCGTTCTTCACCAGATATGTCATGTGGTGAGCAAAGACAAACCACTGTGATGAAGTAGTTGCTTACTGACTTTCCCTGGCCATGGAATCAACAGAGATTTATTTCAGAGCCGTCATTGATTAAAGTCGCCCATTATATCACCGCCCATTATATCACCAGTCAGAAGTAAAAAAGCCTATGGTATGTCTCAATAAGTACATTTTCTGCATCCTTTAATTTACGTATACACATATATTTATTTGTGCATACATATAACTATATACATTATATATGTATATATGTATACACACACACACATATGCATACATACACATGCATACATATGTACACACATTAACCCACTAGTAGTTTTTATTAAATAATTGCAATTATCTAAAATAATTGCAATCCGATGTTTATCAAACTGTGACAGATCTGGCTCTGAAGAAACCATTAAGTTATTTGCTCTTCAGCATAAACAAACAAAGAAGGAATCTTCTAGCCCAGTTCTTGTACTGGACGCCCTGAATCCAGCTCAATCCCACAATTACCTGGCTGTGCACACACTTGATTCCACTCAGCAGTTATTTAGTTTAATTTCCAGCTGGCTATCCAGTTTAATATGCGGTTAGTTATCCAGTTAAATATGCAGTTAGTTATCCAGTTAAATATGCAGTTAGTTATCCAGTTTAACATGCAGTTAGTTATCCAGTTTAACATGCAGTTAGTTATCCAGTTTAATACGCAGTTAGTTATCCAGTTTAATACGCAGTTAGTTATCCAGTTTAACATGCAGTTAGTTATCCAGTTTAACATGCAGTTAGTTATCCAGTTTAACATGCAGTTAGTTATCCAGTTTAATACGCAGTTAGTTATCCAGTTTAACATGCAGTTAGTTATCCAGTTTAATACGCAGTTAGTTATCCAATTTCATATGCAGTTAGTTATCCAGTTTAATATGCAGTTAGTTATCCAGTTTCATATGCAGTTAGTTATCCAGTTTAATATGCAGTTAGTTATCCAGTTTAATATGCAGTTAGTTATCCAGTTTCATATGCAGTTAGTTATCCAGTTTAACATGCAGTTAGTTATCCAATTTCATATGCAGGTAGTTATCCAGTTTCATATGCAGGTAGTTATCCAGTTGAAAACGCAGTTAGTTATCCAGTTTCACAGGCGTGTTTGAACATGAAAATCAACAAACTGCACAGAATAAAAGGAGCAGAGCTGGCCACCCCTAAGCAAGCCAAATGCAGTGAGAAACTTAATTTCACACACCATGGCATTCATGTGCACTGGTCCTAAATCAATCCCAGCATGCTGTCAGGTTGGAATCATCCTTACCTTCAGCTCCTGCCACTGCCATCTCTGCTCCAGCTGTGTATGTATGTATGTATGTGTGTATATATGTACGTGTATATGTATCTGTATGTGTATATGTATCTGTATGTGTATATGTATCTGTATGTGTATATGTATATGTATGTGTGTATGTCTGTATGTGTGTATGTTATGTGATGTGGGTCAGGTCCAGTCCCACTCTGAACCACTGCTTTGTTCCCACACCGTTTATGTTTTCTTGACCGTCTCCATCTCCCGCTATTTTAAGAGGACAACAGCATCACGTCCGCAGAGCCACTAATCCTGAGGGCAGGTCGCAAGCGCCTGTCAACAGCCTGGAGGCTGCATATGGACAGCTTGTCCATGTGAGCCCCATGTTTTACCAGACCCTCCCACGCGCAAACTCACGTATTCCCACCCTTTATAGCCCTCCACTCTTCTTCTCCGAATCACCACAGAGCTCCCGACCCCGTCAGGTCCGCACAGCCCCAGCCACTGCTTGCCTGACTGGCAGGTGTAGTCAGCCCGCCCCCCTCCTTAATCCCTGCGATGACCTTGCCCTGGGAGCCGAGCTGAAAATAAGTAATCCCGTCGGCCGTTAGTGGAACTGTCATTCTCCGAGCAGGTAACAACGCTTGTAATAAACCCTTCTCTCACTTCATCTCCAAAGACCAGCCTGGGCGATGACACAACACCCCATGCACTTCCAATCTGTTTACACTCCAGACCTCGGGCCAATTTGAAACTGTAGATGACTGGCCTGCCTACAGCAGAACGCATGGGATGATCCTTTCCCCTGGACTGGCCGTGAACGATGCATGTGAGATGAGAGAGGACGGGGGGGTGAGGTTTACCTGATCCGCGTGTTGTTCTCTGAGCTCCTGTGGGGCTTTGTCCTATCTCTGCCTTTTAGTATTAACAAGCGTCCCACGCACAGCCAGCGGGATCAGCTCTAACAGCTGCTTTTATCTGTAACCTCACCAGGGCTTCCAACTAACCCCACAGTATAACTGGCAGCCAGCACGCCCCTAAGCTCACCACTGATATCGGGAGGCGCACCGGTCACCCCCGACTCTGGACATGTGATCTGGGTTGGGTTTTTTTTTTCTATATGGACAGAGATGAAGGAATCTCTGCTAATCACTCAGGAACAACCGTGTTTGAATCAGATGAATTAAGCTCCAGGCCTCGCCTCGGCCCTCATTCTCTCCATCTCATTGATCAGTAAGAGGTGTGGATCAGATGGCTGGCTGAGGGATTTGAGATTTATAAGAGATTAATGGGATGCTGACTGGATTTGAATGGCTGCACAGCAGGTCAATGAGAACATTGAAGAAAAGCCTCTGCTCTCAGACAGCAGAGCAACTGAGCTCTGTGGTCGCAGCTCAGGAGCTCAAGATCTGAATCGCAGAACACTTCCCAGTTCCTAATCCACGTTTGGTTTTAGGTCATCAGTGGTCAAGGTTTTCTCCAGACACTGGCCAAGAAACTAACTGCCTTCAGTGTGAGCTTTGCTGCTTAAACCAGACATCCACTTCAGAACAGAGTACAAAAAGAGAGCATCTCCTGCTTAACATCAGTCTTTTTGTCATATGGGCACATACACTAGACATGAAGGCAGAGGGTTTTGGCTACAAAACACATTCAAAATACCAAAGTAAAACCAAAGCAAAAGTGCAAACTGTGGATTAATGTATATGAATGTAAGACTAGAGATTACTCTATTCTACAGCAAAAAAAGGCTACAAAGTAGAAGCTGACTTAAAAGTTGTAGAGTTCTTTGGTTCAAACAATATAAACTTTATAAAGGCTCCTAACTGCCAGCGTTCAGTAAACAGTTCCTCTTAGCTCCATCGCCCCCTGCCTAGCAGACGGCACACAAGTCCGTTCCATCCTCATTTCTCACGTCTGGCTCTCTCACTGGTTCTTGCCAGTTTCACTCCAACAGCTACAGCACAAAGCATCTCACACTCAGTCATAAAAATGAAACATCTGACAATGTCGGAAGACCTCCGAGGACTCGTTTCCCCTCTAACGCTATCAGATCACCCATTCTGCAAACCGCTTCCAAGTTCCCAACATGTAAATTCAGCTGCAACTGTGAACACTTGTTGAAAGGTTTAAATAGGAGACAAAATTAGGCAATGTTATACTTTAGGCATGGCTTTAGCCTTTGATTACTAAAGGGAAAAGGTTGAAGACCACGACCTTGGCTGCAGCACTAAAGCAGCGAAGTAAAGCAGCCCCTTTTAGCCACGCGTGAACACATCACACCACAGCACACAGTGTGAACAGTGTGAAATTCTTTCTCTGCATGTAATCCAGTGAAGCAGGGGGCTGCCACCAACGAGGGGCGCCCCGGGGAGCAGCGTGTGGGGACGGTACCTTGCTCAAGGGAACCCGATGACACTAGTAGCTGGGATTCAAACCCACAGCCTTCTGATTGCAGGGGCAACACACTAACCACTAGGCCACGAGATGCCCCAAAACCACCATTTACACCTGATCACCTTAATGCAACTTGATTATCAGTCTTAAATCTGGAGGCAAAGTCACATAAAACAGCAGATGTAAACACTCCCAATGCACATTCGTAACTGCTCAAATCCTTCCACTCGAAAAACTAAGGTACATTTCAGTCAGATGTTATGGTAGTGTAAATGCATCCATCTCTCCAGGAAACATCTGACAACCAAAACCCCTCCAACTACTATCACAGCGCCCCCTGCAGTTCCGCTAATGGAAAAGACCGCCTTTCAGGACTTGAAGGCATCATCACTGCACTTTCAGTTCATCTCCTGCCTTCAGTTTTATTTTAATTCTACAGCCCACTCAGAGTGAGCCAGTTGACTCAAATACAGTATCAGTTTAGTTAAACTCACACTGTCGTTTTTCACCTCCTCACTACAATGTACTGTTTTAACACAGAATATATGATAGCGAGGACACATGAGGGTCATTATTCTACACAGTCTCTTCTGTTAACACTCACTGTGTTGTGCAAAACTGTGCTTTTCTTTTGAATAGAACAAAAAAAAGCAGGAGGAGCAGCACAGGAGATTGATTGTTGTACGTGACCTGATTTGCACATTCGCCACATAGTCATTTCAGTCTATCTGACCGGAGATGCATTTGACCACCAAGTGAAAACTCATGGCTGAAATCTGATCAGGATAAAGTTCAGATATTGGTGATATGAAGGGACCAGGTGTAAACAGGTCTATGTCAGTGGACAGTCCTGAAAAAAAAAAACATTATCTGTGTCTTATCTTCTTTCTTTTAGGAAGCCAAAAACAGGCAAAAGATGGAATAAGAGACTGCCATGTCTTTTCTAACATGTATTTTGTGCTCCATGACTGGATGGACTACTCAAATCCCATGACTGTAACATCCAGTATATTCTCCTCAAGGTTATAGAAAGAAACAGAGAGAACGAGAGAGAGAGCTAGAGAGAGAGCGAGAAAGAGAGAGAGAGAAAGATAGAGAGAGATAGAAAGATAGAGAGAGAGAGAGAAAGAAAGAGAGAGCGATAGAAAGATAGAGAGAGACAGAGAGATAGAAAGAGAGAGAGAGAGAAAGACAGAGAGACAGAGACAGATACAGAGAGAGAGATAGAGGGAGAGAAAGATCGATAGAGAGAGCGAGAGAGACAGAGAGAAAGATAGAAAGAGAGAGAGAGAGAGGGACAGTAACCACCTAGGAACACACTTAGCGAGACCATAGACCCACCGTTTCCTAAACAGGGGCTCGACAGCTGCTTCACCAGGCGGTTGTCTCCTCTCCTCATCCTCTGTTTTCTCAGGCCTGCAGGGACAGACAGAGAACATGATAAGCAAGCGCCTGCTGCAAGCCTCACGGCAAGACGCACGAGAGCTAAAGCATGCATTAGAGCTGCTTAGAACACAGGGCACAGATTAAAAGAGAGAGAGAGCGCCACATTATGTGTTCGGTTCTAGGTTAAAAGTAACAGCCCCCGAAGAGCCACCCCTACCTGCAGCCCCACGGTGAGGAGGGAAACGATGCTGAGGGGAATTCCCTGAGGGGAAAGGGAGAGAGAGGCAAACAGAACCTGTTCCACTTCACAAACACCAACAGTCTGCCGTTCACCACCTGAACGGCTTAGTACATTAACACCTGTGGACGTAATGAACGCACCCCCACTATCCTCACTGACAAGACACTCTGCTAGTGGCCATTATTTACACTTACTCAATGTGGTTCTATGCTCCTGTGCAATAACAACATATATATGATGCATTTTTATGTTATCCATCCTGGAAGGTTTACATCCCATTCCCACTACCGTTACATTGCTATACTGTCTATTTATTGTATTGTTTCAGATTTACATTCCATCCACACTGCTGTCTCATTGCTAGATTGTGTATTTACTGGTTTGTTTCTGCCATTCCTGGCACTTTGTGCAATGCTGCATCCTGTGCAATAATGATATTTAAAACGCAAGACTAATCATTATGGAAGGTTTACGTCTCCTGCACACTGCTGTAACATTGATATATTGTCTGTTTATTGTATTGTTGCTGCGTCCTGTTCAATAATTATACTCGTGGTGCAACACTATAATGTTTACACAGTGTCTACTCAGTACTGTTACGTTGTGTCTATGTATTGTCTATTGTCTCTACTGTAACATGCTCTCTGTTGAATGTTGCTATATGTTGCACCGTGGTCCCTGGAGAAACGTTCTATCGTCACACTATGTACAAGTTCTCAGCTGCAGATGATAATAAAGTAACCTAGAACGCTGTGTTAGCGTATTAGCATCGAGAAACTTGTGTGCTAGCGTTAGCCTGGGCTCCTCTGCTCGGGGGTGAAGCTCGAATATCTGCTGGTGGTCGAGCATCTTGCAGCAATACAGAGCTCCAGCAGCATACTCACAGTGGAGATCTCACCCAGCTCTTTCCTTGCAGGCTTCAAACACAGACTGTCAGTCGTCGTGTGTCTCTCAGAAGCCAAGCTGCAGACACGGTTCTCCTCTAAACACCTTACAGGAGTTCAGCTCCCGCACCTGCAGGTCTGAAGGCTGCTGAGTCTGGATGTGAGAAGGTCTTTGCAAACAGTGCCCCCAGTCACAGGAGTCTGAGGTGCCCCCCTGTGGGCAGACTCCTCACCAGAGGACACCTTCACACTCCGAATGAAGCTACACTTCATATGGACAAAAGTATTGGGACGCCTGGGACCATTCCACGAAAATTGCATTCAGATACACAGACTGGCAGCGAACCTTGGAATCCAAATTTCATCATATACACAGCATGGACAAAAGTATTGGGATTACACCAAAGATATTACATTAGAATACATAGACGTTATAGCCCCATTTGCAGCTATAACGTCTGAAAACGTACCCAGGTGTGTCCCAATACTTTTGTCCTTATACTGTATAATGTTGGTCACTGGAAAGTGCTGGCTTATGTTTTAAATATGAAAAATATTAGAGGTAAATATGTCTGTTGCCATGGTATGTTATGCAATGTAGTAGTGACAGAACTCACCATCAGGTGTTCTTGTGTCTTCATCCATCACTGCGACTGCACTACAGCTCCCAGCATGCATTTCGCAAGTAAGTCGTACAGTCTCCCCACACGCACACACGTGTGGTGAGGAAAGCTTGACAGGCAGCATGGTCTCAGATGTTCAGACTGGTAAATGCGGATTGATTAGGTGTGTGGGTGGGGAGAGGCACCTTCAATTTTTTGAAAATTTCCACCTTTAAGATACAGCATATGGAGAAAAGTATTGGGACACTCCTGATTTTCAGGGTTCGGGCTAGGCCCATTACTTCCAGTGAAGGGCAAACTTAATACTTCAGCAGACCAAAATTCCAACTTTGTGGACCCTGTTTGGGGAAGAACCTTTTCCAGTCCAACATGACTGTGTCCCAGTGCGCAAAGCGAGCTCCATAAAGACGTGGCTGGAGGAGTTCAGTGTGGAAGAACTTGACTGTTCCAGTCAGAGTCCTGACCTCAACCCCATCCAGGACCTTTGGGATGAACTGGAACGGAGATTGTGATCCAGACCTTCTCGTCCAACATCAGTGTCTGACCTCATAAATGCTCTACAGAATGAATGGACATAAATTCCCACAGAAACTTCAAAATCTTGTGGAAAGCCTCCAAGAAGAGTAGAAGCTGTTATATGGAACCAGGTGTCACAATGTATAACATAAATATAGCCGTTTTATTTACTGTCCAAAACATGCATCCTCTGAGTGTTTGTATGAAATGCTGATGATGGGAAAATAGTGGCAAAAAAAGCTTTGCTTTTGGACTATCATGCCTCATAATGACCCACATGCCCATGAACAGATTTTTAAAATTCAAATATTTTAACGCCTTCTCACAAATTTATTGTAAACAAAGTCATTTAGAGTGGTTTAACAGGAACTGGTTCATTGAAGAGGAACTCACTTTTTTTTTAATGTTGGTGATATAACAGATGTGTTGTAAGAACAGTGAATTGAAAACAGGTGGACTGGTGAGAGAATGCAGTGTTTAGATACTATATTAAACTCAATTATTCTCAAAAGTGAGAGGACAAAACAGTGTTAGATTTCATGGGCCCTTTAAAGATTTCCTCCCTAGAATCTTATGTCAAGGCCATGGATTATTTAGCGACTTTTATGTCGAGCCAGTGATGTTTATGCTTTACTTGGTCGTGTAGAACAGAAAGGGGATGCATGGTAACATCTTTGGTCCTGTGATGGGCCAGATTACAGTGTTAATCACTCCCAGGGATTGGGTCATCAGGGCTGTTTTTGTTTTGGCAGGAGAAGACTCAGAGCTTCCAGACTGTTGCTCTTCAGTGGCATAAGAATCAAAGACAGTCCAACAATGTGTGTGTGTGTGTGTGTGCGGGAAAGAGAGTTGTGTAGAGAACTGGAATCAAAGAAAAGGTTGATGTTTTAGGATCAACCTGTCAAAGTAAGCGTGTGATTTTACACTCATCTATAATACACTTGTCAGTATTACCTACATATGGTTGGGGGTTTGAAGCCGGTACCTGGTCTTGTGTTAGTGTGTGTGTGTGTGTGTGTGTGTGTGTGTGGAGTTTACATGTTCTCCCCATGGGGGCGTTGGTCCCCGCCGGGGTCTCTGGTTTCTCCCACAGTCCAAAGACATGCCTGTCAAGAGAATTGGAGCTTCTAAATTGATCTTAGGTGTGTGTGTGTGTGTGTGTGTGTGTGTGTGTGTGCGCCCTGCATGGGGTGTGCGCCCAAGGTGAGTCCCTGCCTCGCGCCCGTAGACCCCAGGATAGGCTCCGGGTACCCAAGACCCTAGTAACGATTAAGCGGTTACAGAGAATGAATGAAGTAAAAGTGAATGAATTAATACACTATCACTGTCTACATATAGGTTTGTACAGTGAAAGACTGTTGTGGTTCTTATGTCAAATTGCTGGGTTCGATATAAGAACCACTAGAGTTTTTAATGCATTGAAAATGACATTCTTATAGAAAGAAGTTTAGATGTAGAGTCCAGAGACTATGACAGATTTCTCTCTCAATTTGTCTCACTCTCCTCCCTCAAAAAGTACCATTGGCTTTATCCTCTGATCATTAAAAGTACAAAAAATTCCCCAGTTTTTTTTTTTTTTCACAGCAAAAAAAAAAGGAGAACCAAAGTTCATCATCTCTGGCTGGTTGCTCAAAAGGAAAATGAAACACGTCTGACCTGAAGCTTAAAAAAACCAAGACAGTAAAAAAACAAGGTGTTCAGCATGTTATGAAATACAGGACAACTGAGCCCTTTAGGCGTCCACACCTTGATGACTCACTGTTGTTTTTACTTGGAGCCAGTGTGTTTACTGGCACTATGCAGCCATGACTTTCTATTTATTTTCTTAAATCAAAGTTCTCTTCAAGTCTACTTGCCTTTAAAACCACCAGAGATTGCTTGGGTTCAGATTCTAATCCTACAAAGATTAAACTGGACAGTTCTAATTAATCACAGCTGATTATTGCCAGCTAATATGTTATCATGCCAGAAAATGGAAAGAGTCTACAGAATAGCATGAATGGGACATTTATGAAGTGCTGAATGGTAGGACAGAGATCGAGCAACCGGGCTTTCTATCATAGTTGGTTGTGAGTTTAGAAATAAAGTAAAGTGACCCTTATAGTCACGCATGAACACACCACAGCACACAGTGTGAACAGAAATTCTTTCTCTGCATTTAACCCAGTCACCAAGTGAAGCAGGGCGCTGCCACCAACGAGGGACACCCAGGGAGCAGTGGGTGGGGGGATGGTATTTTGCTCAAGGGAACCTCAGTGGTGCCACTGACTGTCCTCAGATTCAAACCCACAACCAAGTGAAGCAGCGGGCAGCCAGGAACACAGCGCCCAGGAAGCAGTGTGAGGGGAAGGTACCTTACTCAAGGGAACTTCAGTGATGACGCTAGTGGAATTATAGTAGGATTGGAACCCACAACCTTCTGATCACAGGGGCATGGCCCTAACCACTAAGCCACCAGCTGCCCCAACTTTCTATTTTATGAAAATGGGGCCAACTATTCTATAAACTAGTCTGTTTTTATGAGAGTTACTAACACACACTAGTATTTTTGGGGCAGCTGGTAGCATGGTAGTTAGTGAGTTGCCCCTGCGATCAGAAGGTTGTGGGTTCCAATCCTACTATAATTCTGCCAGTGGCATCACCGAGGTTCCCTTGAGTAAGGTACCGTCCCTACACGCTGCTCCCCGGGCGCTGTGTTCCTGGCGGCCTGCTGCTTCACTTGGTGAAAATGGTTTAAATACAGAGGAAGAATTTCACACTGTTCACACTGTGTGCTGTGCTGTGCTGTGTTCACGTGTGACTACAAGGGGGCACTTTACTTTATACCACTGTCAGTGAACACCATCCACACTAGGTGGAGCTCTAATCTTAGAGATTCTGAAATCCTCACCCCCTGCTTGCATCTTATACGTTCTTTCATTGTGGCTGTGTGCTGAAAAACAGTTCCTGTTCGGTTCATTACCCCAAAACTGACCCTGGGGTATCTGTGACCATCAGAGGGGTTGTCGGTGACCAGTTTGTGTCAGAGAGGAAGTTCAATGGCCCTCTCTGTATCCTCCATACATCCCTCCACACAAGTCCCCTCAACCTTGAAGAGAAAAGCAATACAAAAAAAATCCAAAAAACACTTTTGTTTATTGGCCTTTTTGGCCTTTTTCGCCAGACAGGGTAAGCCCCAGCACAGAGAGCCATTAATACTGCTTGGCCAGATGTGTATTTACTTTTCAAACTGCCTGAGGTTGAGGGAACTTTATAGAGAACAAGTTAAAATCGTTAATCCCGGGCACAACTTTTTAATGGTCAAGACTGGGCAGAGATTCGCTCCGTAATAGCTGCTTCAGACTTTATGGGTATATTTTACAAATCTTCCTAATCTCATATAAGGTTTGATAGGGAAAATGTATAGACCAAGAAAGTCAACTGTGGCTCAAAACAGGCCAGACTGATATTTACAGTGGTTACACTGGAAAAGAAGCCGGTATTGTAATTACTCAGATAATTAATAACAAATGCATCCTCACAGAAAGGCTGTGGAAGTGCTTGCAGGCTAACTTTTCTACAGGGCACAGAGAAAGAGCCAAGAGATACTTTGGTTTTATCGGGTAAAAAAAACCCCCAGCAAAAACGCCAGCTTCTCCTTTGCTTTGCCACGATCCTGTTTATTCTAGTACTGAATGAACCAATGAATGGTTTCGGGCTTTTGCATTAAAACAGCATGGGGTCTACAATAAAGCTGCATAGCTGAAGTTCCATCTCATTAAGAGAGGAATGGTAATGATGTGTTTAATAGGAGAGTCCTACAGGGGGCCTTACTCAGGACTGCGAAGGCCTTTGCTCTACATCTCGAAGGAATGCTGCATGGTCCATCCCTACACCTCCCTCAGAGAGCGGCATCCTTCTGGACAGACTGATTTCTGTTGATTGTTGGTCTCAGTCCAGGCTCAGTTTACACTCTGATCCCAAGCCAGGGTCGTGCCGTGCCATTCAGTTATACTAGATGTTTTCTGCCACTCTACACAGGTGCACATATGTAGAGCAGGAGCACAAAATTTAGGCCTCAGCAGGCCATTGGGAACTACTGGCTATGTTCACGTTACTACTATCTGTTGCTGAATTCATAATTTTTTTTACTTTTGTGCTCAGATCTTTTCCTTTGAAATCCTTTTGAATCCTTTGATTGTTCACTTTTGTAAGCCATAATTGTAAGTGACCCATGTCTGTTCTGAAAAGACCTACATTTGCTCATTTTAGCCCCAACTTCACAGCTACTGACACCTTTGTGGCTCTGATGAAGTGGATCAAATCCAATTTGAGAGAAATCGGATGTTCACATAGCTCAACTAAATCAGTTCTGTCACATTTCTCCCAAAAACTCCACTCCAGGCCATATAAAGCCGTATGTCAGGGGATTATAGGTGCGTGTGTGTGTCCATACTGCCAGACAGATGAAGGAGAGCACTTCTGTTTTATTGCCCTCACTTCCTGCAAGCCAGAACAGATGAGGCCGTGACGATCTCAGCTCTGATTTATGCAAAACGTTTATTGGTTGACCATGTTACTCTGACATGACAAAATAAATCACATTTACAAATATATTATTACACACATCGGAACACAAAATTCTCTGACCACAGCTTGAAACAATATGACATTTATGACATGAAATGAATAATAGACAACATACGTACAAATGCCCTTATTTTTTCTTTTATTCCTGTACAAAAATAGCTCTCTTTAAGTAGTAAAAAGTAATATAAAACAATTAAATAACAATATCTTGACACTTTTTTTGGCTTATATACATATACTGGCAATAATAAAAAAAAAACATTACATATAGATTGCACATATCTCTATACAAAAAATAATAATAATAATAATGTTCAAGTAGAGTACAATCCTAGTGGACTGGCAATAGCATCTTTCCTAATATCCTATAAGTCATTCATCCCTCATACAGTGTCCAAAAAAAGATGGTTTGAGACAGAAGACAGCTTCATCGCCTTTTTTTCTTAAAGTCCATCTCCGCAGAATCACCAACATGCGTCTTTCCCAGATGGCTTTAAGTCCAGAGGTGTTTAATTTTTTTTCTGAGAGAGTTTTTGAGGAGACATTTGAGTCCCCTAATCCCATCAGATAGTCCGTATGAGGAGCAGTGAGAGGACACTGGAAATTCTGTCCAGCGGAAGGAGGTTTGTATTCCTGACCAGTGCCTGTGGTCAGTCCATGGTGCTGGGGATCAGTGCAGTGATCTTTACACTCACACTCAGTGCTCCGCCACAGCTCCAGTTCTTGACCACAGCATCCCTGTCTCTCTCACTAGCTCTCTCTCTCTCTCCCTCTCTCTCTCTCTCTGTGCCTCTGTCTCTCTCCCTTTCACAGTGCGTGGTGGAACAGCTGTTGTTTTCGCGCTTCAGCTTTGGCCAGGCTTCCTCCAGCGAGGCCTGCTGTTTTTCCCCCAGCCGCTCGGAAGAGAAGCTCTTGGCAGGAGTCTGAGGCATTTGTAGAATTTCAGAGTTTGGTCCAGGGAGCCTGGCGGGGGCGCTGCTTCCCCCTCCATCCCGTTCCGCGGCTACCCGTCCTGTTCATGTCCGTCTGAGCAGCGCCTCCAGCTTGTGCAGCCTCCACATGGGCCGCAGTGGGCCTCCCTCCTCCTGCTCCAGGGTCATCCTCCTCTCGGGGACGGACCTGCGCCGCCGCCCGTAGCCCTCCGGGCTGATCTTGTCGATGGGGGCGCTGGCAACCTTCATCTTGTTGTTGAGCTGTTGCAAGCGGTAGGCCAGGTCGTGCACGATGCAGGTGCCCAGTTTACAGCCGGACCTCCCTGGCTGGTTGGGGGAGCTCTTGGAGCGCTTCGTCCTCATGCCAATGTGGCTGGCACTGGAAGGGAGGAGAGAAAAGAGTGGACGGTTATTCCTCAGCTGCATTTACCAGGCAGATCACAGCCCTGAATGACTTTAGGCCCTTGAGCTCTAACTGCCTGTCTTGGGGGTCCAGTCTCGAACTCCTCACTTAATACCTCACATATTAGTTGTACACTGCACACAGTCATTACTGAATAATCCATGGTAGTTACTGAGTAATAAGCCCAAACTTGATGGAGTTAATACTTTGTGTTTGATGAGCTGAAACAAAAATCTTGCCAAGCACGATAGACCTTGTTTACTTTCATGCTCCAGTTCCACAGACTAGAGTTATGCTGGTCTGTATCGAAAAATAACCGGCACCAATTTTCTTACCTGGAATGTGGAAGCAGGGTGTCTCTGACGTCCTCGGGTCTGACAAACTGCCCGGGATCTGCTTCCCTCAGAGCGGGCAGGCTACTCAAATCCCTTTTCAGTCTATGTAGCCAGACACTAATCAGCAAGAGAAACATGAAGTCCATTAGAAAAGCTGCAGATGAAACCACTAGTGGTCCACAGTTTGTAAAATAAAGTGATTTTTAAAATAAAGCCCTTTGGACTCTACTTACCTCCTTTTCAAAACTTGGCTGAGGTTGAGTTTCGCACTGTCTGCACCAGGTGTGACAGTGACCAGCAGGCAGCAGGAGAAGAGGGACAGAAGGATCGGGTTCATTTTGCCTGATATCTGTGGAGAAACAAAATAAAAAAAACAAGGTCTTCATCAAGCTCGAAAAAGAAAGCCACCAACTTGCTTGCAGCTCCCTCTTTCTGTGACAAAGGTCTAAAAAGCCGTTGTTTGCCCTCATTACAGTTATTTAAAGTGGCGAGCTGGGGGTCACGCTCTTTACAAATAAGTAAACGTTCCACCACGCTTCAGGACAAAGGCTACACAGCTGAGCTTGGCTGAGCTTTAATCTCTCTGGAGCTTGCCAGAGTCTCTATCTATTACAGCCAGCTTGTGGTCCAGTCCATAAAGATTCAAGTCAAAAGCCAGTGGCTGGAGCAACAGTAACGTGCAAGATGAACTGACCCTGACTTTACCGGCTGTACTATATGCATACACGGCGAGACAGCTTATCTCAGTTAAGCACACTTGAGCCCTGACCTAATAAATAAAAAGCCATCAGCTGGAGGAGCAAGGAGCAGCCCCCCCATGAGAAAGCAATGCGTCCGTACCTGTGAAGCTGTGGGGTTCCCTCAGGAGTTTGTGCAGAGGCAGTAATCCAGCGGCTCCTTCGCTCGCCGTTCGCGCTGAAATGCAGCTGTGACACTCAGCTAATAGTCTGACTCTCCACACCAAGTGTGAGGGTATTTATACACTACAGGTAGGAGGGGCTGGCTCCTAACCCACGCCCCCCCAACATCACCAAGCCAGTATTTCCACTATGCAGCTGCACCAAACATCAGTGGAAGTCTTTTTCTGTACTCCTCCTTGTGTTAAGCAAATACAGATTGGAGTCATTCTATTAAAAAAAAAAACAAATATCCTACGAATATGAAGTCATCTAAATAATTTCATATGCAGAAAGTCAGTCTCTGCAAATCTACAGTACAAGCAAAAAACCCCCCCCAAAAAACGGAAAGAATCCTGCTCCTCTGAGAGACTGGTAACATTGCTCATGTCTGAAGTATTTGGGTGGGTAAAATGAGTGAATAAAGCAAGACAAGCAAGGAAACAAGGACGCCGTGTAAAATCTGGATTTCATTTCGAAATGATTAACTTTGATAACAGCAAACAGCACATCTTCAAACTATTTTGGGAGTGCGACCCAAATTGACATTTTGTGCTAATTACACCTATTACAAAACAAGCCAACGCCATGAATGATGGATCATTTTTGTACTCTGACAAAGCCTTCTATTTTTCCTCCCTGTGCTGTAACTTTACGTCTTCCATTTCCTAGACTAATGTGATCGGATTTAGTCGTATGATGCAACATTTAAACAGAATCACATTTTACTGTCAGTATATCTTCTATCCTGGAATCTTTCCGAGGGTAATGGATGTAATCAGAAGAAGCAGGCGTTTTTTCATTTTCCTCCTCCACTGTCCTTCGGGAGATAGGGTATTATCTCAGTGTTATTATTACAGCCCTATTAAGCTGGAAAGCACAGACGGCAAAGCTGCCGTTAAAAGTATCCCATGTCTTTCGTGTTAAAACGAGAAAATTGCTTCATTACCAGAGAGAACACTTTGCTGCATTGAAAGAAACGTCACATGAGAGACATGTGGGTTAACACTATGTCAGAGAGGGTCGTCAAGCAGATGTAGATTACAAGCCCCTGGGGGGTGAATATTTTAAAGGCAAAAAGAAAATAAAAATGCCCGCATGCCTTTAGGATTACTTGGTTCTATCGGTTTTGTTTTGCAAAACAGTTGACAAGTGTTTGATGAGGTCAGGTTTGAGCTACGCATGTCAATTTCTTCTTTTCCTCTTTTTTGGAGCGCTCTTCACCTTCATGCCGGCCTCTATAATTCACTATTTAAGAGCGCTGGATGCATCTGGAATGCCCTATAACATAGCATACGCATTAGGCATGAGTCGGTGTGACAGTTGGGATTTCGATTCTGGATAAACGGAGGTTTCGATTTCTTGGAATGCAGATAGATTCCTTCTGACTTTCAAATCCGATCAATCGCCTGCTGGCCCCGTGCGCATCACTCCTTTGGAAGCATTGGAATTTCCTGCGATTGTTTGATCGGTGACAGACAAACACGGGTGTTTATTGAAGAGCGTGACACTTATGGCGGCTGTTGCTAATTGACTCAAGGCGAAAAAAGCCCTCATCGTGGACTTTCAGTACTTTTATCCTTTTATGGACCGATTGAGAGATTGCACAACCGACTGACAGCACTATCAGTGGTGGTTTGTGACTCAGTCCCAATATGGTTATTGTTTGCTGAGTGTGAAAAACGATTAGACATGTCGATGGAATGAGGATGTTTAGGTGAGAACCTCTGTGTCAAAGGTGTGTTGTGTTGCAGGTGAGGTGAATCGTTCTTTGATGTGAGGGTATGGTATTCTCTGGAAATTTGTACACCTCAAAATAGGATTTTTGTCTGCCATCCTCAGGCGCTGCAAAGATTCCCGGTACAACGGATGGACGTTTTGGATGAGGGTGGCCCTAAAAAATGAAAACAGCACCTCCTTCAACAGAAACCTGTAATCCCACCCAACTGCTCAAATGTGCAAAAGGTGCCTGACTCATTTTAAAAGACAGGTGTAAGTGCAACCACCTCCCATAAATCCAGGATGAGTAAGATATGACAGATCCAGATGGGTCGCCAAGCAATTTTTGCGCTGGAGCCACAAGTTATAATAACTGAATTCCCCAATAATCACACAGTTCCCTTAAACAATGCTGAGTTGTCTGCTGTGTTCAGAAAGTCATAGCAAGATATAGATTACAAGCCCCTGGGGAGGGGTGAACATTTTAAAGGCAAAAAAAAAACCCTCCTGAATGCCTTTAGGATTACTTGGTTCTATCGGTTTGGTTTTGCAAAACAGTTGACAAGTGATTGATGAGGTCAGGTTTGAGCTATGCATGTCGATTTCTTCTTTTCCTCCTCACCTTCATGTTGGCCCCTATAATTTAATGAGTAAGATATGACAGATACAGATGGGTCGCCAAGCAATTTAAGTTTAAGTGCACAGGAGCCACCAGTTATAATAACTACATTCCCTAATAATCACACAGCTCCCTTAAACAATGCTGAGTTGTCTGTTGCGTTCAGAAAGTCATAGCAAGGCTATATGTACCGAATGGTTAATTTGTAACAATGACTTCAGTCCATTCAGGCGCTCATATGCTGACCACATGGAAAACGAAAGCATTGATGACGGAGAATACCTGTCCTGCTTTTCTCTGTTAAAGTGAAAAACACATATAATACTGATATTGAGAATTTATCAATTTTGTAAGCCATACTGTATCAGAATTCACTTAAGCAAGTCTACTGAAGATCACTTAACACCTTGGTGTCCTGGTGTGTTGCATTCAAAGGAATATTGAAAAGTAACTGGAGTTTTCACACGTTTTTACTTCTGCTAGGTTTGATTGAACTTGCTATGTCTCTGCTTCTTTTGCATCTTTTATTTAACATGTAACATGTCTTAATTTGTCAACATGTATTAAAATGAGCAGAATGAAGCTTTCAGGAAGCTAATTTTGCTTCGTTCTTTACATTTTGCACGTGTAATCGCTGGCCTAAGATTACACAACCTGAAAGGTTTTGTGTGGCTGTTAACCCATGCATAAGTAGAAAACTCAAAAAAGGAATAAAGAGGACAGAAGTGCACTGTAGATAGATAGAGGCTAAGTCAGAGGTCCTGCAAGGCCGGACCACTGTGGTGTGTGGTGTTTCCTCTTCACTGACTTTAGTTCGGTTTAAAAATTGTTGGGCACTGTTGTCAGGGATGTGGGGGTTTACTGATATTTCAAAAAGTTTTATAGAAAAAAACGTATCAACGTAAAAAAAGAGTAATGGGAATATTATTTGAATCATCCTTTTAAAATGTGATGGGGGCAAAATTGATTAGTTTTTTAAAGAGTGGTAGGGAACATGTCCTGGGTGTAAATGATGCCCTTACTGCTCTCTATCACACACCACCACTTTTTGAAACATCAGTAAATTCCACAGCCCCAACAACAGTCCACAGAACAAACCGATGCACCTTTGAGAGCAGACACCATACTCCACAGTGGTCTGGCCTTGCAGGACCTCTGACTTAGCCTCTATCTATCTACAGGGCATGCAAGCACTTCTGTCCTTTTTTCACCCTTTTTTCTGACTGCCTCGTACCTTAGCTCAGGGGTCACTTACCTCATCCACACACCCCTCTGTGGATCAGACTGGTGATCCCTGCCCTTGCCTTACGTCTTTGTATCCAATATGTACAATATGCATACCAGTCCTCTTTTTTTATCTGATGGAGTAGAACATTTTCTTCTTATGCGTGGGTTAGTGGATATACAAACTGATTTCGGTCATGCAATCTTAGGCTAGAGATTTTGTGTGCAAAATCCAGTGGTCTGGCCTTGAAGGAGCTGTGCCTACATCACACCTGCATCCCTGCATCCATTCAAGACTGGAGTTTTGTGGTACTCTTTTTTATTAACTAGCACTATTTTTGATTTACATTCCATAATCCCATTGCCTCCCTGCTTCCTTGTGTACCTGCAGGACGGGAGTTTTGGACTGTACACGGCTGGGTTCCTGCAAGAGAGGAGTTTTGGACTATACACGACTGAGTTCCTGCAGGAGAGGAGTTTTGGACTGC
>JBBPCX010000038.1:5276373-5286380 GCA_037974365.1 Hydrocynus forskahlii
TGTGTGTGTGTGTGTGTTTGTTTGTGTGTTTTTGTGGGTGGGTGTGTGTGTGTGTGGGTGTGTGTGGGTGTGTGTGTGTGTGTGTGAGAGAGAGAGAGAGAGAGAGAGAGAGAGAGTGAATAAATCTATGTGTCCTGATCAGTTTCACTTCCAACCACTGTGTAGAGGCTTTACAGTGAATGCAATACAAAGACAATAAAGAAATAACATTAGAGCAGGTGTAGTTTATAATTGACGAACTTCTGCAATTCACCAGACCTCTACTTTAATTCTAACTGTAAACAACAACAACAAACACACTCTCTCTGAGTCAGTAAATGGATGGACCTGTTGTGAGAAGTGCCCCTGACTTCATGCACTTGCAGCACTGTCCTCTCAGTGTCTAGTGTTAAAGACAGCGTGTGTGATCTGAGCACTGATCACTGAGCCAGTTCATGTTTGTGTTAATGTCCAGTTAAGTACTGCATTGATTTTTCTTAATGGATAATGCACAAGGATCTGTGTGTCATTGATTTTTCTGTCTGTTCGTGTCGTGTAGCTTTAGGAGGATAGTCCAGCCTGGGCTGCAGGGGAAGGGCTCAGTGCAGAGAGAGAGAGGGAGAGAGCGAGCTTCCTTTGTTGTGGAAAGCGGATGCACAGCCCAAACCAAGAGGAAACAGGCGTGATTATGAGTTCTGGATTTACGCAGTGCAGTGCTGAAATCCCGGGTGGTGCAGAGAAACCTCAGTTTGCTTTGCTTTTTGCCTAAATAAGCCAGAATATTCTCCCCCCTTTTTTGTTCTCCTGATGCTCAGAGGCGATTGAGTGGAAAAGCTGTGTTAATCATGTGTTGAGTGGTTCAGGCAGTTCATCATGATTGTTGTTGGAGGCCAAAAATGTAGTGAATGCGTTTTCAGACACAGGCCCCAAACTGTGGACTGTTTCTCCTTCTCCTCCTCCTCTTCCTAAGTCGTATTGTCCAGCTTATGCAAGTCATGTCTCAGAGTATTTATGACCGGCCGTTATTCCAGGCTCCACATTCCTATTGGTAATGTGGAGCGATTTGTTATCGCTTCATGGAAAACTCCTTGTGAGATTTGAAGTGGTAGCAGGAGGACTGCTGCAGATTTCATTTTCAGACTTTGTCTCCTCAGGATGCGTAGCAACCGAGCAAGGCGTCAGTGGCCTACTTTGCCTGCGCTGCGATGCACGGAGCTCAAATAATGCGATCAGTCTTCTCAGCAGCTTCTGCTGCTCCCCGAAGAGGCTCATCTTTGGGTAAACATTGCTCAGCCTTAACCGGGAGCCTAGTGAGTGGGCAGCGGCCCCGGCCTCTGTCCAAAGTTCTGACTTAAAGGGCCAACACAGCTGAACCCCTGTTGTGACTTGTAGCAGGGGCTCGCATGAATGAGTAAATGGTGTCCCCCCATCATGAGCTTGCACACGCTGCCAGTGGACAAATGACTTTCTTGTGTAGGGAGAACAAAATGTTCCTGGCATCCGCAGAGCGAGCGCTGGATGCAGGCGTCCCGCTCGCATAGCAGCGCTGCCGGAACCATTAGAGAAGGATAATAAATGGACGAGCCTTTGCCCAAGCGGAGCCTGTTTTCTCTTGGTCTTCAGTGTGTCCCAGCAGAGGCACATCCCCTGAGAGCCGCCCTTCCTCTCCTCCGATTTACATGGTTTATTTTTCCTGCTCATTCTCATCTACTGTTATTGACGGCGATGACGCTGTTGCCTGCCGCCATTTGAACTCCACATCCACATCCGCTGGCAGCAGTAATTTTTATAACGAGGGTCGGAAGTGCATAGCATTCTCAATGAGAGACGATGAGTTTGGGCAAAGCCTGCGAGACGAGTTTCGGCAAAGTTTCTTAGTGTAATACTAAGAGGATAGAGGTCTCCACCCATTATAGGGTGGGTGTGGCCAGTTAAGTCCTGCAGTTTAATATGATGAGACAGAGAAAAAAGCACCTGTGTGCCATATAGATCTGGACACAATCACAATATGTTGCTGTTTCTTGAGCATATTGTCGGTACTCCCAGAACACTGAGTGAGCTGAATGTCTGTTTACAAAGAGAGCATAATTTAGTCCTGTTTTTAGTTCACTGTGAGGTTTTGAACAAATTCTTACATTCATATTTGTGATTGTATTTCTATTTGGTTTTTTACCTGTTCATTTTAATGAGACTGTGTATTATGAAAAGTGTTAGTATATTAGTAAGGATGGGTTCTGACTGGTCAGTAGTGAAATATGGAAACGCTCCTGGACAAACAGTTATTTTTAATACTTTTGGTATCAATGCAACATTAAGGTATTTTCAAATGGATGATCCTAATCGATCATAATGGTTGATTAATGGTTAGAGGCTCTCTACACCGCAGCAGGGGTTCACATTTTTTGACCAGACTGTAGTAATTGCTCCTCACTCATTATATACTATTGAGAAATAAAAAGTAATACGATTATTTTAATTTGATGTCTTTAGTATCAATAAGAGTGTTGAAAAGTATCAATATCAAGTAATACCAAGATTGATATGGTATCAGTACAATCCTAATGAGACCCATCCTTTGATTTTATATAATTACCATGCACCCCTATTGCCTGACTTAAAACATACAGTCAAAACTATGAGTGTCTGAAATCGCGCACTTGCACACTTCGATCACTGTGTTGTAGTGTATAGTGCGTTCACACTGACAACCAAGCTAAAACTCAGTGCACTGAAAGTACCCGGATGGTGCGCTGATAACGCCCAAAAAACGCAGTACGGAACGATGGACACTACTCGCACTAAACGGGTGCCATTTTGACTATGTAGCGGAAGGGGAGGGACTTTCGACAAGTTTTCAGAGTTGAATAATGGCGGCCAACAATGAAATGTCGGTGCAAGCACAAGCGGACTCAAGCAGCTGCTTCGTATAAATGTAAAGTAACGTTAATAAAATTATTTTACTGATGTATACTGCGGTGTGTAGCCTGTCATTCTCTGACGACAGTTGTTTGAGTTTGCGATTATACCAACTTAGAAGAGTTTGCACACGTAAATGTTAGCAGTTTTTTAGCCGGTTAGACGGTCGTTTATAGGTCATGCATGTCATAAATGTTCTATGTTGTAGTTGGTATATGTTTACTCACTCGTTGTTGTAATCAAATGTTAGTCCGTCACTTCCGCTAAGTACAAAATGTCAGTGTTCCATTTAGGAACACTTACCCACGGCGGTGTGCACTACAGAAGGAAGTGCTCAGTGCACACTATGCCCTACATTCCAGTGCACACACGTAAGACACACCTTATATAATTATTTGTAACAAATTTCATGAGCGTATGGTGCTTACTTTGTAATGAAATGCTCAGAATTGTCAGGATGCTCAGAAAAGCATATTGTAGATTAATGTGATTTCTTACAATAATAATCAACATCGTCACATTGCCTGCTAATAACCGCCACTACAGTATGGTTTTTGAACATGCTTGTAGAATTCATATTCTCAGATGTGAACGCTCATTGAAGTAGTGGGAATAGAGCATATTTTGTTCTGCGATATACAGTTTAATTTGTAGTGATTTCCACCAGTATGAGTTTACTTGGGATTTTCCTGTGGCTTTGACGTGTACCATCCCTCCCTTTTAATGAACAAGAAGCAGCGAGTTGCATCAGTGATCAGTCTTCAAAAAGTAAAAAGTAAAAAAAAATCTGTCATGTTCTAATAAAGACATACAAGGCAATGCCAGCAGTCAAATTTGTTAGTGTGTAACAAGCACCTTAGTATTAGCATATTTTCTTAGGTATGTGGCGGAAAGCAGTAAAAACAGGCTGGCAACAATACACCCCATCCCGCTGGACCAGCGTCTCATCTGATCCATAAAGTTTAATATGTTTGTATTTTGGGGGCACAGGAAAGTGCTCTCCTGGAGACGTTAGCATGTTCGGTAGGTGTACTGTTACCCCTTTACTGGCTGTAAATCCACTCCCTGGCACATGCTGCTCAATAAATCGTAATTTGTGGAGAAAACGATGGAATCCGGTCTACCGCTTCCATCCCAGCCCATCTGACCAGAATCATCACCTTTCACATGATGAGGTCGGCTTCTGCGCTGAAGACAGAATGCCTAGAGTGTAGGTATGAAAAATGAATTACGTAACTTAAGACGTACTCTGGAACTCCTTATGCTAAGGACTGAGAGCTTTAAAATGCTTCCACATGCCGGTGCCTGATTTATTTATTTTTTTTTTAAACGTAATCTTTTTATTTTTTGCCCTCTTGTCCTTGAGTGGTAAGCTCTAGGGAATTTATAACGAGGGCTCTGTTATAACTTAAACATTTTCAGTTATAGACCCTTTCTTGAGTTTCCTCTGTGTGCTCTTGCAGACTCTCTGACTCTTGGATCTATCCTTGGACGAGGCAAGTTTTCTTGGCGTGTACTTTCCGTGTAGTTTTTTTTTTTTTTTTAAATGATTTGTCTGCACATTGCAGTGCTAATGGTAGACCATTTTACAAATATGTCTGGAAAATCATTGTTATGTAAGATTATTAGACTGTCAATAACATTTTCCCCTCAATTATTGTAAAGAAAAATGTTTCTGAATACTCGGTTTTAGCCCTGCATTTTATCATTTTTTGACCTTTTTCAGAGTTTGTATTTGGCACGTTGTGTATTTGTCAAACTGACTGTTCTTATCATGACTGACTATGGCTTTGCCTGGATTTTTGGGACATGCTGGGATAGTGTTTCCAACAGCTGGGAGCTGCTGACAGATTCAGTTTTCTTGTTTACAGAGTGAAATGAAGTATGTGGGATGCCTGGGACAGGCCTAATGATTAGCTCGGCCTTAATGGTTATGATTAATTGTGTTCTTTTGTGCAGTTAATTGTGGTTATATTTGTCTTATTGGTCCAAATTTGACACTGAAGAGAGATTTTTTCTTTTGCATTGCAGTACTGTGAAAGTCTTAGGTTCCTGTGCAAACTGTTTAAAGCCATTTGTCCGAGCACTTGTGGACTTTCTGCCAGGTTCGGTGCTAGATTTCACCTCGATGCCTGCAGCGTTTGCATGGATTTGTGAAACTCTGTCCACTGTTCACCTGATTTATTCTAATGAAGTACTGATTGAGCCGAACCAAGTATATAAAGAGAACTACAGTGTAATACTGGGTTTCCATAAGGAGAGGTCTGTTAATGATGAAGCAAACATACAAAAAATCACCATTTACTGGATCAGTATTATTTGTATTTATTCTAATATTTTTCAAGCATGTCCCGCTCAGCTGAACAGGTTTAAAATATCATTTCCTCAAGTGTAATTTTTGCACAGTACTGTATATAAACAAAGTAAACTTTCTTCCAGTAACGTTACTTTCGTCATAAGGACGCAGCATTCACATAAGCTTGAACATGTAAATCATTACCATTGGGTGGATTTTCATCACCAGTGAGAGCAGCAGTAGCTTTGTGTTCCAACCATGAAGTGTTTATTGAATATCATATACAAGGTCAGTGGCTCCAGCTACTGATCTTTTAGTGCTCTCGCTCTTGCTCTTCAGCGTACGGCTCATGGAGTCTTGTTTTAGTGAAGGCTCTGTAGCTTCCCATCTTGATGTTGCTTTTGTTGGTTTGATGCTCACTGATCTGTCCATAGGTGTCCTGCGAACACTGTCCAGCAGTTTGCCAGAAGCATGACCTGATGATGATGGTCAGATGGACTAGGCCAGCCGTATTCCACCGTTTTCTAAATAAATTACGATTTATTGTGCAGTATGTGGAGCCAACAAAGGAGTGCTATCTATGAGTAGCACCACCTAAAGCAGAGGTCCCCAACCACAGGGCCATTTGTTACCGCACAGAAAGACAAAATTTATAATTTATATATAGACAAAATATATTTTATTGATTATCTGAGTCTGAAAGATCTTTTATTTTGAAAAAAAAAATGCTTGTGTCATTAATGTGATAGGGTACATCATAAAAATATTTAGCCCACAAGCTAGCAAAACTGAGTGAAAACAAACGCACTTTGTTTTTAGTTGCATCTATACGAGGTCCGTGAAAATATTGTTATACATGAAACTGACCCGTGGCGCTAAAAAGGTTGGGGGCCCTGACCAATGCCACTACGTCTCGGCTGCGGTCTGAGGGATGAAAAATATGTGAAAAGAATGATTTTGAAAGGTGGGGGTGACACGGCCCCCCTGCTACAATGGTTCCAGTGCCCATGCCTCTTTTCCACCCACAAAGAATTGATTCTGTTCTGGTTTGCACAAAAAATCTGTCTACCACCTTCGTTGAATAGTGTGCAACGCTCTCCATTGATGCATTGGAGCTCTCGAAATGCAATTATACAAGGCAACAAATGAGACACTGGTCCCGTGAGGTCATTTATACATTTATTTTTTAAATTACGTTCTTGATCAGTTGTCTTAGTGACATCCTTACAAGCTGAATGATAAATGGGGAAACTGCAGGTCATTATTAAGCTCCACAAGGAGGCGCTGTTAGGTCGCTTTTGTGGTCCACACTGAGAGAGAGGAAACCCACACCAGCAGTATCTCAATATTCTTCATGTTTGTGTTTATCTATTTAGCAAGGAAAAAAAGAAATGTTTTTTGTTGTAAATTACATATATATTCATCAAAATACCTGTGAGTTTACTCAAGCAGTGATGTAATCTGTAGTGTTATCCCAAACTGAAAGTAGACTCAAGAAAAACTAACCACCTTGTTTGAATTGCTGGCGGGTGTTGATTTTGTTGTTAAAGGAGTTCCTTGTTTAATATTTAGTTGTTTGTCTGAGAGTTGTAATGCTATTGTAAAAGAGACGCAAGCTGAGTTGCAGTGAAGGTGTCAAATATATATTTTACTCTGATCTATTTTCTTATATTGTTTCATTCTTAATAGATATTTACTGAGTTATATGTTTTGTTATAACATCTTGGGTGTGCAGGTCATGCAGACATGGGGTGAGATAATGATCGAAGAGGAAACTGGGCAAATGGTGGAAACTCCTAAACCTCATGCCAAGAGATAAGGAGAGCATTATGACCCTCATTTGGACATCCCAAAGTGAAAGTTAAAGATAATCTCAAGACTAGCCACTGATCTTCTTAAAAAAATCAGTAAGATACAGAAACATTTGTGTGCTAGTTTTTGTAAAAAGTGATGCTTTGTTTAAAGTGTGTGCATGAAATGGCCAATGGCTTTTTTCTTTTTTCACCAAACATAAATCCTGGCCGGATGCCATCAGACATTGTCTATGTGACATTCCACACTGCACACGGGGAGCCATTGCCTAGCATTTGCGGAATAAGTCGTATTGGCCGTTCAGTGGTAAGGAAGTGTTTACCTTTTAACAGGAAAGTGGAAAACTGAATTTGCAGGCCACATCAAAGCCTTTTTATTATTGCTTTGATTTTATTGGCATTAGGACCTGGAAATCTGTCACATATTGTGTTCTGATGAGAAGAGATGTTGTGACACTGGTGAGAGTGTTGATTGTGTGTGTTTTGCTCACTTTCAGGTACAGCACTGAATAGTGTTTTTTTGCCAATAGCTTTCCGAAGTTGTTATTATCTTAAGACATTGATTTAGAATAAATACAATAACACTAGTGCAGAAAGCAAAAACGCAGACAGTGATTTGGGTTATTACCTCCTGTGCTGATGGACTATGAAGAAGGTTGCTAGCGATGCCTGCCAGTAAAACAGAAAGCAAGATGTACAGGGCGCCTGATGAAGATAACAAACGTAATTCTCGGCAGCTCTGTGAGACACCAGAACACAGTCCTTCAAAATTCAATTGTTTTTACGATAACCTTCGTCTGGGTCTGTTATTTAGACAAGTGTGCAGGCCAATTAGATGTACCTTTATCTCTGTACAACACTGTACACTTTGTCGGCCTGAACGGTATTTTTGTGTATTTTTATGGATTAATATTCTAATACTTTTTCGTAAAAACAGTATTTGCATTATTAATTAACGGCCATTTTCATTACTGCAGTTCCAAATGTATCCAGTAGGGGAGCAAAGTTTTGGTAATTGACTGCTAATTCACTGCATGTTACTATAGAAACTACAATTGTAGCCTCTTGTGCAGTCACAGCTTTTCTGACCCAGAGTGTAAAGTGAACAAATTGGATAAAATGTACGATTTGACTATTTTTAATTTATGCACTTTGCTGACACAAACAAATTACTGATGGGCAGTCACACAATTGTTCCTCTTAAGTTTTATTATTTTTTGTATGTTATTTTATTATTTTTATTCTACCCATTTTTGGTGCTGCTTCTTTTCCAACCCTGTATTGCATTTTGGCAAAATTACAATGCTATTACGTTCCAACGCTAACGTGCGTGTATTCAGATTTTGATAGGTTGATTGGGACCCAAGTATTGATCGTTTAAAAATGTGATTTTTGTGGTTGCGTTGCCTCTGTTATGTCATTATGAACACTTTCCCCAACCGTTTTCGGACAAGAGTGGTTTTCATCCGTCCTTCAGCATTAATGGCTTTGTAAGAGACAGCGAGTTAACACCTCCCTCCATGGTAAAACGCGTGGTAAAACACGACACACTGAATGAAGAGCTCCAGAAGAAGAGCTGGTTCGATAACCTCCTGTGAACAATTTATTTTTTTGATCACAGATTTTTTTTTGACCCTAAAACCAGTCCTTGGATATTTCCAAACACTGTTTTTATAGCAACCACACCATCACACTTCCCATTTTCCCACAGAAATTAGATTTTGTTTTGATTGTTGTCTGACCCAAAGAAGCAAACACTTATTAATGAGTATTAAGTCTGTCTTAATGTATTAATTCCCATGTTTTGGTTTTGCATGACCATGGTGAGTGAAAGTGGCCGTCAATCTACGATATGCAATCAACCCCAGCACGGTACAGGAACCCGTAGGAGGATTTGCCCTATCACTGGTGTGTACCGTGCTTCCGTATCTGCCCATCACTGCATCTTAGGAAAGGTTGAACTGATTTAAGTGTGGTTCCGGCTGTCAGGTCTGTCAACTGGGTGTCAGATTTGCATCCTTGTATGGGACACGTGGTCACTTGCCATTTGGAATCGAGCCGTCAATCAGTGTATGGAGACAACTCGGTCTGCTTATCTTCTGTTTGTTCTTATCTTCTTTTATCTTCTGTTTGTTCTGTTGTTTGTCTGGTTTCATGGGTGAGCTGATTCAACCAAAGTGGATCAAACTTTTGATAGATGTGTACCTTGGTGAGCTTTGTTGGCCCATCAAGTCCCTCGGAACAGTCTTGGTGTTACGCATCTCTCCCAGTGATTATTTTTCCAGTTCTGCAGCCCTCTGCCATCACGGGCTTGCTTCCTGGAATGTGGGCTTTTCTGACATCACAAATGTGCTAATCTTTGATGGCCTTTGCCTTGCAAACGGCGACATCGTCGTTTGCATGTATATCTCCTTTTTGGAGCATGTTTTGCACCCCAGCACTGGAATGGCAGCTGTGGAAAGTGCGTGGAAGTCAACCTGGGTATTGAAATATGGATCTGACAGGGGAAAATGTTTTCCGAAAGCCCTCTCACGATGAAGGTTAGCGTGTACTGGAGTGGAGGCTGCCAACCTGTCTCCGACATCCCACCTGTCGGAGGACTGGGCCAGTTCATGTCAGGTATTAACGTGGAGATGACGTAAAAGGACGCAGAATTCCTCCTTAAGCACTCGCTCAAGCCCACGTTCGGCTCTCCCTCCGGCAATTTATTACGAACAACTGAGAGAACAACTGAGAGAAATGGCAACGTGATAAATGAGTATCTCCAGTACATAAAAGGCTAATGAGAAATCTGGCCTCCGTGAAAGGCACAAATGATAAACTGCTCGAATATTAGTCCTTCTGCACACTGTTACATGTCTTATTCCTCTAGGTCTGTTTCTCTGTATTCCTAGACAAAACCGTTGGACTGGAGCCAAACACTAAAACACTTGTCAGAGGAGGGCTAATGCAACATCACGGGACATGCTGATCCATTTTAAGAGTCATATTTCGCTTATTACTCC
>JBBPCX010000038.1:5307043-5337043 GCA_037974365.1 Hydrocynus forskahlii
TTCGTTAAGGGTAATGTATTAAACTGAGTTTAAAATGAAATGAAAGTGTTTTGGGAGCATATTTGGGGCATATTTAGAATTTACACTATAAAAATAGGCATTTTTAGGCTTTTTTTTTTTTTTTACCAAAACACAACGCGGTTTTTCACTATAAGCGGGTGCTCTTGGAACAGAACCCTTGGGAAAAGCGAGGGATTACTGTATACTGCATACGGCACCAATATAGAGTGCGTACTGCACCTGTATGTACTGCAGCTGTTCTTGATGGGTACAGGGTGCACGCTACATTATCGAGTATAAGTTAAGTTATTTGTTGTACTGTAGAGTTGAGGTAAGAATAGGCTCTTAGCCTCAGACGGCTCACTTTCCTCATCCCTCCAGTCGCTGCTTAGTAGTCATTTCTTACTGTTGCTTTTCAGCTCTTTTGAGTCCCACATGGATGTATTGTGGTTAAAAATCTGCTTGGGTTACTTTCAAATGACCTCTGATACCCATGTCCTACCATTTTCAAAGTCAAGTCAAAAGTACTTTTTAAAGTGTCAGCTTTGGATTCGTCTGTGTAATAGACCTGCATGATTTCAAATGTCAGTTGTCTTCCTGATTTGCCAAAAGATGAGTTATTTATTTTTCACTGTATTCATTTAATGCCTGAATAATAAGCAGTGTGACTCCACACAAACAATACAATGTGGACATTAAAAATGCGCTACGGTATCAGTAATGTATGCCCTGTTTATCATTCAAATAGGGTATGACTTACTGATGAGAATTGAGAATGTACATTGTACCGTATTAATAAGGGTCATTAATTAATGTTGACTGCTGTTAAAGATGTATTAACAAGTGGAATCAGACCTTTAGGGGTGAAACTCCAGTGTTGTACCCCCTGGATACTCTGCATGAACATCACTTCATTCATTAAAATACTTTTTGAGTGTTTCATTTTGATCCTTCTTTATAAACTTAATCTTTTCAGCTCTTTTCTTTTTTGTCCAGAAAACAAAGAAAAAGCACAATTTTGTCAATTTCGTCCAAAACTTACAGCTCATCAGAAAGCTGTAACTCATAATTTACATTCCTAATTTCTTTTTCAATTCATTTTTGTCCTGTTTTTCTTAAAACTTCATAATGAGTTGGCAAATGCAGGTTTTTCTTCCAACCACTGACGACTGGGAATTATCGGCCACAGATATGTTTTGGACAGAACTGCGTTTGCAGTGAAGTTTTTTACAAACATCTGTGGAGACTTCATTTCAGATATGGTTGAAGACTGCTCCATGTACCATATGGAACAAATTATGTGGTTATTTGAGATGAAGGCTGTGTAAATGAAATTATTGTCATTGAACATTGATATTTGTTTGATTGAAATGCCAAAGTGGGAGATTTTTATGACCTAGAAGTTGCTCTCTGTTAAATTCCTTACATGTCTGTCGAACGGATGCCTGGTTGGGATGTGATGATCTAAAGCTCCGTAAACATTTATCCTAAAATTAAATGTACTAGCAAATGTCAAAATGGCAGAAGTTAAAGACGTTACAGATTTTCAAGATGATTTCGAATCCCCCGTAAATTAGTGTTGTGATGCTTCAGTGTGTGCAGTAAATCAAAGTTTGGCTTGTTTTCGTGGTCTTTCAGAGTCGTTGAGATGTTGCAGAGTGCCGAGCCTAACTGAGCTTTTTGGAGAAAGTTGATTTTAAGCTCTTGCTGGTAGCGCACACATGCTGCTAGATGGAATAAAACCTATTAGCTAAATACACAATAATGATGGAAGTCAAGCATTTCACACAGCCTTGGAGTTCAAAACTTAAAAATTAACATCACTCAGTTTCTGCCAGACCACAAACACCAGTCTGTCTTCAAGTGCCTTTGTCTTGTCTCGATGAAAATATTTGCTCTTTCAGCAAAAAAGTACTTAGTTAACAGAATGCCAGGATGTTATTCATGCGGCTTGTGATTTTTAGCTGAGCTGTGGCTTTAAATTTAAAACATTAATGCGTGATACTTCAAACCATATGAAATGTGCTTGTGCAAGGACAGCTAAAACCCAGCTGATTTTCTTCTTTTTCTCTGGATCATAAGGGGTGGTTGTGGCCTAGTGGGTAGGATACTTGTCTCTGGACCAAGAGGTCATGGGTTCAGATACTACCTTCAGCACCACCACTGGGTTCCTGAGCAAGACCCTTAACCCCAAGTTGCTCCAGGGAGACCGCCCCCTGTAGTTAGGGAATGGAAGTCGCTTTGGATAAAAGCGTCTGCCAAATACTGTAAATTAAAATGTAAATGTCAAAATATTTTATTCTGTTGCAGTGCACTTCCAGGGGCCTGGTAACTGGGAGCCCAGGGTCATGATTTTGTGATTGTGTCAGGTCTGTTAACTTAAGCAAACTTAATCAGTTAAGGTTTAAGTCAGTGAATAACATGCCTGGTCTCTCTGTGCTGTCAGCTATCAGGCTAGCTCTCCAAAGCCACAACCCCTGATCCACCAGAGTTTGCAAAGGGGTTGTTAACTTATATTTACATTTACTTTTACGGCATTTAGCGGACACTTTTATCCAAAGCGACTTCTGTTCCCTAACTACAGGGGGCAGTCTCCCTAGAGCAACTTGGGGTTAAGGGTCTTGCTCAGGAACCCAGTGGTGGTGTGCTGAAGGTAGGATTGGAACCCATGACCTCTTGGTCCAGAGACAAGTATCCTACCCACTAGGCCACCACCACCCACACTAACACTAAAAATGGTCAACTGACTAAAATATTTAAAATGGCCTTTTTATCATTTGTGGACACACCACAGCACAGTGTGAACAGTGTGAAATTCTTCCACTGTATTTAACCCATTCACCAGTGAAGCAGCGGCCAGTGATGCAGCACCCAGGGAGCCGTTTGTGGAAACAATACCTTACTCAAGGATACCTCAGTGGTGGCACTAGCAGTTCTGGGATTCGAACCCATCGCCTTCCGATCACAAGGGCAGCTGCCCCATTTATGCCGCACTTCCTATGTGCTAGAGCTGTGCAGTACATGTTAGTCTTTGGACAGGTGATATTGTGTGTCTTTGTTTCATTTTTTTGGACTAAACAACTTAGAAACTCTCACCTAAATTTGAGATCGAGGCTCTGTACCCTCTGATAGGAAGTTCTGGCATCTCATGTTTTTTAAATATAAGAACATGAGCTTACACAGACAATAGCCTGCAGAAAAGGTCTGATTTGTTGTTTGGTTTTTAGAGTTCTTTAGTTCCATTTTGCCCAATTTCTTGTGCAATTTGATCATAGTCATTTCCATGTGCTAGCTAGCGCTACGCAATCCCATGATTACATAAACACTGGGAACTCTAGCACATGCTTCCTTTGGGTCATGTGTAGTGGCACCGTAACTGTTGCTAACCCAATCAGACAGTTCAACACGATTGGAGGAGAATGCAAGTCGTCAGTTGTGTTGCATCAGAAACCAAACACCCACTCTAGCTAGCTCTAAGGGGGGTTTGCAGGGAGCATACCTAGAAAGGGTGATCGGAATTCTGATCTCTTGGACTCAAGACTGTGATCTTCCGATAATAGGACCAACGCTTAGACAGTTGCACCAGTTAGAAGCCTACTGTATTATTTTTTTTTTTTTTACTTTGACTTTCTGAAACATTTTGACCATCTCTGGATACTCCTATCAAATATAGTACATAACATAGTGATGTGAATGTAACTGTACTAAACTGGACAAAGACTCCTGGAGGAAAGTCCCGATTATGCTGGAAGTGGCAGTGAAGAAGCGATTAGCCCTGTCACGTTCTAAGGACCAGCCATGGAGGGTGGGATTTGTCATGTAAGTCGTCAGCCACGGGTGTAATAATTTCTTCTCTTTTCTTAACTTGCCTGCTCTCAGCAGGTACTACAAGTCTGGGTTATTGCCCCAACATGTCTAGCTTTAAAGTGCAGCTCTTTACTTTAGCAACAGCCTGGAGGGATATAACCACGACCCACTGTGGTTTTACATCATAACAAGAATGACTGACTGGCACGTGCGTCGTATTTATTGATACCCAGGTACACGCAGCCAGCCCACTCTCATCACCTGGAGCGAAACCTGGGCTGGTCTCAGGCCACATGCCGAGCGCCTGGTGGAAACAAGGCACAACAGAAGGCATACATGTGTTTCTAAGGGCCCTAAGACAATCATGATGGATGAATGTCACTCTCCCTGCCTTTAATGCCTGCGTTAGCCTCCAGATCTGCTTCTGCCTCAACGTGTTAGGAATGATCGAGAATTACTGGCACCTCCTCAAGCACCATGGCTTTGGGACTTTAGTCATGTCTTGTGCTGGAAAACTCTGGAGTCCCATGTTTTATTTTTGCTGACTAAAGTGGATTAATGTGGCTCTTGACTCATAGGCCTGAAAAAACCACACTTCCCTATTCATCTGGAAGACAAACGGAATGACCGTGAAGAATTTTTTCCACGTATTTCAGGAGACATCCAGTAATATACATTGATACTTATGTTCATCTGTGTGATTTAATATCTTAAAGGGCTCATAATATGGAAAACGTCACTTTGTTTTGGTTTGATTCCTTTTCGAACATCCCATCTATGTGTCTGGCTTGGGCAGATTTCGCATTTGGATTTTCGCCCCGCATCCGTAAGAGAGTGCCCTGTTTTGATTTAGCCGCTCTCAGTTTTATTTACTTTAAAGCATTTTGTATTCTGTCATGCCCTAGTCAATGCCTGGTGTTGACATGGGAGACAATGTGCAAGAAATAAATCAGAAATCCATTCATAGCTTGTTAGTTCGGCACTGCATAGCCTGAGAACATCATAGAATGTTTATTCAGACAAAAGAACTTTGTAATGTTGTTTATAAGGACTGTTTGAATAAATGTGTTAAGTGGGGATTTTGACTTAGACAGCTTTTTGCGTGTTTTTGTTTTATGTTACATTCATTTGATTTATCCATGATAATGATGGGTATTACATTCTCTACAGGATAATGTTATTATTAATAAAAGTGGGTTTTATTCTGTACTTTGGGTGTTGATGGACTCATTCATGTCAGTTTCAGACAGGTGGGGTCTGTTTGGGCTAAATGTTGTCGATTTCAGTTGAGACTACAGTGAGGTCGGGTCAGGCTCAGTAACAGACAACTGCTCGTTTAATTCCAAGTAATAAAGTTGAAGTTGAAAAAGAAAATTGAATTACAAGAGCCAAAAAAAAAGAATGGTATGTTTTTATGTTCTGACCAAATGTTCGTTCTAGAGGTCCAATCGGGCTCATCTGTAGAGGATCATAAATGAGAATTAATCTGTTGATGACAAACGGCTGCGGCGGGACGTTCTTTGAAGTCCAGCTCCAGTCGCTGACAGTAAAACCAATTTAATCCCTTTATGCTTGCTTTGTTTTGAGAGGACTGTGATGAAACACAGCATTCCTTTTTGGGGCCCGACATCCTATAATGAAGGAATTTGACCTCCCGGCACGGGGCAGATTGTAAACGTTTGTGTCATCTCTCTTGTCTGCTGGCTTTGACTTCTTGAACTGCTCTTTTCCCTCCAGAGTCCCTGTTGTAATCTGGAATGTGGCACGTACTTCCGGGAAGGAGACCGGGAGTTATTCTGAAAATGTGTAAACTGTTGTAACATGGTCTGCGCCATGTCTGCAGTTTGCCCCCCCCCCCTCTTAGTTTGGGACAAGGAGGCTCTCTGGATTGCATTTCAAGTTAATGGCCCTCACTAGGCTGTGTATGTGGAGCGCTTGGTTTAATGAGCATATTTAGTGCCAGCATCCTCTGCTGGTGCGTGTTTACCCCCCTGGTGGTAAACCTGAGTCACAGACAGCCAGTGGCCAACGCAGCCAAAGCCGATATGACTCGCAGCACGTCGTTTCGTTTAGTGTTTGTTAAACAAGAAAACTAAAACACAAAACAGTGCATTCCAACTGCCAGGATGCCTTGCAAGGGAGAATAGAATCATGTGTTTGTCAGGAAGATCTACACATGAGTAATGGACGCTCCGCCTGCCATGGAAATCGGACGCCCCCGAGGAAGTGGCGCTGAAGTCGAGACCCTTCGCCGTGAGCTCATCAGGAAGCTGCCAGCGAGGAAAGCTCTACCAGCAAGTAAAAGACTGTCCACTGACTCAGGAAACAAACTTTTTTTTTCTTGGTTACAAGACCGCATGTGAACCGAAACTAGTGGAGTGGAGTATTTTAACTAGCAGAGTGCTGTGAAATTATGAACAGCTGTCTCGCTGATTGAAATATTTTCTATGGCAGTTCTGCATTGGCACTGCTACCCTTGTTTCATCTATAATTTGTGAAAAACAGAAATAAGTTGCATAAAACACACTTTCTTACATGCCCACACCCCCCCAACCCCAACACGCACAATGCTGGTTATAAATAAACCAAGCACACAAACACTTGTACGCGCCGAGCTAAAGCATGCCGCGCGTGAATTGCTTAGTGACTGCAAGCAAAGCATGACCAAACAGAAAGACAGGGAGCTCATCCATACTTCGTCCTGTTATTTCCTGCCCTCTGTCAGCGCGGGCTGCTGAAGGGAAACACTCACAAAGGCTCCATGCCAGTTTCACTGATTCAAAACAAGCCAAATAGCTTGCTGGCACACAATAACAAAAGAGCCTCTGGCATGACAACTCGCCTGTCCATGAGCTTTATGGTCTTCAGGGGTCTTTCAGTCAGGGGTCCCACCTTCTTCTCTCCTGCACTTACAAACGGAACGCTGAAAAGCCGCTTCTGGTTGAGATTTACCTAGAAAATGCTCAGCCTTAGTACGTCCACATTTCATCTTCGGAATGCTCACCATTTTAACGTAATCCAGCCAAACAAAGGTGTTGGACACATTTTCCATTTTTCCCATATTTCCCTTATCCCCCACAGGCCTTGCTGTTTATCTGTAAGACCCCTGGTAAAAGTTTGGCTTGCGCAATGGAAATTGTCTCGTATATTTTTAATGAATATAGTCGAGTAATTTTTTCCTTCCAAAATAATGCAGGTTATGCGATTAGGTAGGACACTGAGCTGCTTGTGAACAATGAGGGGTGTGAAATAAACAAAACAAAACATGGTCTTCCCTCAAAACAAGCATATGTTTTATTTTATAGCTATTGTGAAAAGGCGTTAAAAATATTTGCTTCAAAATAAAACCACAAAATCCTCAGATTCCGAGCATCCTAAATGCCCTTTTCTGATTTAGCTGCTCTCAATTTAATTTATTTATAGCATTTTTTATTCTGTCATGCTCGAGCCAATGCCTGGTGTTGACATGTGAGACAATGGAAATAAATAAAAAGTTAATTCATAGTTTGTTAGATCGACACTGCGTAGCCTGAGAATGTCATCGAAAGTTTATTCAGACTAAAGAACTTTGTAATGTTGTTTATAAGTACTGCTTGAATAAATGTGTTACACTGGAAGTTTAACTTTATTTGACAGCTTATTTCAGGTCATTACTTTACATTACATTTATTTGATTTATCCATGATAATGATGGATATTACATTCTCTTCAGGGTAATTTCTTGTGTTATTATTAATAAAAGTGGGTTTTATTCTGTACTTTGTGTAACGATGGACTCATTCATGTCAGTTTCAGACAGAATTTTGTTGCCTGAACATTATTTTTTAGGTGAAGCCCACAGATTGAAAGGCATTTGCTCATGCTTGATTGAAGTTCATTCATTATCTGTGTTACTTATTCCGAGCAGGGTTGCAGGGGTGCTAAAACCTATTCCAGCTCTCATTGGGTGGGGAAACTCCCTTGGCAGGCCACCAGTCTTTTGCAAGACAGAAACAAACACAGACACACACAGACACACACACACACACACACACACACACACACACACACAGGTACCATTTAACATCTCCAGTTCACCTGTACACGTCTTTAGACTGTGGGAGGAAACCGGAGCTCCCAGCAGAAACCCATACGGACACAGGAAGAGCATGCACACCCCACACAGAAAGAAAATTCCACCGCCCCAGATTGAGAATCGAACCCAGCACCTTCTTGAGGTGTGGCATTTGCGTGAACCACTGCACCGCTACAACCCCTTTTTTGTTGACTTTTCTGTTTTTTGGTTTCAGAATTGGTCAGATTTGGTTTCAGTTCCTATAATAATAATACATTTTATTTACATTTTATAGAACATCTCACGCAGGTTGTGCACCTCACCGCTCAAAGATGCAAAAGCCTCATGCCGTATTTGTGCATACTGTTGAGCCATTAGTCATGCCGCAAATGTTCGGCTGTGTCATCAAGCTGTGCTTTATGCTTTCAGTTTCGCGTTTTGCCATAGAAGAACATCAGCACTTCATTTTGGAGAATCCTGCAAGATTGTGCCATTAAATGTTTATGGAAACTTTTTAATGAATCACACACAAACTCTTAAAAAGGGGATTTGACACTTTCTGTCTCTGTCTTCAGCCACAGTAGGTTGTGGAAGCGTCTGATGTTAAACATGGTCTCTTAGTTAAGAGCTCACAGACCATATTTGCATTATTCTTCTGTTTGGAAGAATGCACTCGCATTCTGATGTGTGTGAACAAACTGTATAGCAATGTTTAGCCCAGACATATTGAACCTTTTAAATAGCCCTTTGCTGTAGATTTCAGGCATTCCTCACCAAGCACTCAGTCTCGAGTCCCAGTTTATTGGTCTGTCTGGTCAGTTTGTAATTACGGTCTCCATAAAACTGACTGGATGAATTTGTTGGACCTGTGTCCTGTCTGAGCTGCTGTGTTTGCAACCAAAAGCTTTTCTGGTGCATTTCTACTGACTTGTCACATGAATTTGATCCTAATATCAAGCTCCTATTGTGACCTTAGAAATAAACTCTGAATGAAGAATCATTACTATCTCTGTCCCTATTTTGGTCTGGTTTGTTTTTGTCTCTGTACAGCCAGAGCACCTGCTATGGCCATGAGAGAAAAACAACTCTATAGTAACGCTATAGGTCAGTGACCGTTGTGTACAGCTCATCCATTGTTTGGAGAGCCTGGGGGGAAACACCGCCGCTTCCAGTCAGAAGCTGGGTTCACTTTCTCCTTCCTGGAGAGTGCCAGGGCCTCGTGACTGCTGACACTTGACCGGTTCTGTCCAACCTGCAGTATGGAAGGCTTTGTTTTGTCAGGTGAAGAACACAAACGGACAGAAGAAAGGCTGGTGATTGGATGGAGTGCTCAAGAGGCTGAGTTAGGCTCTCGGTGAGCCACAGGAAGCACCTGTCCCAAATGTGTTATCGCTCCGGTTGCAGGCAGGGGGCTGCTGGGTGACGCAGGCCTGTATTGTGCCTCATTTCGTCCCAGGACAAAGGTGTTTACACTCGACTGGTCAAAGCAGACTGAACTCTTTAAAGTGGTTTGTTGTTGTTGTTTTACTGTTGGTAGTCAGTGCTTGAGCAAAACATTGGTATTAAAGTTTGATTTTTATTAGTATTTTTTTTCTATCGTTTTATTTTATGAAAGGGTGTCGGAGCCCTGGGGGTTGGGCTTTTGTAAATAGCCCAATGATGGAGTTTTGCAAATAGATGGAGAATGCAGGGGGTGGGGGACAAAACATTTACTAAGTTCTGTTTCTCTGTCGGTTTCATGGCCTGGAATTTTCTGTACTTAGCAAGAGGAATATCAATCAGGACTTCCCGAAGTCTTCCCGGAGGTTCATCCATCTTGATGGGTGTTTTTTCCCCAGTTTATTACAGGAAATGGAACTGAAAGCAAACTGGCTGCAGCTAGTAGAAGCCCAGTCTCTGAGGATTTCTGCATCTTTGCATGCTCATGTCATTCACATTGAAACATTTAAGGCTAAGATTTATTCGGAGAGTCATCCGTGTGCTTCTAATTTGTATCATGTTTTTTGAAAGACACAAATATTCGCCTGAAGTCACGAAATCTCCCCAAAGGGCCGTGCAAGACAAGAGCCAGGCAGACACGGCCGTACGGGCTGCACATAGGGCCGTGCGTGGCTTAAGTAATTGACACGTTATGCTAACCCGTCAAATTAGAGATGTGGCCTTCCACCCCCTTATCTAAATTGCTTGCATACTTGGATTATCATCAGCAAGCCAAATTCTGGGTTTCAGTATCAGTTTTCAGTTTTGGTGTCTCCATATTACTCAGCCCCCGAGGTCTGTGGAGAATTACAGACATCCCTCTTGACCCTCTAAAAATATCTATCCTTAAAGTGAACCATGTGTGCGGGATTGCATAAGCCTGCCAGCAGAATGTCCCAGCAGAATTGTGCACAGAACAATCAGCCGAAATGTATATAGTTTGGCTGTGGAGTCAAAGTGTGCCAAGCATCAGTTTCCTGTCTGAGCACCACAACATGGAAATGCTTTAGTGTGGATTATATACAGTTCGCTCTTACTGTGAGGCAGTGCAGCCATGTAGCAGGTTTTTTTCTTCACTTCTTTAGGTCTGACCCTGAAGATGTTCTCAGGAAGTATGTTCATTCAGGGAGTTTGGCGGGTTTCCTCCAGCTCCACGCCTATGAATAGACCCTCCATCTGGGCCCAGCTGAAGATTTCCTATCGTGGACCTGGTGCTGGCCCTATCTGACTGAAATAGACCACCCCTAGGTCTGGAGCTCCGCATAAGACATGATAAAGAATCTACATTGTTGGTCAGAACCCCCCAGCACTGCCTAGGCCTCCTGCGACACCCCTTTCCTCCTCTTCCATTGATGTTATTGTCGTGTCTTCCTGAGATACCCCGTTGTTGTCATTCCAGGCATTGAGATTCCAGTTTGGGTTATTTTGTGTGCTGTGTTTTGGATAAATATCCTTATTTATCAGTCTCTTGGAAAAATGTCCTACCATGGAAGATACTCAACTGAATATCTGTGGCTCACTTCACTGAATGAAAAAATATGTGTTTTCATTCAATTACATGTTTTAGCATTAGCTTACATTAACGTGAATGACCCTTCTTAATAAAGGCTCACGGCATGTTACAAATGAAGAGCAAATTTCCAAAACTCACTCAGTCCAAAAGCATTTTTTTTCAGAAAATCGCATTTTACTTTACTTTACCTATTGGAAAGCAATTCTTACAGGAAAGTCATTTTTCAATGCCTGTTTCTAAAGTGCAACTCCTGCACATTTTAGTTTGGGCAAATATGTTTAAAAAATATAATGAGAACGATATTCAGTGTCACAAAATTATGTACAAGTTTAATATTTATATCCTACTACTTGACATGGCATAGAGTCAATGACAGCGAACTGCATAGAAGTTGCAAACATACTTCTGTCGACCAGTACTGGTAAAGATATAGTTTTCAGTTCAGTGGACTGAGTGAGTTTTAGAAATTCACCTAATCTTGTACTGTGTATTATGCAAGACGGAGTGAGTTTTGGTCGGTTATACTATTGCACATAAAGAGGAAATGTAAAAATACCAATAGTAGTGTTACCTAAAAAATCACAAAAAATGGACTGAGTTTTGGAAATTTGCTATTCAGTTAAGGCTTTTATTATTTCTTGAAGAGTGCCCTTCACCTTTATACCAGCACAAAGACTCTGACACTGATTCCTGAATGATACATTCTTTTAGTGATGACTTTTTAAAATTTTACAGTTGAATGTGAGAAATGAATGTTAGGTGCTGGAAGGAGGTGTATTTACTGTCAGCAACAGACTGGAGATCAATCCAGCAAATAACATGCATAAAGAATGTAGATCAGACAGCCAGTCATCAGTGAGACTGTCGGTGTAGAAATTTTATAATAAATGCAGTATAATTGCTTGATACTCCTTTTCTCATGTTGATACTGAAGTAATTGGGGCAGTGCTGTAAAATGTTTTCATGCCCAGCCTTGCTTAGAAGGGTCTGTCAGTGAAAAGCTTTAGCCTCTGAAAGGAAACATAAATGTGCATTTCACCATTTACAAGGACTTGCTTTTGTCCCATCATCACCCCTCCTACTGATTCACACTCTCCACAGCTCATTTGAATTTCTGGTTATGTCGTTTCTTTTAAATTGTGAGTTGGAGAAAAGAAGTTGCACCTTTTTTTAAGAAATGGGGAAATGAGAGAAGTTATTCTCAGCACACAGACCACACTTGACTGACTCCCGCAGTTCAGACGCGCCGACAATGTTCTCTTTGTCCTCTAGTCAGGACAATGATCCCACGCCATTTATGGTTGTCAATAAACAGAAAGGCACGAGTAACAGAATACAGCAGACGGCGAATGAGGGTCTAATTTGGTTGTGCTGTTCTTCATGCTTGCTCCGCCGCGCCGATTCTTAGCAGGTCAAGCTGCAGATCTAGTGTCACTTTTGCGGAGTAGAGGACGTGCCGCTTGCCGCCCACATGACGCGGAACCCTCACCAACAAGTGCAGAAATGTTGCCAAGCCTATTGACATCAGAAACACTGGAACACTTCAAGTGCCGTTGTCACTTGACTGGGAGCTAATTTGAGCACAGGGTCTGTCCTGTCCCCATGATGTGACTCAGCTGCTTCTGTGCAAGCTATGTGTGTGTGTGTGTGTGTGTGTGTGTGTGTGTGAGATGTTGAATACACTGTTATGAGCATTCTTTTTCTGGTCACCCTGTGCTGTGTGTGCAGAGGTCACTTCTGAGCTTGCCGCAGTGGGGGCGTCTTAATCAGAGATTTGTTTTTAGCATCACTTCCCCACCCCGATCTGCCTCGTTGCCCATCACGCCTGCGGCTCCTCCCTACCTCTGCAGTCGTGCCGAATACACATTGCTATCATTCTATTGTTCAGGTGTTTTGGTTACTCCAGTGACCTCCAGTCCTTTTTCAGTGGAACGCGGTTAAACCAAAAGCCAAATTGTTCTGCGTGAATTAAATATTTTGACTCCAGCTCTGATGATGGCCTGTCATGGGACCTGACTTCATTGTTGGCTGTCTGTTTGGATCAGAGAAGCCCAGGCTTCTGGCTGTGTCCCACTCTAGAGCTGCCTCGAGTCCACCAGGAATGTGTTGTCCCAGCAGATCTCTCAGGCGGGCTCTGCAGTCAGGCTTAAGTTAATATTTACTGTAAAAGAGCGCTCTGGTGTCCTAAAGAATACGGCTGTGGCGTTTATCAGGCAGACATGTAAGTAAATCTGACGTCACAGCTGTTATTTGGATGATCTTTCTTGTGAATTAAAGCACGTGCCAGTCACATAAACTGATGCTTCGTCTTTTGGTTTACTCCAGGCCTGAGCTCCGGCATTTCCCAGCGGAGCCTCCAGCCAGGCCAGTCATAACCATGCAAAGTGCGCTGTTGACACGGCTTTAGCCAAGTCACACTCCCACCATTACTTCAGGCCCTATCTCGAAAGTGTGCTCAGGTAGACAGTAGAGGGTTCATCCGTTTTCCTCTGGAAATTTATGAGATGCTTCGCATATTTTCATATTTTTCCGTAATAGTCTTGGAACCTGTCCCGATCCGATTGGGGAATGGGGGGTACATCCGGCTCTTCCCCCGCTGCCTCGCAGCGTTCCTGATTTCCTGCCTGCTATTGTGTCTGCTGTTGTGCAGTGACATCCTGGTTCAAGCCCTCGGGTCACTCCTCCACTCTTTTGCTTTCTGCCTTTACCTTGTGTTCCGTCCGTCTCTAAATATCTTTTCATATCTCTCTCCCTCGGTTTTCTACGTCATCTGTCCTTCTCTCGCTCTCCCTCCTGTCTTCCCCACTGGACTGCTGTTTGCAGTCTAAACACTGCACTGATGCCAGGCCCCACTGGGTGCTGGCAGTAACCCCTCAGAATCTAGCACACTCGCTGTCTGGCCTCTCGGACTCTCACTCCGCTCTCCAGTCTGTCACTCTGAAGAACGTGCTTTTTATCAGCTACACCGCCACCCTGCGCGACTGCTTAGAACCTGTTTTGTGGTTCTGATTCTCTCAGACTGAAGGCGTGGACAAATCCTTAGACATGTGGTAGCTTGACCACATTTCGTAGCTCCCCCTCCTCAAAGCCAGTGGTAATGTTTGGTAAACCTAATTACGTTTATCTCGAAATAAGGCCACTGCCTCGTGTTCCTTGACGGGCCCTGTTCCCGTGACGCAGACAATCTGTAGGGCACATTAGAGTGAGCAGCAAGGAAAACGGATTGGTGCCATTTCCTGCCCTCTGATGAGAGGATGTAGTAGCTGAGGGAGGACATCCTGCTCATTTATTCATAATAATAAACACATTACCACATTTTATGCTTATTACCAGCACCCCAGCACCTTGGGTCCTTACTTACAAACCTCCTATAGTCTTTCCAGTTACGGTCTTTCCAGAGAAATTGGGGATTTTTAAAACATTTGTGGGTTTTTTTTTTTAAACGAGTTCCCAGCATGAAACTTCAGCATTTTCTCAATGCCATGTTGTACTGTTTCTATCTGGAAACTAGATATGTAGTTAAAACCAATTTTTGTCTGTATACATTTATAAAATTTAATTTGAAAATACCAGCTGCCAGTTATATTACGTTAAAATTTAATGACAAATGGACCTGCAGAACTTCCACTGGAAATGAAGAACCTTCTTCTGCTGTAAAATGTTCTGTAAAGTTTTGTTCTATTAGAAACAAGATGTCTGTAACGTGATAATGTAAATATAATGTAATATTTTATGTTCTTTTCTCAGTTCTGTCAGCCGGGGGGATGGAGGCTGTCTCGTGAGCGGAAGCCACCGACTTTCTTTACGGTTGTGCTGACGGACATTGACTCGGACAGACATTACTGCTCCTGCTTGACCTTCTATGAGGCCGAGGTCAACCTGCAGGTGAGCTCAACTGGAGTAGTCATTATCATCTCCCTACCAATCTTAGTTTACATCACCTGTTTACACTGACGTACCTTCCTGAAAGCACTTCACATTCCTCCTCATTGTGGTCTTGATGTTCTTAAAATTAATGAGAGAGATGAGTCTTATGACACCTAATCCAGCTAACCCATGAGATGCCTCTCTCCCAGAAAGTCTCAGGATCTCTCGTAATGCTGGTGCATAAGATTGATACTTAAATGGGTCAGTGGTGGGCTGATTGACTAATTTTGTGAAAACTGAACCAAACTGGAAAGAACCGAGCTGGGGAAGTCCTTCAGGAGGTTAGTGTTTAGAGCTTAGTGTGCGCAGTTGTTTGTGTGTTCTTTTGGGCAAATGCTTCGTTGTTTGTTTGGCTTGATATTCTGTGTTTTTCATGCATTAAATTTTTTCCTTGCCCCTAAGGAACAGTTTTTTTTTTATTTAGCAACTTAGATCACGTGCTTGATGGCTTCCAGAAGCCCCTACTCGAGGGCTTTAGTACGAAAACACTGAGATTCCAGGAACAAGTCCAGGAGATGTGAACTGGAAGTGAAACTTTTCGGCCTGACTGGTAACATCTGAAGTGTCTGTGGACGCGGCCGTGGACAGCTGAGGTTCCTTCAAAGCGGGTCACTCCAAACAAAAGGCTAGCTCTATAAAACAGTTCGTGATGGCGTTACTGTAATTGCTTACTCATTATGCCATGCGTATTTTCGTGTTTTCCCACATCCGGTACACATGAATGTGGAATGCTCGGCATCAGGATTCAACGTTTTGTTTAATTGGTGGAGCTCGGGGCACAATGGTCATGACAAAGGCTTGCATTGCGATGCGGTGAATCATTTCAGCTGGCTCCTCTCTGTTTAACTGTTCTGAAAGGTTAATGAATTCGCCTCTTATTCGTCAATCAGTCCGTTTACTGCAGGCATCGGCCTGCTTGCCAGCATGAAGTTATTGGGGACATCCTGTTGCTTCAAAGCTCCAGTCCAAGCAAGAGACTGGACGTGTACATGCCAACATAAATACACGTAATGTAACGGCCACTGTGCGTTTGCGGCCTGGCCCTTTTGAAGGTTATGCAACGGCTTGGCAGGAGTGAAGGAGCAGAGCACATCAGGCCTGCAGGCCGTGAAGGCCCACAGCTGTCAACTGGCGCAGTCTCTCTCACTGTCCTCTCGCAGGAGATGTCCTCTCCATTCTCTCGTTCAAAGAGATCCTTTAATCCTCTTCGTTTAGGCCAAGTCCTCTGACAGAGCGCTCTGCAGGTGGTTAGAGGAGCCACCCAGATGTTTGCAGCTGTAGTGTCACCATGCGAATTAGAACCAAAGAATTGCTCTTTATTAAAAGATGGACTACTAAGAGCATTCCTCTGTCCTTTTTACACGGAAAGCTTGTGTTTCATCCATATTGTTTGCTCTGATATTCGTGTCCTTAAGTCTTTTCTATGGCCTGAAGTCTAGAGGTCTTCAATAAGAGACTTCTGCTGGTTCATAGTTCAATTTGAATCAGAAAAGGATATCCAGAAGATTTTCATTGCGTTTTTGCATAGTGTCCCATGATTCTTTAAGTTAATGTCTGTACCAACCTCTTGTTCTGAAGCTGCTTAGAGTTGCATCATTTATAGGGAAGATGTTGAAGATGTTGCTTAGTTTATAAAGCGCCTTTCTCAAATCCGAGGAAGGTTTACAGCAGTAATAAAGTCTGTAATCACAATAAACAAAATGACCTACAACCCACACACACAGTTCCCAGCTAGCCGTTGGAAAAAAGCTCCCTAGACCACAGTGTAGTCACTCAGCAAGCCTGAAAGGAGTCCTTAGACATGGGGGAAGAGTTCCTCTCATCCCAGGAAGCCTCAGGGCCCCGGGGAGGCCTTGTGTCTGTGCGGCAGCGTCGCTCAAGCAGCCGCCCAGGAAGTGGCAGGTATATTGTACCAACATACTTATGCTAGAACACACACACAAACACACACACACACACACACACACACACACACACACACACACACACTCGTTACTGTGAGGAAAGTCTTGCAACCTTATCAGATGAAGGGATGAACATGTTTAAAACCCATGAACCTCATAGCATTAAAACTCAGTGAATAGTTGGGAAGCTGGAAGCCTAAAGAATATAGACACAATATTATAGTAGCCAAAAATCAGTTACAAAGAAGGACTAACTGTCATTATTCAGTGCTTTGAAGGCAATTCAGTCCTAGTTGTTTTCATTTTTGATTCAAGGTGCAGTAGAACAATTCAGAACTTGAAGCACTAAAGTAAACGTTCCCTTTATCTGTTTGGAAAAATATTTGGCAGTTTGGATTGTATTTTCTCTTATAATTGAGCCAAAATCCTCCCAATAATGCTGAAATGTGTTTCCCATCTATGGGGGTATTTTAATCCCATGCTCCTCACAGATAAGATGCGGAGGCTCTCATGGCATGTTTTCATTGTCTGAGCAGACTCAGTGGAGGCCAATAAAGAGGTTAGTCAGAGGGTTTGAAACGTAGGCACCAGTATGAGCTTCTACACGTGTGGGAGGCTCAGATAGGACAATTAGAACCAGACAGAGAGTGGCAAGACCCAGACGTCGACCACTATCCACGTTCTCCTTTTTTTATCCGAAAAAGAAAAAGGAGACGAAGGTCACAAAGTTTCAGCCAATTCTGTGACTTCATTTTTTCATTGTCTTTGTGTATTTTTTAGTTTTCTCAAAATTTCCTTCAGCTCTTTGGGGATTAGACCAAGACTCAAATCGAACTCATTTTTGTCCACAGCTCGGCACGCTGAATAATTTTTTCTTGGCTTTGTGAATGCTAGGCAATGGAGACTGTACATGCTATAGTTGTTTGTGTTGGTTGAGCTATTTTTGCATACCGATTACATCTTTTGACACAGTTTTGCAGGAAATTCAATTTTCTTCCAAACTCACACTCTGCCTAATTTGATTTATTAGATTTCCAGCCGCCACAACTTTGGTGCACAGGTTAAAATAACACCAAGCCATTGGAGAGGACACTTGGACGAAACATTCAACAATTATACACTAACTAAGAGGTTATTTATAGGCCAGCCCCTGGGTTTAGATTTCCCTTTGGGTTCCTGGACTTGGCCCACAGTCTTGTATCACAAGTTTGCCTGAACTTTAGCTTCGTCCTGGGGCAACATTAGCTCTGTCAGCATGCCCTCATGCTCATGCCTGAGAGGTATGCAGGCCCAACTAACTTAATTTACTCATGTTATCTTTCTAGCCTTGTATCTGGGGAAAAAAAGGAATTATATTTGGCTGTAAGCATGGACTATTGACTTTAGACCATGTCAAGTTCCAGTTTACATCACAAATATATTAGCGCTATGGCTGGAGAATTCTCCGTAAATCGGTGCTGAGTGTGCGTTTACTGCGAGCTGGTCACGTCGTGCTCTTGAGCAGACTAAGCAGAGATTATACAGGGATTTTACTTAATCATATTTATGCTTTGTTTCCCATTGCTCTCTCGACTTTTTATCTCAGATGACTATCAACCCTGAATGATGCAGAATTACCAGAAACATTCTCTCAGCCCCACCGACATTCTGTCGTCTTCCGCCGAGGAAGCAGAGGATTTAAATAGGCCTGTGTTTCAGTGATTGAATTTCTTCGTACTATAAACCTTGTCCTTAGGGAGCCGGCAGACCGTGCAGTTCCACCTCTGCCGCCTCTCTGCAGGGTTTTAGCTGAAGGATGACTGTCAGACCTGCTGAAAGGAGTCAAAGCACCAAGGTTCAGCCAAAGTTGGTGTTTGACTTGTCAAATAGATTGTTTTGATCTGGAAGAGGATCACACGAGGGTTACCTGGTCTTTTGGTTATCTGATCTTCTGGTCTTCAAGTCTTTACCATGAGAAAAAGTCGTTCTTTTATATCTCCCAGGCCTCACCAGCACATATAACTGTAATTGTGTGTAACTGCTTTTAATCATATCCGTGTTCTCGTCCAGGGCACAAAGACACTGCAGGGAGATGTGGATGAAGATGAGGAGGAAGATGGTCTGATCCAACCAGCACAAGTGTTTGCGCCCAAAAGTCTAATCCTGGTGTCCAGGCTGGACTACCCCGAAATATTTAGGGTAACACATGCACACAGCTACACACGGCTAAACTGATTTGTCTAGTGTGTGATGGTATTTGCAGTAGGCGTCTATCCTTTCCTCTTTATTACCTCAGTGTATGCAGCTGGTGGCCTTATTATTGACACTTGACCAGAAGACCACCAGCAAGCCAAGTCTTTTCCACTGAGTGTGTAGCTTTAAAGCAACACTTGGGGGTTTTTTGATCGTCACTGTCATGAAATGATTTGTCCAAGTGTTTGTAATTATAACAGTCGTTATAAACTGAAGTGCGTCTGTTTTCTTATTTCCATCCTTTTCTAAATCATATATCGTAATCTCTAAATCTACAATAAATCATTTTTATACATCTACTTCAAGATAATGCTACGTGTGACACCAACATGAAGTTTTCTATGACATTTAGCAGCTATTTGGCCTTATTAGCTGATTAGCTGTTTTGCTTTCTCGCTAAAGGTGTCATCAGGAAGCATGAAATAAACAGACTCACTCTAATGCCGTGAAAAGTGAACAAATATTCCTCACTGATGCCCTGTAAAGGTGTTTCAAATAAACAAACATTACTCACTGCTGCCCTCTATTGGCATTGAAACACCACTTAGAAGATTGTTATATTTATATTTGCACAACCTTTGTTTAATTTATAAGATTTGCGTCATCCCAGCTGAACAAATTCACCCGATTTGCTGGATGTCGCAACATAAACATAAGATTGTGAAAGCTAACTATGGAAAGAAATTGCCGTTGACCTACATAATTATATACGGCTTAAATGATTGTGTATGGCTTACATAATTGTGTTCTGCTATATATGTAGTAATTGTCACAGGTCTAGAGAAAGCTATACATCAGTTCTCTCTAAGAATGTTCCTTTCAGTACAGCCAGCATCTCGGTTCGAGTATTGGACTCGTTAGCGCCCTGCTGGAGCTGCAGCTAGATTTGGACTAAATCAGCCCCTCGCCGGGCTGAAGGGTTACAGTGCTGCAGTTGGGAAGCTGAGGTTTTGGAGTGGGAAGGGACTGGGGATCTAGCACGGAGCACGTAGGCGAGCAAAACCAGGAAACACTGAATCCTAAACTCAATCCCCAGAGACTGAAGACTTTTTTTTTTTTTTTTTTTTTAAACTAATCTTGGCCTACATTCATGGAATAGGTGAGAGCCATTGTGGAAGATGGGTTGTTGCCCTCTAGTCCACACCAGAGACACAACTATTTACAAGCACATACCAGATTGGCGAGTGAAGTAATTTAGGCACTTAAGCAGGCATTCTTATGTGTGAAATTAGCCCCCTCGGTGGCATTTCCTGTTCCTGATGCTTCGTTAAATCCCTGTTAAACTTCTGAAATGCACTGGTGTGAAGCATGTGACAGTGAGACAACCTTTTCTGCTAAGTGTGCAGTGTGTCTGTGGCGATTTAGGAGGTCTGAATGTGTTGTTTACTCCGTGTGTTTGTGTTTGTGTGTGTGTATATGTTGGTTCTGATTAAACTCCATGCCTGCTGTTTCCCCCCAGGGCTGTTTGGGGCTGATCTACACAGTTTACATCGACACTCTGAACTGCCCTCTGGAGGGTCTGGTGGCCAACCTCCTCACATGCACGGTGCCTGTCGCAGGAGGCTCCCAGGTGAGGCTTTTACTTACGCAAACAATTCTTCAAATGCCTCTGCCCTGAGAGGGTGCCTCTGGCTCCCTCCCGGGGGGGCCTGTAGGGGGATGCCAGCGCCAAGAAGGGGTCAGCCAGGGTTAATTTGCTCGCTTAGTTCGGTACCTTAAGTATTACTGTGTTGGGGAGGAGGCGTCTCACCTCTTCTGGTATTTTAACAGAGCTGGGAGGGAGCTGAGTAGAATCTTACACTTTCCTTGTTTTCTTGACCTTCAAGAGCGCCCTTTAAAATGTACAAAATTGTTCTCTCCCTGACATCAGCACTGTAGACTTTTTAACAGTACACGTGCAGTTTTGTCTTTATTAGTTTGCTTGTTTGTTTTCTTAGAAGCCCTTCTGGCCTCTGAAAGCCACATCGATTAAAAAAAGGCACACGCTAACGTTGTAAAAGAGTAGAATTTCGGTTAAAACGGTAAAATTTAACTTCAGATATAATATAAAGAATGTAGCATGTGGACACTTCACTACATACAGTACTGGTGTCATTCACCAGTACATTACACAGTTCCAGCTCTGGGATCAAACAGAACAGCCTCAGGCGCAGAACAGATACATCCTTCAGCATTACCCAAACTCCAGCGAATTAGAGTGTCAGGAATCACAGGAACCCATCGTCTATCCGGCCTGAGCTCTGCATGCTCAGCATCAGGTCTTAAATGGGCCTGGCTGATGCCGGCTGGGACTTCTTCTACTCCAATTCCCCTCTCGTTAGAGCGCTGAGCCATAGGCGGGTCCTCTAGGATTTGCCTTCCTGCTGTAGACAGCTACCACTCGTGCCTGTTTTATTTTGGTAAACCTGTGATTTGGGGTTTGCTGTGTGCCGCTGCTGGACCGGCTAAAATTAATTTGGTTGGGCAGCTGTGATGTTACAGGACAGCAGCAGCATGGGATGAATTTGAAGAGGCCTGAGGACATAATGGAACTTTCTTTAATGCATATGTGTGCAGCCCCCTTATGTAATCTAAGAGCGCAGTGGTTCATTTCCTAGCCCACTTTTCAAGATCCAGAGTTATTCCATACCACTGGTTCCCAGTCCAGTCCTCACAGGCCCCCAGACACTCCACATGCTGACTTGAACTCTGAACACATAGGAATAGAGCAAGAATGTGGAATATCTGAAGGTCCCTAAGGACCGATTGAACCCCTGTAACTGCTGAACACCTGTAACTGCAGTCATACATGGGCTCTCATAGGGTTTGACTTAGCTCCTTAAACAGCAGGGGCCTGTTGATGGTTCATACTTCCATTTTATATTGTCATCACTTGTATATTTTCGTTTTATAGTAGGTACCAGTACAGCTGCAAAGTAATATGCATTATGGTTAATAAAGGAGTTCTGAGTGTTAGGGGGGTTCACTCTTTCATCACTCATTCCTTTTCATTCATATAGAACGTAATGTAGAACAATCATTAACCATACGTTCACATAAGCCGGCCACAGAGTGACAGGCCGCTCCTATGGGGATAGGTGATTAGAGTTTTTCTCAACTCTGACACAGTGAAGCAACAATCTAAATTAGATGCATTTTTTGTGAGAAAATGTGAAGTGTGATTGTGCAGCTGCTATAGTAACTGGGGTTGTTGTTAGGGCGTTGCTGAGGTGCAGTAGGACCAAAAAAACAAAATCAGGAAAAGAAAAAACAGTCCGGAAAATTTCTCTTTTTTTTAATTGCAAAAATCCCCGAACATACATACATAAAGCTTTTGGAAAACTTCAGCTCACACAAATTAATACTATTAGTATTATCTCTCTCTCACACGCACACATACACACACATAAACACACACTCACTCTCTCACTCAGTCACTCTCTCTCATTTATATATACACGTGACTGGACTCCACATTTTTACAATCAGAAATAAAAATATGCTGACGCACTAATGGTGGTCTCAAACAGTTGTGGGGTCCGAGGTCTCAGAGTTCACTTCGTACCAACATATAATTCCTATATATATACAGACACACACACACACACACAATTACCAATCATATATTTTTACATTTACTTGTCATGCAGCAACAAGAGTGACCTCGAACTCACCCGTGAGAGGTTGAGGTGACAGAACTTGAGGTGACTTAAGTGGCTTGTGGCCTGCTGGTGTGAACGTATGGTGAGAAATAGTCCTGTAGTGCTGCGTCATGTGTTCTGACCTGAAACTCATGCTGGTGTTTTTGCCCATATTTGCAGAAACTTTTTTCTCTAGGAGCTGGAGACAGACAGCTGATCCAGACCCCATTAAACGACAGCCTGCCTGTAACCAATAAAAGCGTGGCTCTCCTCTTCCAGCAGCTAGGTAGGTCTCTTTAACCAGCCCAGCTGGCACAGGTACAGCCCCGGCCTCCACACAGATACCTCTGCATGGACTGTGAATGTGTCTGTCAGTGGGTGTAATATGTCCAAGAATTTGACCTTAAACTGTATCTTGTCGTTAGTTTTTAACCGAAGTGGCTCAGGTAAATGACAGTTTCCTGGACAATGCTGCTTGTGTTATCTATGACTTATATCAAGCAAGTTTTGATCCACGTCTTACTTGCCTCTTATGGGATCAGCTGCAATATTCTGCTCACATGGTCATGGAAAAATGTGAGCATCTAATCTGGGATACTAGCACACCCTTTGAAACTGAATAGATTCTAAACTCCATGATTAGCCATGTGAATATTTAAAAGTCAATTGAAGAAGTGGATTACTCGGAGATTATTGTTTGCCTGCAGTGTGACTGTGTCCGTTTCCTTGCATATGAAGCACACAATGTGGTTTTGCTGTGGTTTTATGACTTCACGTCCCGCCTGTGTACAGTAGGAGTCATGTGAAAACCCTCGGTGCCAATTCTACAGAGTGTACAGACAGTACGGTTGAAGGTGAAGTTGAAGAGAATGAACTAACATTTACTTTTTGGCTCTAAGTGAAGCAGAGTTCTTTGATTCTGTTGCTTTTGTGTTGCAATAAACCTGTTAGAGGTCATTTCACAGTGTCTTAAGCTGACAAATGGGTGTGAAACCATACACGCTTCCTTCAAGTTTACTCTGTTGAACAGGAGGCAGAAATGAAATTGAACATCTTCCAAGCAGTGGAAACTCTCTTATGTATTAAAATGTAAATTACTTGTAAATGCATGAAAGCAAATGAACGTTGACCTACGGAGGAATGTTGTAATAGTTAGCCTGCTCCCGAATGATTGCAGTATTTGGAGTAAGAGCAGTGCATACACCTATTCACATACAGCGCTCGTACATTTACCTGTGTAGCATCGTGTTGATAGTCAGTCTGATGGACAGATTACCTGCACCTGGACGTTCTCCTAAGGCATGGCTTATTTCCGTCATTGAAAGTGAAAGTTTCAAAAAGAAACGGTCCACATGTTCCCCATATTGAACATGAAGCAACGGCAGTGATTGGCCTCATATGTCTGAATACTTAATATGAATTCCAGGGTTTTCCACAAGCATTTCAGATTTTGTTCTCTCATTTGGACACCAGAACGTGGCTACGTGCTCTACGTGGCCAGATTTTGTTGTTGTGAAATGAAAAACGCAAGGTGGACTTTTTCAGTATCACTCATAACCTCTGCTTGTTTAATGCAGAGGTGAAGGAGTTCGAAGAGCACTGTGTGCTCAACAGCTATTGTGGTTGCACAATAAGGAAGAGCTAAGGCCAAGGCAACAGCGTAGGAACAGTGACTTCCAAAATTGAAACCGCTGTCCCAGGTCAAAATACGCATGCACACGTGCATATATGTAATACAGTATGATATAGGTTGTATCATAGCCGGGGTCTGGATTCAAAGTGATGGGGTGAAACCTTATCGGTATTCCGGGGCAGCTCAGTATGAGACAACATGGGACCCCAGCTCACCCCAGCCTGCAATCGCTGGAGCTCCGTCCCAAAACACCCTCGACTGTCGACTCAGCGCATGCTCCTCCCCCAGCCAGAGGCAACTGCTGTTTAAAGCTTGGTGGAGATTGTTGTTCCTATTCCTGTTGTTTTATGGACTACAGACTCTGTTTCTCTTCCTAAAAGATTTACCTCTACGGACTCTTAGTGATTCCAACTCTGTTAGCCGTAGGCGGCCTGTCTGTCTTGTTTAAGAAGGCCTTCTTGTGTTATTAATCCCCGTTAAGACTCCCTTTTCTTTCTCTCCGGGTCGACCTGAGGAGGACAGGTTCCCCTTCTGAGACTTGGTTCCTCCCGAGTTTTCTTCCTCCAGCTGAGGGAGTTTTTCCTCGCCTCTGTCGCCTTTGGTTCACTAGAGGCTCGGACCTGGACTCTGTAAAGCTGCTTTGTGACAACCTGCTTGTAAAAAGCACTATATAAATCAAATTGCATTGAATTGAATATTGTTAGTCGTGGTGGGCCAGTGTCTGGCACACTTTGGAAGTTCACCTCCTCAAAACCAATCCTGGAAAATAACAGGTAAGTTGCAACAAGTGTGTTTGAGCAGGGAAATCAACAAACCAGCCTTACAGGACCAGAGAGGGTAACGGTGCATACAGAACTGGTAAATAAGAACAGAATGCACCATGATGGAATTACAAAAACATGCATCCTAACTTAATGAGATTAATGTTCTTACACACTCAAAAAAGAAGAGATCGGGTTTAATAGCACTCAGGGTAGCTCCGCCCCTGTTTTTATTCAGTATAATAAATGTGACCGTTGAGAACCAACAATCATGTCCATCATTAAAGTATTGTTTAGCTAAAAGTGTTGAAAGTATAACATGAAGATCTGCAGTTGACAATAAAACGCCATATTGGCCAAGTTCTTTTTTACACCCCGAGTTCACAGTGTCAGTATCAGTTGAGTCCTCAGCAGGATCTTAAGCTGAAAACGTGACCAGCAGGCGCCGAGGGGGGATAAACAATGTTTCTGAGAAATGTTTTATATGATATTCAGGAGGGTACTGTACAATCGAAAACACTTGTAGTCTCAAGAGGGAACAATTGAGAATGTGGTTCACAGGGGCTTTGTTCTGGCACAGATCCACTTGAACTGTTCAACCTCGTTATGGACTACTTGTACTTTTTTCATGAAATCGTTCCGAGATTTTATTTTATTTTTTTGTGGCTTTAAGTTAGTCGGAGATTAATGGCGTGCTCATAAAACAATATTGTCAAGTGATTCACTTAAGCCTCCTAACCCTGGAGCTTAAGCAGTCCCTTTCCGCTTCTTTTTCACATCGCATAGCTCTGTTTGCTCCAGTTCTCTGTCTGACTCACCATTTTTAAAATGTTCTGCAGAAACCCTTAAGTTGCTTAATAGTTTTTAAAAAGTTAAGATTGGATCCTGTGGTCATGGGGTCATAAGAGGGGTCACGATAAACAAACCGCAAGGCCTAGAACCTTCTCAAGTAGAGTCATTACCTTTTTTTTTGTTGTTTGTTTGCTAGGTGGTTCTAGACAGCTCACAAATTGAGCCGTGAAAGAGCCAGAGCTTCTATTTTTGGGGAGTAATGTCATGGATGCTGTCTTGTTCTCGTCCTCCCTTCTGGTTACACAACTGCAAAAGGGTGTATGTCGTTGTGTCTAAGCTCGGTTGTGCTGAGTGCATGTGTTTAGTGGCCCTGAAGCGGTTTGCCGCTCATTAACTCATATAAATGTCAGCGTGCTCTGCTTATTAATTTACACTCCCCTCCAACACTTGCAATTGTTCTTCTGCCGTGAATCATCCTAAAGTTCATCGAAGGGTGGGGCTGCTGTCTGGTTCTTTAAATCGGTTCACCGCCAGGTCATAAATCTCCCTACGTGTTTCATAACAGATCAGAGCCTTGTCAGGTAGTAACCCTGAATCAGAAAACTTTATCTATCTTGGCAGAAACTGCTTATCCTTTGCCTGCACAGCCACAGAGACGTAAAGTAAAGTAAAGTGACCCATTATAGTCACACGTGAGCACATCACAGCACACGGTGTGAAAAATGTGAAATTCTAACCCATTCACCAAGGGAATCAGGGGGCTGCTACCAGTGAGGGGCACCCGGTTAGCAGTGTGTGTGGAGCAGTGTATGGGGATGGTACTTTGCTCAAGGGAACCTCAGTGGTGTCACTAGCAGTTGGGATTTGAACCCAAAACCTTCTGAGGGCAACTCCCTAACCACTAGGCCACCAGCCGCCCCGACAAGAGCAATATAAAATATAAGATGAGACAAAAGCAATATAAAATATATAAACCTAAAATAAAACTCTGTGTTTTATAATCCTTTTAAAACCAGTTCATGATTTCCAATTCAGAGCACTTTTGGAGATGATAAACACATGCGAGTGTAAAAACAGCATCAAAATGTTTTCTTTTGCGTGAACCAAGGCTGGTATGCTGAGTGGAGAGGACGGTTCACTCTGTTTTTGTGGTTTAGATGTCTCTGTTACGCTCATTCTTCATCTAAACACTACCAGAGTTTGTTTGGGCGCCACCTGCTCAGGGGCCATTTATTTGGTGCATGCAAGGGTTGAGCTGGCAGCTTGTTCTGCCAAACTGTTCTAATTCAACCAAACCTTTCTGAGCACATTCTAGGTCCAGTTCTGCTTAAAATAACCTCAAGAAAGAATCAGAAAGTGATCAGTCTAAATAAAGTCAGTGTAGTGTGGCTTGATTGCCTCCAGTATTGATCTTTCCACTTGGTTGGGGGTATCCCAGTCCTCAGGAGAAGTGTTCTCTCTTTCTGTGGCTCTGGCCAGTTTGTAGAACAGTGAGGATCTAGTCCATGTATGACTCCTCTCTGAAAGGATCCCTGGCCTGAAGAATGTCCTCCAGCCTCATCACACTCTGCAGGAAGTGGAGGGCCGGTTGGACAGGAAGCAGTTCGCCTGAAGCCCTCACTTTTTTTGTTTGTAGTCCTTTGTCTGAGTCGTCTACATTTATTTAGGGTCAGAAATGAGCCACTGTTTCCAGCTGATAAGTAAACACCTCAAGGTCAGAGAATGTGCGCGTGTGTTTGTGTGTGTTTGTGTGTGTGTGTGTCTGGCTAAATATCTCTTAGATTATGAAACCTGTTGTCCTCTGTTTAGCTGATGCAATGAAGCATTTATTCCGAGAGAGGCCAAGGACACAAAAAAGATGTAAACATTATGAACTGGGGGAGAGTCATAGATCGCATTCATTCCTACATGACTGTTATTTGTGGATAGTAATAGAGTTTGTGGAGCGTTCTCAGAAAATACCGTCACTGTGTCGGTACCCTCAAGGGTACGTCTTCATTACCTTTAGTAAGGGAACATAATGGTACCATATTCCACAGCAGCATTTCTGGAGTTGCATTGCAGTCGTGCTGCTTTTCCCTTCGAAAGCTAAAGCAATGTGCCTTTAAAAGTCATCTAAGGTACACAGCAGGACCTTAAGTCCCTTGTTGTACCTTTGAGGGTAAATGAAAACATGTTTGTACTTTGGAGGACAGGAGGAATGGGTGTAATTGTGTGTCCCAGGAAGCAAATTCGTGAGTCACAATGAACTAAAGTAAAAAAAAAAAAAAATTCAAAATCTAAATGTGACTTCATGGACACAAAGTGACGGCAAATTCCCTGGAAGTTCACCGTTTCTCGGCTTATCTCCAGTTTCAGGTCTTTGGGTAGTAGCCTGACACTTCATTTTGATATCTTGTTCCTGTTTGTTGGTGACGGCCAGAGCTTGACACAGACATAGCTGAACCTCTGACCCTGGGCAGTTTTGCGGATGCCTCTGTCACTGTTTGGCGCTCTCTATCTCTCTCAAACCTGTGATGAATGGTCTCACTGGTATGTTGATAGCAAACAATAACAGGAACTGTAAACCGTTTTCCCACTTGACTGCCGATTTGGTATGTCATTTGATTTATATAATTTAGAAAGATGTGAGATCCTGCCACCCCATGGACATAGTTTCATTATCCTGTTTGCTATAGAATGATGTGTAATGGGAAACGTGGGCTGCCGTGATTTGCCATTGATAGGCCATGAAATTCTTCTGTTTTCCGTATCCGTGCTTTAACGCCTGGTTAGGATTGCCTGTTTCACATTACCGTAGACATTTGGTCTTTGTTTTCGTCGTTTTTGTGACTGCCTCGTGGTCTGGAAATGAATTTGCAGCAATCACCATTTTAACAAGACTGCAGCAAAAACGACATTTCACGATTTAAACTTGACAAAAATAGCCCGGAATTTGGTTTGTTTCAATAGTATGTTTTTGATTAATATCTAGTTTCGAATAATATGTTTCCCAACAAATGCTCATTATCAACATGTTTTTACTTTGCCTTCCAGGGATCCAGAACGTTCTGAGTCTTTTTTGTGCGGTTCTGACCGAACATAAGGTTTTGTTCCACTCCACGAGCTACCAGAGACTAGGAGAGGCCTGCCGAGCTTTAGAGGCCCTGATGTTTCCTCTCAAATATAGGTATGTGTGACGGTGTTTATGTTCACAAAAATGAAAATGAGAGAGCAATAAAGAAGTAAAGCGAGCTCAGATATGACAAGTCTGCAAACAGATTGCATGGGATCTGTATTTTTAACTTGTCCTATTTCTCCATTTGAAGTAGGGTTAGTTGCATGTCATTCGCAGATACATGTTTCCATTTAAAGGATGCAATTAAAAAGTGGAATGTGATGTAATGGAGTCTAAATTTGGATAGATCTCCTCCCTAACTGTGGTTTCATGAGGATAGTCTCAGCCAGGCTATTTTTAGATCATTTGCAACAGGTCTTGCAACAGGACATGTATGTTGCTGACAAGAGATGATAGTAACATCTACCTCCCTGACTTTTGAATCCGCAGCTATCCTTACATTCCTATCCTTCCGTCCCGGCTGCTGGAAGTGCTGAGCTCACCTACTCCCTTCATCATTGGGGTGCACTCCATGTTCCAGAGTGAGATTCATGAACTGGTGAGTTTAGGCCTCTAGCAAAAGCCACATTTCATATGCTTGGATTGCAAGGTTCAGGGTTACAGGGGTTCCTCGAGTTACGACACAGATGCGTTCCTTCGACAGTGACGTAACCCGCATTTTGGTGCAAGTTGAAACACACTCTAGTTTGAGTCGCTTACCGATCCTAACACAGCTGTAAAATCATAAAAACACAACTAGTTCACACACGTAGTCCGTAAGTACGAGGCTAACAGTGTAAGCGGAGTGAGAGTAAGCGTCGTAAACTCACGTCGTATGTCGAGACTGTTGTAACTCGAGGAACCCCTGTACTTTATTGTCATCAGCACTGTGTACAGATATATAGTGTAAGCCAATATTTGTCCATGGGCCACTGTGCAACAGAGTACAAGTTATGAAAGTGACAATAGACAACAGAAAGCACAGTAAACAGACACAACAATTGCAACGGTAGTATATGGAAACAGTAGAGAGTGGATACTATGTAAACCTTCCAGAACAATTATTATTGCACCGTAAGTATGATTATTGCACAGGAGGCAGTTACAGCACTAAGCAAGGAAAAACAGAAACAATACAATAAGTAGCCAAATACCAATGTGCAATTAAAAGACAGTACAGC
>JBBPCX010000038.1:5368369-5383047 GCA_037974365.1 Hydrocynus forskahlii
CACTCACATTCTGTTCACACACACACACACACACACACACACACACACACACACAAACACACACACAAACACAAAGGAAATGACACTCCAGACAAAATCAAAACTCAGCCATAACCATAATCTGTTGTAAACATGTGGACCCAAATCCTTTTTCAGCGCCACAGTCATCTCTAGAGTGAAGTGAAGTGAAGCTTCTTCACACATTCTCTGGAACCTTGAAGACACCACTGTAAGTGCGAACATTCAGTGAGATCGAACATTAACGCGAGTGCCACGGATCTGTGCCGGAAGCGCAACAAATGGTAAATCATCTTCATCCGGCCAAACGACCCCTTACATGGAAGTTCCTCCGGGCTGTGTTGATGCTTGAGGTGTCAGGCGTCATGTCAAGCTTTGTTTGGTGTTCCTGTGTCGTGGCATTTTAAAAATATGTAATACTAATAACGCTACTACGCTTTTAAAAATGGGAATCACACATGAATTAACATAAAAAACAAAAATGAACAAATTTCTTTTATTTTAGGTCTTAGAAATCTTTGAAGAACTTACAGGATAGTTTCCACATGTGGGAGGGGAAAACCTGCAGAGGGAAGGGCTCCGGAGAGTGTGCCAAGAGAAAGAGCAGCAAACGGCGAGTGTGTAGAAGAACAAACACTAGTTCCAGGGGCGCAGATAGCATTTTTAATGGGGGGGGGACGAATCAGTGGTGGCGGGGGGCGTTGCTTGGGGGCGGTGCTTGGGGACGGGCACCAATGAGGCAGCTCCTACATCTCTCGTGTCATCTCCATTCCCTCCATTCCATGACCTCTCTCAGCTTCCACACATGAAAATATTTACACCCAAGAAAAGAAACCCGCCAGCAACACAACTTACAAAGGTAGATGCATGTTTTTTTGTTTTTTGCCCTGCAAGTTTGAGGCGGATCGAAGCCTGAGGGGGACACATCCCCCCCCCCATCTGCGCCCATGACAGGTTCTAGACTGTTTTACACCGTTTACATTTACTGAAATCAAAGTTTACTGATACACTCTGAGTTCTACGAGTTAAATAGCCTTTACCCTCCCAGCTACATGGTATAATATCCCATTGACTCCATGTATCAAAGTCAGTATTTAGTCGGTCCACAGTTCAGTCTGAACTGTCATACAAAAGCTTTCTTGTAATTTTGTTAAGCATCTCCAGGAACAGTTCTTCAGGCTTCCTGAAGGACATTCCAAAGCTCTTCTTTGGACACTGGTTGCCTAATGTTCTGTTCTCTGTTGAGATGATCCCACACTGCTTCAATAATATTGAGATTCAGGCTTTGAGGAGGCTAATCCATGACTAATGTTCCATCATGTTTTGTTTCTGTAAATTTTCTCTTTGACTGAATTGGCAGAGTGTTTGGGATCGTTGTCACTGATGAAAAATAAAATAGTGGCCAATCAAGACTTTTGCGCAGTACTGCACATCTCAAAATCTCTCAAACAGATGAGGCTGAGGGATGCAATGCTGTGCTACACAAAGGTTTAAAAACACAACAAGCAACATATTAAATGCCACAATTGGGCCAAAAGTCCATTTAAAGAGACCAAGACACAGAATATGGGAACTTTCTGTGCATCACCGTTTAAATCACTGTGTCTCTTCTGAGTAGAGGAGAGCCTTCATGCCCTGATAGTGAGGCAAGATGACCTTTAAAATTTCCTCTTTTGTGCTATAAGAGCAAACTCAACTTCTGTTCCAGTTTATATCCCATAACTATGCACAGGTTTACGAATCATCTTCCTTGGAGATGCTAAACCCATAGGCTTTATTCTTACAGTAAATGTACACTCTCCTTACTGGGACATTTTCCAATATTTCTCCACCATGTACTGTTCCTCACTAAATTCTTATCAAAGAATCACAAATGTGAATTCAATCCAAAACCCCCCAAAATTGTGTGCAAAAGGAAAAGAGTTAGCTGGGGCTTCTGGGTAGTGCTTGCTGTGGCAGCGGCTCCGGAGAGAACTCAGCGGCCTGGAGCAGCGGGGAGAAGCGCAGCCTGTTATTAAGCAGATGCTTTAAAGCTGCGCGCTGGTTAATAGAGCACAGTGGAGTTTATCAGTGCAGAGCAGCAGTGGGCCTCTGTAGCGCTGGCTGCGTTGCTGAAGTTCACTCTAGTGCTTATAAAAGAGAGTGCCCTACCTAGGGAGCCTACTCCACTTACCTCCAAAGGCAGGGAACATACACATGTGGCTCCTATGCAGCTTTGGAATGTGTGTTAGCAAAAATACAGACTCAGAAATTACTTCTGTATTACTAAAAGAAAAAGAAAAATCACTACTGCAGTGTAGTAACTCCCCTAGATTTTTTTAAGTGATTTGGTTGAGCCTTTGAACCAGTATAGCTGTGCAAACAGGGTATCAACAAAAATGTGCGTGGCCAGAGTCACATAGAATTATGTGTAGATATACAGGGAATACCCTACACATGTGATCATACTGAAGATACAGTTTGCATTTATTTCCATTGAAATGCATTAGTTTTTAATAACAGTTAGAATCATAACTGTGTAAATAACCAACACTAAACATTGTTTGGAATCCAAAGTCTACAGGAAAGCCCAAACAGACCTGGACTCGCTTGTTGGACCTTTAAAAAAATTATTATTTACATCTGTAAACATCCAGACTGGGGAGCAGAATTATTAAAGGAAATGGAAAAAATTGGCATACTTGAATTTCCAATCATTTACTACCCTCTATTCAGGAGTGCATCATATTTCAAAACATTCTGATTAAATTAATACTTCTGTTTATTTGAGGACCTAGAAATTCAGCAATAAAAGGTTACAGTGATTACAGAACATTACATCACTCTCCTCTGCTACACACTGCCACATCATGCCATTATGTTAATGACTGGATCCGTGCCCGTCTTGAAATGTAGGTATGGTGCATGTTTAATTCTGAAAATAGATTGAGATTTTAATTTTCTCAAGAAAATGCTACATTACACAAGTCCCAGTTCTGGAGGGTTGGTGTCTAGCAGGTTTTTTTTATTCCCCTTCTCAAATACACCCACTGAACTTGGTGTTACGTGCAAGCGTGGCATGTTTGTTTGGTTTGGTCTACTGTTCTGTTTGTATCATTTCCTTTTTTACCATTGTGCTAGCTCCCTTGGCTAGAGATCAGGTAAGATTGTCTAGACTAGGGCATTAACAGAAAAGCCGATCAGTAGACTAGTTGACTTCAGAGGCATAAGTCGACTACTCGTGTGTTTTTCTCCTCTCTCTGTGCGCGTGCTTGTGTACACAATGCAGTCTCTGCTTCTGATTGGCTAACGCTGACACGCGTTCCTTGACTTAACCAATTATTATAGTCCCGTCATAAAAAGGCCGGTACTGTTGGCATGAGTGGAATCTGAACACAAAACCACAACAAGACGAGAGACACGGCAGCAGAGGAGACAGACACACATCACATGTGTGGAGATATACAGCTGAGTGGCTGCGCGGCTTGAACTGTTTCCACTTTCTGTTGTACACTTAAATTTACCAGAAAATTCAAGGTATCAGCCGTTGTTTTTTGTTTGATTGTCATGTTGACTGTTAATGTTACAGAGAACTCTAATAGAAGTAGCTTAGTGGTGGACACCTGTGTTCCTCCGCTGCGTCTGTGTGACGTCATCAAACGATTAGTTGGTTCAACTTCAACTTTGTTGACGGATAAGTCGATCTGAAAAAATCTGAAGTCATTAATGCCCTAATCTAGACACACTAGGTGAGAAGGCAAGTGCCATCCTCGGTATTTTTAAAAAATACAATAAATACAGTCTAGTGTAATCGATTTTGTGGTGTTAATTCCTTTGGCACTCTCCATGTTCTCTCTCCTGGGTGAGACTAGCTTCCCCGTGTCTTACCGTTATGGTTGTCCTGTTTAATGCCAGTCCTTTTAAAAAAAGCCCTCCAAATCCAACTTCCTCATTAATTCATCCAATCCACCTGTAGAATTGTTACTGCACTGGTACTTTCTCCTAGGCCTTGTCCCTCTGTTGAAGCATAATATTTGGTAAATCAATCAGAATCAGAAAACCTTATTGATCCTGGAGAAAACTGCATAAACAGATGAGTTGAACCATGTCTTTAATCAGGGAAGTGACCAAACTATGTAGGAAATCCTATATAGGATTTGGGCACCCCTGTCCTCCATCCATCTATCCACGTAGTTTCTAAACTGCTTATCCTTAACCAGGGTCACGGGGGCGCTGGAACCTATTCTAAAGGTCACTGGGCCAAAAGCATAGAAGCATCCAGGTAACCAGTCCATCACTCGTCAGACAGGATAGCCACCCCTATCCTAATAATTGTATCTCATCCAAGCGTTGCTCTATGTTTGACCTGGTGAGGCCCCCTGGATTATTCAGTGATAGGAGAAACACTGTGGCGCAGTTATGGCAATTTTGAATTTCAAAGTCATGAATTGATTGGTTCTTTTGTGTTCTTTTGTGCTATTGACATTACACGTCTATAATTATTTACCACCCAGATAGGTTTGGCTCAGATGAATGGAATACTTCAAACAGGACACTCCTGTGCCTCCCTTTAACAAACCCCAGTAAAAATTGGTATAAGTACTGCTAGAAGACGGAACATCTACCTGGATCATAAGAAACATTTGTAGGAAGTCTGTAAACAAAAAAACAAACAAAAAAAAAAAGGTTTGTCTTCCTGATCCTTCAGTTCTTTTTCTAGAAACAGCTCATATGCAAATACTGAAAAAAGGAATTATTGTTAGAAAATTGCCTTTCATTTAAATTGAGTGTGTAAATATATATATATATATATTTAGTCTTCGGCAGGGTCGGAGCTACTAGCCAATCAGAGGAAGAACAGGCGAGGGGGAGGAGGCTAATTTGTATATCCTATTGTCTAATCGCCTTCTTAATGGGATAACTAATCCAAACACACACACAAACACACACACACACACACACACAAATACACACACACACACGTATACACGCAGATATAAATAGCTAATCCATAAGACACAGTGGCTCAGGGACACATTCGTAGTGTCTTGGGGAGGATTTCTCTACACAGGGACCTCCCAGTGTCATTGATGCTGTTGAGCTGAAAGAGTCAAAGAGTTCTTGATATAACAGCAGTGGTGATTAATGCATTAATTACACCAGTAATCTGCACTATTTGACACTGACCCTCATTTCAAAGGGCTTTATATCAAACAAAACTGGACCTTTACCTTGCTAGTTCATGTCCATGCTCATATTAAGCAGTTCATTATGTCACACTAATTAAAATATGAAACTCTTTGTTTTTTCATAATTTTTCAATGACTTTGAGCCACCCCTTAGCATTTTTTTGAGTTTTGCCTATGTCTCCAGCTGGCTGAGAAATTCATATTAACCAATTCAGATGCTTTTAAATTGAAGTTCTAAACTACAAAAGCAATATTAAGAGTCCAAAGGTAGACCCTGAAGACCAGAATGAGCACTTTTTATGGCTTTTCTGCCAGAATATTTGCAAGCCAACGTGTCATGAGAGGTTTTATAAATAAAGTTTTATATAAAGTGTTTTACATATACGCGTATAGTGAAAAAGCAAGATGTTGTGATGTGGTAAAAAAAAAATGCCTAAAGGGTTTACACTTTTTATAGTGTAAACTCTAAATATGCCCCCAAAATACTCCCAAAACACTTTAATTTCATTTTAAACCCTTAAAGAAAATGTAAAGGTAAACCTGTATCCGAACTCCTGCAGTGCTAGAATGTAAAATACAGATACTACCCCTGTATAAACTGCACTGTAAGACATGCACAGGCGTTTTCTCTGTTGTTTTCCTTGGTATAAGCAGGCAAATGAATTCATTTGATTTACAGCAATAAAAAACAGGAGAGCACTTGAGATGCTCCACAGGGGAAATTCTGGACTGCAGTAGCGTCAAAGGGCAGCAGCCAATCAGCAGCAAGGAGGAATAAATAGCGTTCTCAGATTGGCTGCTTTCAAACCTCCCGTACAGCGGTATTTCACCATCCCAAGATGTGCTTTCTTTGTGTTTCTCTCCACAGTATCAAAACATTTATAGTTTTTTTTATATGGAAATGTAGCTGAATTTATGTTAATACTTATGTTACAAAATTAGTAAATTATATTTTTCTTAATAATTTAGAACTAAAATACATGGAAAATTATATATTGCCACAAAAAAAGCTGTGACGTCCGGGCCTCGTCCGCCATGCCCCCTCGTCCTCCTGCTGGTTGTTTATGTTTGGGCACGGTGCTTAGCAACCCAGCACGAGGACGAGGTGGTGTGGAGGACGAGGCCTGGACGTCACAGAAGCAAAAAAATGCTGAGGATATCTGCAGTTTCCGCGTTAGTGTGGAGGTTTCATTGAACAGTTATTAGTTCGGTTCTCTGAAAAAATCCGTGATGGACTGAAACGGTGACTGGTGATCCATGTTAAAGGGAGGTGAGGTTGGGGGGGTTCTGTAATGCTTTTGCATTCACTTCATGTGAAAATATTTATTGTGAGCATATTTAGTGTTTTGGAAGTGTATCGAAATATATATAACAAAAACATCAGAATGTGACTGTCCACCAATATCGTTCTGCCCCAGTAGACACATATTAAGACGTATCTAAGACGCTATCAGTGATGCCTGCGTTCGCGAGCGGGGTGTACTGACCCGGGGAGAGACCCAAATACTTTGTCTCGCTCCAGGAGAAAAGAAAAATGGAGTGTGAAATTGGAGGGGAGTGTCTGTATGTGGGGGCAGGGAACGCCTTTGGGAGCATGGGATGTGTGCGCACATATGTGCACGTGTGTGTGTGTGTGTGTGTGTGTGTGTGTGTGTGTGTGTGTGTGTGTGTGTGTGTGTAAACGTCTGCATCCAAGTTCAAAGGCAGGAAGAGAGGGCACAAAACAATAGCATGACGATGCCTGAAGTACCTTCCAAAAACATCAGGAAGACATAAAGGGGCTTTACAAAACATAATGGACTGATACACACACACACACACACACACATCACACACACGCATCACACACACACACCCTTACAAAAACAGGGGTGAGCCAGAACTAGGTCACTGTGTTTAAGATAGGAGATCAATAGCACTATCTGTGCTGTCCACGATCTCCTGTACTGAGTTCCTGGCCACTTATCCCCTCGTTAGAAGACGTGTGATAAGCATTTAGTGTGTAATGAAACGCCACGTTCCTCAGCATTAAATTCAGCATTACTCATTGAACCCCTAAAGGCAAACCGTGCTTTTTTCAGGTCAGAAATAAACCAAGACAGGAGCACTTACTAGTAGAGCACTTCATTTGCTTCATGTCGTTCATAGCGCACTGTTTCACACATCATCCTGTAAAAAGAGAGAGAGAGAGAAAGGGAGAGAGAGAACACCACCATCATGTGTGTGAAAGATGACAATTTCGCAGATGGCATGGCTCCAGTCAGCTTCATTGCTCTTACAATGCATCTAAATACATGTTTCAGACAAGATCAAGAAATGAGCTAGATAACCTTAAGACTCTTTTTCAAGATCTATAAAAGTACTGCAATAAAATGTAAAAAGGTAATTGACAATTATGATTTATGATACAACTAAAAATCTTATTTCAGATCCTAAATCCAGTATTAGCAGTAAAATCTTAACTTTTTGCTTTCTTTTGTTACACTAGGTGGCAATAAGTGCCTTTTACTCTCTGTAGGAATAGTGAAAAGTCTAGCCATTCACCCACAACAGCACAAACTAGCAAGAATGTCAGAATGGACAGCTAGATTGATATTTACAGTGTTTAAATTATTGAGAGTAGAGAAGGACATGAGTTTGAAGGAGACTGTCAAGAATTGATTAGGACAATAAATATCTGCATCTGTGTGGAACTGGTTTTCTTAAATTAAGAGAAATACAAAGCAACCACAATATGCCTTTTCCAGGGTTCAAAAAAACAATCAGACTGAAAGTTTAGCTTCAGGATATGCATATGATAATCAATAGTTATGTCTCAATGCAATCCGAAGGTTTAGGAACAAAGCCAGGCCATGCATATCTTATTGGATTGGGGTTCAGTTGTATTAAGCCTACTCAATTTAGGGTCTTTTTTATATGTTTGATTTAATATCAATCTCAAACAATCAGACTAAGCTAAGCAGCTACCAAAAAACACAGCAATTAGGTTCTTTATTATTCAATAAATACAGCCACAGCTGCATATTTATTTTGAAAGGTTAAGCTTCATTTCACACCATCACTGTGTTTATCATGTCCACAAGTTAGGATGCATCTAGAAATTACCAGTAGAAAATAATGGCTGTGCATTAAAACTGAATCAGGACATTCAGTTTATCAATAATGATTCTTTGTCTGCATGCAAATGTCAGACTTGTCTCCTCACTAAAACACTCCTAGATTCGTCCCACCACACTAGCAAACTTCAAACCACACAATAGAGTCAAAAAGAAAAGAGCCCTGGTGGGTGGGAGGTCCCATCAGACCACAGAGGGGCCAGGCAGGGCTCAGGGTCCGGAATGTTCTGAAACACCCAGGTCATGTGGTTGAGCATTATTCCTTCACTTTAATCTGTGTGTGTACACACATTGTCACCAGAAAACAACTTCTGAGAGGTCACTAAAGGTCACCAAAGTCAGCCCACCAGAGAGGCTAAACATCGTTTCATGCTTGACATTATACACTAGATAAAAGACCTCCCTGGACAATTTATATTTTTTGCTTATGTAATACAAAATAAAAAAAGCATGTAAAATGTCATGACTTTTTCACAGAGCACATTTTATGTTTTATTTTTCCCAAAAATATGTAAAGTTCAGGAAACAGTAACTGTCCATTAAAATGTGATAACTTCACACACACACACACACACACACACTACATACATTCATATGTATGTATGTAGTGTTTGTGTGTGAGTGTGATGGCATATATCACTGCAGAGCGAAGAATGATACCTGCATTTTAAAGTTCATGTTTTATTTACATGTTTTGTTGATTTTCTAAGTGAGAGTAAGCACAGTAAACCCCTGGCTTCAGAATTTGCGGCTTCAGTCATTCACGGATTTTTTTTTAGAACCTAACTAATAATTGTTCACGGAAACTCCCGGAAACCTCAGATATATTTTCGTGGCAATATATGATTTTTCATGCATTTTTGTTCTAAATTATTAAGAAAAATATAATTTACTAATTTTGTAACATAATTATTAACGTAAATTCAGTTACATTTCCATATAAAATATAACTCTATCCATTTTTTGGTACTGTCCAGAGAACACAAAGAAAACGTGTCTTAGGATGGTGAAATACTGCTGTACTCAGAGACGGGAGGTTTGAAAGTAGCCAATCCGAGAATATTATTTATTTCTCTTTGCTGCTGATTGGCTGCTGCCCTGTGACGCCTTTCCCGCATGGAGCGTCTCGAGTGTTTCTCTGAGTGTTCATGTGTTTTTCGTTTTGTTCTTTTTAAAGCCCTATATTTTTATTACTGTAAATTAAATTAATTTATTACTGTATTTACCTGCTTATAGCAAAGAAAACGACAGCGCATACCAAAGAAAATGCCTGTGCATGAATTACAGTACAGTCTATACAGGGGTAACATTTTATTTACATTCTAGCACTGCAGGAGTTCAGTGTGAACTGTACAGTATGGTTATGGGTTTACCTTTCACATTTTCTTTAAGGGTAATGAGTTTAAAATGAACATTACAGTGTTTTGGGAGCATATTTGGGGGCATATTTAGGGTTTACACTATAAAAAATAGGAAAAGCGGGGGGTTACTGTATAATATACTGGTGTGGTTAGCTGATGTTTCTGATGTGTCTTGTGTCCAGGTATTGTGGCCATACAAATGGAAACTCTTGAGGCTGTTCATAGAGAAAGTAGAAGACTGCCTCCTATCCAGAAGGTTAGTATTTTCTTACTATTGCAGATTTAGTCCTTTTGGGTTTTAAATAATCACATTTTCATTCTTTGCTGTTCCTAGAGTTCATGTTTTTGCAATACTTTGGGGTAAAAAAAGGGCTTTATTTATATACCAGTGGGCCAATCCATGCGTGACGTTCAGTGCGGAGTACATGCTGTAAGTGTTTTGCCAATAACACATTTCAATGGCATGGAGCTAGTAAACAACCCAAGCCATTGGTCTAGAGATTTATATGCAGTGATGCTAGAACTGTTTTCCAAATTCAGCTGGACATATAAGGAGTGCAAATGCTCTAGGTCCCTTAAACACCCAGACATTGCTTATCGATGGGTGAGGCACTTGTGACTAAAACTCCATTGCTCTGTGTATAGAGGTGTTTCTTCATGAAGCCCCTGTGATGATTACTGGAGTCTAATGACTGTTTCCTTGATTGTTCTCTGGGTGTGTTCTGACCTTAAAAAGCTTCTCAGAGATGGAGAGAATGCAGAACTGTCTGAAAGCAATGTTGTTTGTGAGTTTTGCAAGGCCAGTAGGGGAGCTGTAGCTTTAGAGCTTCAGGGAGGAGCTTCATGGAGAACTAGCTTGACCTCTCTTTCCCTCGGCCTCTCCTGTGTGATGTGTGTGCGATCGGAGGTTCTTCCAGGGTTCCAATCCCCGTAGCAAACATTTCTCCACTGGCTTCACAGGCCCATGGAGAGCTGCCCTGGCTTTGGCTATGAAGAACCTGGGCCGTTTCCACATACGAGAGCAGGTCTTTTGTTCTGATAACCCAGAAATTCTTACAATAGACTAGAGCCTAATTTTCACAACTTGGCCAAAGGCTTTACTGTTTTGCTGTTTCAAGCTTATCTATCTCTTAATGAGATGGATAATGACACCAGCGCATTATGAGCCGCCAGCAGCTGGCTGACCACTTCAGCAGTCTGGACATTGTAAATACAAATGAAGACTTCAGATGTGTCACCACAATGTGACATTGTGTTAAATTGGACCATAAATATTCCACTGTTCTCAAGAGTCGTCTGCATCATTTTTAGTTTTTCATAACTCATTTATGCCGAATGGGAGTAATGATAAAGGGCACAACCCCAGTGTTTTCAGAGAAGAACAGGCTGTCTGTTTTGAATAATATTGCAGTATCTCTGCTGCGGAGACTGCACAGTGTCAAACTTAGGCATAGAGTGCTGCCTTTCAGGAATGTGGTGTAGAAGGCATGGGAATCCATGACTTCTGATTATGCTCCTATTCTCTGCAGCCAAAGATCCTTCGGCCCGCCCTGCTCCCAGGCGAGGAGCTTGTGACCGAGGGCCTGCGGGTGGTCTTGGATCCTGATGGCCGGGAAGAGGCGACGGGGGGCCTCCTGGGAGGACCACACATTCTTCCAGCAGAGGGAGCGCTCTTCCTCACAACCTACCGCATCATCTTCAAAGGCACTCCCCACGATGCCCTAGGTGAGGGCTAACTCTCGGTCTGAGTGGGCTGTAATTTTTTTTTTTCTTATCAGGTTTCTCAGCACGACTTGCTCTATTGGCCTGGTTCTCTCATGGTTACTGTGACTCTGAATAGCACTCACAGTAGAACTATTTTTAGCATGTACCCAGTGCCCGCAACTACTATCAGCTTCTTATCTTTACAGTAGAGAGCTTATCATTCTGACACTTCTGTATGTCCTTGACATTTTGCGTGTGCGTGCGTGTGTGTGCATACAGTTGGTGAGCAGCCAGTGATCAGAAGTTTCCCAGTGTCCACAATGACTAAAGACAAAAAGATCACCATTCAGAACCAGCTCCAGCAGAACATGCAAGAGGGGCTTCAGCTGAGGTCTGCCTCCTTCCAGGTAAAGTACCGATTAAAAAGGCAGAGGGATCTTCTTTGTCATCACTTTTTTTTTTTTCAGTGGCTCATGATGGGGGCAGTACAGTAGTGTCACATCAAGAAGGCTCTGAGTTCCAATACCCAGACGGGGCAGCCAGAGTCCTTTCGGTGTGGATTTTGCATGTTTTCCCCATTTCTGAGAGGATTTTGCACTGTCTCACAGTCCAAAGATATGAATGTCACCTGGTGAACTGCAGGTGCTAGGTTGGCCTGGGGGTAACTGTTTGTGTTGGTAAGGCTGTCCTGCCATGAAGTGTCGACCTGTCCGGGGCGTTTCCTTGCCTTTTGCCTTAACACAAGCACCCTGACGTCCCTGGCTTAGATAAGCGACTCAGATAAGAGATGAGTGGATGGCCTCATGATAGTGGAAGAACTAACTGCTGTATCAGATCAAGAGATGTGAGAGTACTCATAGGTTACATACTTTTACATATTTTTTACATATATATATATATTTGTAACATATTTTTAGCTTACATATCTATAACTTGTGGTGCTCCTTGTTTAAGTTATTTACTTTTAAATTTGTGTTTAGAAAATGTCATTTGTGTTTTTAAATTGTGAAGTTGTACTTGTATCTACTTACTTGTACTCATTTCTTTATATTATAATGTTTGCACAGTCAAAAAGGAGCGGTTCAGGATACATTCCACTGTGTGTCGTGTATGACTATGCAGACTCTTGAATCTTAAATCTTGAATCAAATAAGCTGAAGATGTAAAAGAGCTTGACTTCAGCAATGCTCCTTTAAATTGTTTCAGCTGTGATTACTGTTTACCTAAAATGTGTGATTTGGCTCAGTATCGTTGCCTCATTTCCATGTGGGGTAGTGTAACATCGTGTTATGACATCCTAGATTTAGACCAAGCATCAGCCCTATGTGTTGTGTTCCTCATGTACTATAAGGCCATAAAGATTTTATTGCTCATTCCTATCTATTTACTAACACAGGCTATAAAACAGGCTGTATGAAAGTGTGGGTCATTTGGGCCTCTCTGCCCGTGTGTAGATGGCCTGTGCTGTCTGGGACGCATTATTAGACCTTCATTAAGCACTGCGGACCACTGGGGGGCTTAGAGCAGACTCCCGAATGGCAGAGACAGAGGAACGCAGGGGGATGGGGATATGGAGTCACAGAGACCAGCACTTCCAGGGCCAAACCCCGCTTGGAAAAAATCCCGCCAGGAAACTGGGGAACAAGCCCATTCCAAGCTCCAATAGCCAGTTCAGAGCAGTTCAGCAAGTCCTGTTGGTCTCCAAAATTTCCAGTGATTATTTACAGATTTGTTTTGCCATGTGGTGTGGTGACCCCAGCAGGAAAATATTTAGGCTGTCAACAGGCTGATAAATCTCACTAGTTTTGCTTATCGAGCATTTAGGCTTGTGAACAAGGGGGATTAATTCCATGCTTGTTGTGGGTCTCAGTTGATCAAGGTGGCGTTCGACGAGGAGGTGACCTCTGAGATGGTGGATATCTTCAGAAAGCACCTGCAGAGAATCCGTTATCCACAGTCCATCTTCAGCACCTTTGCGTTTGCTGCAAGGCAGACGGCTCCTCAGCTCCTGCTGCCCAAACAGAAGGAGAGGAACACGGGCCTCCGGTCAGTTCCTGTCCATGCATAAAACGTTCATAAAAGCACGAAAAGGGAACTGGAACATACATAAAGAGGGGTGAAATGAAACAGTAAAGCTATCAAATGATTTATTGACTAATTGTTCTCGTTCTGACAGCACGTTGTCCAAGACGATAGTAAAAGGAGCTAAGAGAGCAGGTAAAATCACCATGGGCCGCCAGTCCACGCTACAGAAGAAAATTGAGAAGGGCAGTCGCATGACCTGGCACGAGGACGACGACATCTCAGGTGAGCCACCGTTATGTGTTCGTTAGGGTGAGGCGAGGGAGGTCATATTTCCAATCACTGGTCATGACCCGCAGCTGATTGGGTGTATTGCAGTGTCAGACGAAGGAGAGCCCCCCTCCAGCAGCACTCTTAAGGCCACGGAGAAGTCCACCATGGAGCAACTGGTGGAGCGGGCCTGTTTTCGGGACTACCAGAGGCTAGGTCTGGGCACCATAACAGCCAGCTCCTCACGTTCCAAAAGTGGGGAACAGTTCCGCGTGACTGCAGTCAACAGGCTCTATTCACTCTGTCGCAGGTCAGATACTGCTCTGCATGCTTTGGATTCACGAAGCAACCAAATAAATAATCTGTATTTGTCCATCAAATGATTCTTTAACAGGCTTTTTCTTGTTTGTGGCTAAATTTCACCTATAAGGTTTAATAGCATGCTGTTGGATGAAATAAAGATTGAAAAAGACCTAAATACTAAACTTACATAATTAGCAGGTGAATTTTATCGCAGTGTCTGGTTTGGGCATTAGCGCTGTAAAGCTCATGGTCTGAGCCTATGTTACGTCCTTTTTAGCTTAGAGGATGCTGCCTAAAATATTATATCCAGTAACAACTGAAACTCATATATATATATATATATATAGTTCATGTATATCAGTTGACTTCTTTTTTGTCTGGTTATTGCTTTTGTAGTGTGTGGGAGTGTGTCTGTGTAAAATGTGCATTTCACTATTGTTTTATACACTATTGATTCCAAACAAAAAACAATGTTAGGAGAAAATGTAAAAATAATACATATAAATAATTTACTGGAAATCTTAAACTGCGCAACACTCTTACATTATTTTACACCTGCAATGATGTTAAGAGCAGAGTGTGTGCATGTGTGACTGTTTCATCCATCAGAAACTGAATTAGGAGTGAAGCTGCTGAAATACAGTCACGCTGTTGTTTAAGTGTACCCTTGAATTTTTTTAGCAGTATACACACACACACACACACACATACATATA
>JBBPCX010000038.1:5402964-5415778 GCA_037974365.1 Hydrocynus forskahlii
ACTGCAAAAATGTTCAGTTTCTCAGGTTTTATCTTTTATAGGTGCAAGTATTGAACTGAACAGCTTTGCCTTAGTTTGTTCTTTAAAGCATCATTTTAAAGGAAATGACAAATCTTATTATTTTCCAAAGCTGTATGTGTATACACACATACACACACACACACACACACACACACACACACACACACACACACATGTGTTGATCGTTTATCTTTTCGTTTATATAAGGTTCCTTGAATGAAAAGAAAGTGGAGATTCTTCTGTGAGAAGTTCACACTAAATCACTGAAGCTCTGAGCCCGGCCAGCACAGCCATGTCTTCAGAGGGTGGCGGAGGGTGTTCCGGCTCTCTCCCAGCTGCCTTGTGCTGAGAGCAGGTGTGGGCCCTGACCAAACATCTGGACCTGGGGCTCGCTTTCTGCCTTCTCCAAATATAGCCAAGGCGTGGAGAGGGGGATCAGGCAGCTGGGGCCAGAAGAGAGGATTAGGCGGAAGAGAGGGTCCCCCCGGAGCCTTTGGAATGGGACAAACTGGCTCTTCTAGAAAAGTGGTGGTTAACAGGCCCGTCGCTGGAGGCCCATGAATCTTCTGGATATGTGCTCGATGACTGAAGTCATAAAAGTCGTCCTGAGAGACGCTTACACATTTATCTCATAGGCAGCCGGGCTGAAAATCACCGGGCCATCAGAGCTCATCTGGACAAAAAAAGGATGGATCTCGTTCGCGCAGCCCATTGAGCAATTGGACACACAGTGGATATAAAAACTGCATTTCAGTTCCTTTTGACTGTCAAAAAAAAAAAGAGGTCATAACTGGTCATGATGCGTCGCTCCCATTCTAACGCGATGACGCGTCACGGTCAGATTAATGTATCACCGCATGACAGGGTGACTGAGATGCTTCAGATTGTTGCCGGGCGAAGGAACGCAGAACAGATGTTCTCGTCTGAAGTTATCACAGATTCCGGCTGTTCTCATTCATACGGAAAATCAGCAATGCGCACAATGCGAGTGTGACACAAGCATGCAGAATGGTGATTAGCGGAGGAACACACAGAGCACATTCAGCTTTGGCTCACACACCTGTCCATCAGACCACTCACACTCGGCCCCCTTTCCTGGACGTCCGTCGCTCACTGAGAGGATGTGACTATTTTTAACAAATCTGACCCTCATACTAATGAGTCATTAGAACAGCTTTTTATAATCCCCGTGCATTCAGTTACACTCATCCACTAACCAGATAACCCAGGCCTAGTCTGAGAGAACCTGATAGGTCCATTCAACAGACTCGATCTGTTATTGTGCTCTACTCCATTCCTCACTGGGCAGCTCGGTCGCTGAACTGTGAGAAAATATTCTGTAAAGTACACTGTGTACTAACTGAATTTCTGTTACATAAGAGTTCATAAGCGCTGTTTGAATGAAATCTCAATTTGTTTTGGTGTTTTTTAAATCATTTGAAAAGACCAGTTGCCTTTTACACTGTGTTTAAATGGACAAAAAACGGTGGATAAAAGTGACCATTCTCAATGCATGGTGCAAAATCGTGGGATTATTAACACAGGATTTTGAGAAGGTATTTTTTCTTGTCCTATAAAGTTTCTTTTTTGAAGATACAAGGTTTTGGTCCAGCGACAAGATTTTCTTTGTATATTGAAGACAATACCCTCCCGTTCCATTCTTTTACAGTTTCATCTTTAAAATCCTTTAGACGCCACATATTTTCTTAAAAACTCCTTAATAAAGTAAATTAGTTCATAACATATTTAATAGATTTTGACTTAAGTTTTCTAAGCACTCTTTCACTAGGCAAAAATGCAAATATACTAATTTATACTAATTTTATCACACGTTAGATCATAGATTCAAATTCAGTCATCAGTAAGACTTTAGCATTGCTGTACATGCTGACACAGACACAAATAGTTATCAAGACATTGTAATAAAAATGTGTTAGTAAATTGAATGTAAAGTGTCCATTCTGTCATACGTGAACACACCACTGCACACAGTGTGAAATTCTTCCTCTGTATTTAAACCCATTCACCAAGTGAAGCAGCGGCCAGCCAGGAACACAGCGCCCGGTGTGTGGGGAGCAGTGTGTGGGGACAGTACCTTACTCAGGGGAACCTCATTGGTGCCACTAGCAGTCCTGGGATTCGAACCCACAACCTTCTGATCGCATGGGCAACTCCCTCGCCACCAGACCACCAGCTGGGATGCTGGTGGCCTAGTGGGTAGGATACTTGCCTCTGGACCAAGAGGTCATGGGTTTGAATCCTACCTTCAGCACACCACCACTGGGTCCCTGAGCAAGACCCCCTAACCCTGAGTTGCTGCAGACTGCCCCCTGTAGTTAAGGGATGGTAGTCGCTTTGGATAAAAGCGTCTGCTAAATGCAATAAATGTAAGCTGCCTAGTAGTTAACTTAAAAATGCTAACTGTAACTAATGTTTAAGAAGAATTGATGCCATAGTTATATATTAAAACTGCACTTGCAAATGAATGTTGTGGCCTGTTTTTTTACCGGCCAGCACATCTGCACCGCCAGTTTATCCTGCTTGTGTTTTAATAGACAGGGGCTTGGAGTGCCCTGTTGCTTCTAAGTCTATGTTGCCTCTGGCACCGCGGTGTCCCAGCATTATGTAACAAACATTAAAACAATTACTTTCTATTCTCTTTTCATTCACAGGTGGAGCACAGTCTAGGCTGAGCTCAGCGCTCAGTCCTGAATGGGCGAAAAAAATTAATGCGCTCTTTTTTTCATCCCATTCCAATACAAGGTACTTGTTTATACTGCACATTTATTTTTAGAGCAACAAACCAACAAATTTGCAAGGTTGCGAGTGGTCAGCCAACCAAACATCTAGCCAAGATCAGCTCTCTGGTCAACAACTGAGCTCTGATGAAGCTGTGATTGGCAACAGGTGGGCTAGTCTGTAATTGTACACCAGCAAGGTGGACCTACACATTGGTTCTAATAGAGCACATGTTCAGCGAAGTTTATGAATCCCAGCACAAGGTCCGCCAAGGCTAATTTACCCCCCACAGGAGCTGAGCTATTCCAGTCAGGAGAGGCTGTTGCAGAAGAAAACAGGATTATTGGCTCTCACTGGCCCGTTTGGTGGCATTCAACTGTGACAAAGCCCAGGCGCTATGATGTCACTCAGCCTGCAATGCTGGTGCCTGTAGCATCCACTCCTGCCACACTAAGAGGAGCAGAAGAGCGCAACACTATGAGCTCATTTTGGAAAGCCATCAGAAGACTGACATCTGCCAAAGATTTCTTCCTGAGCAGAAGTTAGAGAAGGAATGTTCCCATTCTGAGAGGCTTTAGGGGAGAATCTGCTGGGAGCGAGCCAAGTCAGCTGGTCCTGGGCATGGACCGTTCACAGGCCACGCGGGGCCACAGATGATATTTTTGCCTGAAAATGGGATGTGGAGGCTTGGACCTCTCAGTCACGGGGATCATGCCTTCCTGGAGCCCAGTGAGAACCACCACAATCACGTCGCAGTAAAACGTGCCCTGAACCGAGCGTGCCTGCCTCGCGTCCACGTTTGAAAAGAAATCGCTTCCCAATGACCTCTATTTATAAACTGTGCAAGTCGAGCAGCGTCTCAGACTCCTGAGTTCATTTTCCCATGTGTCCGCTCGAATGTTTGTGAGTTTTTGAATTATTGTCCTGGCCTCTATCAGTCACTCTCTTTGTATGTTTTGCTGTGAAAATAAAAAGCCGGGGGGGTTGGAAAGTTTACGGAAAAAGTTGAGCACCGCCGGGACGCGGCAATCAGATTCGGGCTCCGGACTTGGATGAGACAAAGCCTGGAGGTATAGCTCCTGAATGACAGCCAATCACACAAACAAACAAGTCCATATAAGGAACTACTGTGATGCGTCGCTTTTGATCCGCCACATTCCACAAAGATGTGTCAAAGAGCATCACTTCAAGAGCCCTCGGAGTGAATTCAGGTCATGATGTCAGTTGTGTGTGTACGTGAGTGGGAGCACAAGTGTGAGCGTGAGTGTGTCCTTGCAAACAAAGAACAACATGGGAATCATCATTTTGATGGTGTAGATTCTGCCTGTTTTGTGGCACATATTTTCTCCAGAGCCTCCACTTTACGGCTGGGGGCTGGGGGGGTCAGGTTTGTGGTCCGGGTTAGGTTTAGGCTTGCCGTCTAAAGCGGTTTAGTTACACCAAGCCCTTTCTTCGTATTGACAAATGGGGTAATACAAGTGTTTTTGTTTGTGTGTGCATGTTTCTGTCCCCTGATTCTGGCCCGTTTCCCAGAATGCTTAAAAAAGGACACATCCAGACATGTTACCCATATCATCTCCAGCTCTGGACCTCACAATGAACTTGCACCTTCATCACACATGGCTTCTCGTCTGCCACGCTGCACGGCTCGGTTTGCCTGCGTTTGTTTGAGCAATGCCCACAGATCGCAGTTTCAGGCAACAGTTCCTCTCTGTTACAGACATGGGGGTGCGGCAGAGCTTCATGGGGGCCAAGAACATGAGGATGGCGTCATGCTCCTCTGTTTGTTTTGATACTCTCACACACCACTGAAGACGGGTGTCTCGTCTAGGCCATACCTGCCAGCGGCGTGAGTGGTGTCTCTTTGTCGCTTTCAGATCAACTGTATTTCATTTGTCACATCCTGTGGTTTCAGTTTCTATTCCACTTCTTGAACAACTGGGTTCAGACTGAGGTCGCGCTGCAGTGCAGCAGCTGAACTGATAGAAATAAGCCAAAGAAGCAATGATTTTCCTCATTTTCACACTGAAAACTGGTGAGCTTGCCCCATAGGCATAGTCTTAAGTCATTTTCAGCTGTTTCTAAGTATGCAGTCAGTGTTGTTTTTGTCATCCCCCCCTCGCAGCGCTGTTTTATGTTAGACCGGATCATTCACACATGAGGCTCATATCTCCAAGGACTCATTGATTATCCTCTTCCAGGCTTTCTCAAATAATATTCCGATCATTCCGCTTAACTGTTCCAGTCTCCAGAGTTCTTGGAGCTCTCAGAATAGCGTCTCGAGCCGCCTTACGGACTGTAACCACAACAAATCCGCGCCAGCCGCCCATATAAATATAGCACCCAAGTCAGTGTCCAAGATGGAGGGTGGAGAATGGATTTGGGACCCCGTTTACTTAATGAGGTCAGAGGCATGCATGCAGAATGAGCTGTAGGAGAGCCAGGCGGCAGCTGGGGGAAAGCAGTGCAGCCGCTCCAGCCGCAGCACCGAACAGTTAGGGGGGAAAAGCGGTGGGTAGGGGAAATATTGACCCCCGCAGGTCCATGAGGAGTCAGGTAGAAGTTCGCCATGTAACCTGCCAGGTAGGCACGGGGCATAAAATGACCCACAGTTGAACATTTTTCCAAAATCAATGCATGTGTGTTTCAATGAAAATAATGAAGCCACTCTTTCTTTTTTTTGTTGCAACTTCAGTACATAAGGTGGCAACATACATTTGTTAGGTGCTAGATGAAGAAAGATAAGTCTAGCCGTTCACTCATAACAGCACAAATCGGTTACGAAGGGTCAGTAAACAGGTGTCAATTTTCAGTATTGATAGGAGAGCTTTGATATGTAAAAAAAAGTGTAAGGAAATGTGTTGATATGGAAAATTATATCATTATTTGAGTCAATATGGTCCAGCCCTACAACTAGCAGGAGCAATCTACTTTCCACAGCCATGCCCAGCAGCAGAACAATGGCTGGCACATTGACCCGGTCCCTGGTGGGACTGAAGCCTGTCTAAAAGCTCCCCAGCAGCTGCCATGGTAAACTGAAGGATGATGTACAAGACAGGCCAGACATGACATCAGGTGGGGGCATGCAAGTGGAGACAGATTTCGGCACACGCCATGAAATCACTTCAGTGATAACAGAGATAGAGAGTAAATATTTGACGGTTAGAAACAGCGATGGCCTGCGATGTTTCCCAACCCAGCCCTCAGGCACATTCTCCCAGTGCACTTTCGAAGCTCCCTACACACCTGAGACATGTATTTAGTTCTTAATAGCTCATTTCATGCAAGGTAAAATTTCGGAGCGGATACAAATAGAGCTCCTTTGAGAGTTGAGAAAGACTAGCTTAATGGACTAGAGCCTGCTGGACAGTGAATGTTTCACACTATAACCCGCTGGACACTAATCTCTGTGATACAGTCCAGCAAATAACACTTAAGAGGATCAAACAAGATATCTATCTTTTCTTTTAGGTTTGTTTTTTTTGTTTCCCAGCTTAGCAGAGGCACTCTGCCACAGAAACACAGGAGCCTTTTCCCACCCTTTTCACAGGAGCTTTATCAGTATGAGAACACTGCAATCATTCTATCAGCATCAGAAGACACTGTCCCAGAGACTGATACAGAATGCATAAACGAGTGGCTCCCCTGATCCCCATCAGGCTGTTATGAAGCTTAAAGGTGGCCATTAGATAAAAGCTGGAGCCAGTGCTTGCTTTTGACGTTAGAGCTGCACAATGTTTCATCTGTCAATCATTATCACGATACCAGTCTCTTCAATACTGATATTCAAGAAGGCTGCAATATGCAAATGTGTTCATCACTGCATTTGGGACTGGGGACCAATCACAGCACCAGGTGCGTGTTACTGGGTGTCCTGAGGAATTGAGGTCTTCACATAATCCAGCAAAAGTAAAATTATTTTGCCAAAGTGTTTTTTAAAGGGCCCATTTCTACCTTTTCCATCTGTTTCATTTTCTATTTCTGTTTTCCATGACATTTGTGTGAATCTGTGTATCAAAAAAACAAAAGAAAAATCATAATGAATTCATCAATAAATAATTCAGTCTTACATGACCATTTTCCAGTCACTGTTTATCCCTTGAATGGGCTGTTTTTAAGACTCATATATGTAAATGACCTCTTTTCTGATTGGCTGACCTGTAGCGCAGCATTCAAAAGGCAACACATGGCTGACACTCTGAAGAACTTCTTCATGTAATGGGTGGGGCTAAACTGCTGTAGACTGAATAAGGGAGGTATGTAGATGTTTAATTTGTGACATCACAAAAACGATGATTTGAAAACAGGCGATTTTGCAGCCTAGTTTCCAGAGAGGGTTGGCCTGGATGGGGAGTGAATGTACATTTTAAAACTTTAACAATAATTACAAACTGCAAGCATTTTAAATTAAGAATAAAGTAATGATATGGGCCCTTTAATATACCAAGACAATGCAATATATGGCAATTGCAATTCTAATATTTTGCCCATATTGTGCCACCATTTTTTCATTCACAATCTCAAAACATGACAAAAACAACACATGACAAAGCCTCGTTTGCTATTGATATAATGGTTAATTCCAGAACCACATCAAAACTGTCAAACTGTCAATATTCAAAGTCATTAATGCAGTTGAACCTTTAATACCAACAACGCTGTCAAACAATGGAGACGCTTACTCTGCTGTGGTCTGTGCTTAAACCTGTTAAGTTAGATACAAGTAAAGGACAAATTGGTCATGTGACTTAAAATGTTTGTGCTCTATGCACTTACATGGGTGTGGGTGGGGCTTTAAGCCACTTGACAATGTCAGAGACATTTTGGTTTCACTTTTCACTGCTGTCATGCTGTCCACTATTCCATACACTCGCTGGCCCTGTCCCAGCTGGCGCACTTGCATTGAATGCAAGGTTACATTTACATTTACAGCATTTGGCACATGCTCTTATCCAGAGTGACGTTCATGGGTGCTATTTAGTCTACAAGAAAACATGCCCCTCACACAGGTAACCCTAAACCTACAATAAGAGCTGCTAGCAAGATTCTACCTGTAATGAAGTTAATACTCTACCAGGACCCTATCAGATCACACAGACAAGACAGGGAAGACAGTTTGTATTTTGAAAAGTTTGTGTTAGGTCAGATTTTGACATGAAAATGTAGTTGTTATCCTAAGTACAGCGTGAAGAGTTGGGTTTTTAGTTACTGTTTGATGAAAGCGAGGGTTCCAGCAGTTCTGATGGTCAGGAGAAGTTCATTCCACCACTTAGGTGCCAAAACCAACAGTTGATGCATGCTGTAGACCTTCGAGAGGTGGGGCAAGTCGAGCTGGGCTTGGTGCTCTAAGAGGTCTGATCAGGACTGATAGGTAAGACAGATCTGGACCATGTTTTGCCTTGTAGATGAGCGTTAAGAGTTTCAAAGCTAATGTGAGCAGCCACAGGAAGTCAGTAGTGGAGTGATGTGGGAGATTTTTGGTGTTGCTGCATTCTGAATCATCTGTAGGGGTCTTGAGGTCTTCAGAGGAAGGCCAGCCCGAAGCGAGGTTACAGTCGTTCAGTGTTGAGATTACAAGTGCCTGAACAAGTATCTGAGTGTCCTCAGTGATGAGGAATGGATTAATTCTCCTGAAGGAACCTGCAAGTTCAGGAGAAATTGTTAATATGAGATGAAAGTGAGCGCTCTAAGATCTAAGAGAACACCCAGATTTTGTGCTGTTGATGTGGAATTGACGACAGGTCAGGTCTTGTAGGTGCATCTCCCAGGATGTACAGGGGCTCTGTTTTTCTGGGATTTATCTTCAGGTGATGCACTGTGATCCAGGAGAAAATGTCATTCAGACATGGCGACGTCCGGGCTGAGATCTGAGTCACCAGGGAGGAAAGGAGAGGAAGATCTGAGTGGTAGGAGAAACCGTGTGTAGATATAATTTCACCAAGAGAATGACTGTATAAGGAAAAGAGAAGAGGTCCAAGCACTAAACCCTGAGGAACACCAGTGGGGCCCTTTGCATGGCACTTGATTACTGCAACTCTCAAGGTAGGACACAATCAATTGCCATGCAGAGCCAGTGATTTTGAGTTTGGTGAGTGAAGCCAGGAGGATCTGATGGCTGATTATCAATAGCTGCAGAAAGATCCAGAAAAATTAGAACCAAATACAGTTTAGCCATTTTGGTTGTATGAAGCTCCTCAGTAACAGCTAGAAGCACAGTTTCTGCAAAATGTGCTTCTTTAAATCCAGTCTGGTTCAGGCCATTAAGTCCAGAAATAGGTTAATTTTGTCATATACAGCATGCTCCAGAACTTTTGGAGAGAAAAGAGAGAAGAGATTTTGGTGTGTAGAGATACTGGTGTGTAGTTGTTCACATCAGTGATGCCAGCGTGATCTTTGAGATGGTCTTTGAGGTTGAAGGGCGTTTCGTTTTCCAAGTTCAAAGGGACGCACATGACCACCCTCTGTGTGCCCTTGGTGACGCCCACATGAATGTGAACTCAGCAGTGGTATACTATGTCAATGACTTTCTTTGATAGGTGTTGTTTAGGTATCATTTGACAGGTGTTGTTTAGGTGTACCGAGCGTGCAGTATCTTACTTGAATGGTAGATGTTGACTTACGTTTTGCTTTACAGGTCTAAGATACAGTTGTGGACTACTTGAGCACTGATGTACTGTGATGAGTGTCAGCTAAATGCCGTAAATGTCAATTCCCTTTGATTAAGCCAGGACTAATTACAATAGGTTTGTTCACAGCTGTCTAACACGGTGGAGCATTTCATTATTCTTGTAACTTACTGTTCTAAATAGTCTTTACTATCAGTTCAACCAAACGTCACTAAGGAGCTTTAAGGTTGTAGATAAATACGTTGGGTAATTTACAGGTATCAACTGGTTTGACTCCTTGTGCTCCGCCCCCATCCAAGGGCAATTGCTGTTCAAGGCTCTGGCGGAGATTGTTGTTCCTGTTGCCATGGATGAGAGACTCTCTTTACATTACATTCATTTGTCAGACGCTTTTATCCAAAGCAACTTACAATACGAGGAAACACTCGAGTGTCAGGGCCGTGTGAGAACTAGAGGAGAGTTCTAGGTTCTAAATCTTCATGTAAGTGTAGTGCAAGAAGATATGTAGAGGGGACGAGTGCATTAGGAGAGGAGATGCTCTCTGAACAGATGAGTCTTTGGGAGGTTTCTGAAGATGGAGAGGGGTTCTGCTGCGCTGGTCCGCTTAGGTCCCTCATTCTACCAGCGAGGAACCATAAAAGAGAAGAGTCTGGACTGGGTTTGCTTTGTGTGTAGGAATGGCAGAGCCAGACTATGTTCCGTAGAGGAGCGGAGAGAGCGAGTAGGAACAAAAACCTGACTCTCAAACTGCTCTTCACTCAGACTCCAACAAAAATTACAGACTGTTAATTGTACCAACTCCAGTCTGTCAGTCTGTCCAGCAGTTATTAAGCTGTACACGAAGCTGTCCTCTGTTGTTAGTTCTCCCAACAGGGACTCTCTTTCTCTCTCTCTGGGTCGACCAGAGGAGGATGGTTTCCCCTTTGGAGTCCGAGTTCCTCCCGAGGTTTTTTCCTCCAGCTTTAGGTCATTTCCTCTTGCCTCTGTCACCCTTGGCTTGATCTCTAGGGGCTCATACCTGGACTCTGTAAAATTGAATTGAGGAATGGTTAATAATTCAGCTAAGTATCAGACCAAGAGGTCATGGGTTTGAATCCTACCTTCAGCAGACCACCACTGGGTTCCTGAGTAAGACCCTTAATCCCAAGTTGCTCCAGAGAGACTGCCCCCTGTAGTTAGGGAGTGGAAGTTACTTTGGATAGAAGCATCTGCTAAATGCAGTAAATGTCAGTGTCGAGGATTCTTACATATGCATGTTGTTGACTTCACCAAAGTGCTGACTAAGAAAAGCACTAGAGGACGCCGTGTGGCTCATTAAACCAATCCCAAGTGGTGAGCTCTGGCAGTTCTGTGGGCCTCAATTGCGCTTGGGATTGGTTTCAGAGTCCAGTCCAGCTCAGTTTGGTGACTGCCCTGCTCCAACATCTGATAAGCTGAGTCACGTGTGTTGACCAAACAGTGATGGATTCTGTCCCTGCAGGAAAGGACTTCAAAACCGCTGTTGCAGAGAATCTCATTTCTTATTTGAACGTTCAGAGGGGTGCTTATGTGCACCCTTCCTTTCTTTAACCTTGCTTCAGTCTTTGAGAAGGACCACAGTGATGCAGATTCAGGAAGAGGAACATAATCAGGGATTCAGATATCCAGGTGAGGGTAAAAATGTTTTTTTTATTTAACTTGTCACTTAGCTGTTTTACGCCTGTGATCCGACCTGTACCACTGAACTGATGCACCATATCACAGACTCCACACAAACAGACTTGGGAATGACTCTCAGATACATGAGAAAACTTAAGGCACAAGAGTGACATCTAGTGGATGCATTTGCACACGCGCAGAGCATCTACATACAGGGGGTTACATACAGTATTTTTGAAGAACCATGGCACTGAAATGACTGAATACATAAATCATCCAATTAACAATAGATTTAAATGTTGTAAACATGTTAAAATATCTTTCAATAATAAATTCAAATACATGGCAATATATAATGAAGAGCAACAGAATACTACCAAAGGTAGGAAGCTAATACAATTAAAATACAACAGCAGATTTTTTTCAAGAGGTGGATAAAAGCTCCTCTGTTTAACATCTAAATTCGTTTAATATGAGCACGCTGGCATTTTTGGAATGTCTGTTTATACAGACAATAAAGAACTAATTCAACAATGTTAACTGAAATATTACAACAGCATCTGCATTACAATAAGAAACAGGGTTCAGAAATTTGTACATTTAAGTGAAAACGTATAATGTATTTATTTATTTTTATGGTGCGTTGCGTGGCTTGTGTTTGTTCTCCTGCCAAGTCTTCTCTCTCACCTCTAGCTCAGTCTCCGTGATCGCGCCATGGCCCCAGTTGTATATTTGTTGAGGACCTTTGCTACCTGGAAATAGCATAAAACCACATAATAGATCTAATAAAAGTGTACAATTCTTACATTTAATTCAAATGTACAGATATTATGAAAAAAGGGAACATGAGTATGGTATTCACATTTCTAGGGAGATTTAGGAGAATATTTGCATACTACCCACACAAGTATGTGGAATCACAAATTCGGCTGATAAAATATATATTTTTTTTATAACTCTAAAATAAAAAGGTCACTCCATGGAAAGGTCATTGTGTTGGAGGCTAAAACGTAATACAATTATTCGCATATTTTGGCTCTATTATCTTATGCCCTGATGTCCAAAAAGTCTGGCAAGATATATCCAATGCATTACAATTCTAGAAAAAACACTACATTTACATGGGGTTCTCGATATAGACACGCAAAAAGGGAATAATTAGAAACTGCCATCAACAAAATCCTCCACGAATACAAAACTGGATTACAGTCATAAAAATATGTTTTTATCATGAAAAAAACACCTTTTGTTTAAAACTCCAAAATGATATTCATGCTGGGCAAAATGCTTTGGCTTTGCCACGTCTGCTTATCCTATTGTAACTTTTCTATAGATGCATAGAGATGTGATTGTTGCTACCAGCCCCTTTCTCTAACACTGTAAATCAGGGGTCTCAAACCTCTCCAGACAGGGCCGCTGTGGGTGCAGGGTTCTGTTCCAACCAAGAAGAAGCCACACCTGAGTAACTGAAAACCAAGACCAACTGATTACAGAGATGGAAACAAAAACCTGCACCCACAGTGGCCCTTTCTGGACAGGTTTGAGACCCCTGCTGTAAATAGCTCCACACTGAATGGACAAAAGTATTCGGACACTGTTTTTCAGGGTTTGGGCTAGACCCCTATACTTCCACTGAAGTTCAGTCTTAATGTTTCAGCAGACCAAGACATTTTGGACAGCACCATGCTTCCAACTGTGTGGACCCAGTTTGGTGAAGAACCTTTTCTACTCCAGCATGACTGTGTCCCAGTGCACAAAGCGAGCTCCATAAAGACGTGGCTGGAGGAGTT
>JBBPCX010000038.1:5428639-5440800 GCA_037974365.1 Hydrocynus forskahlii
TTTATTGTTGCTTCCTCTCATGTCAGTATGGTCACTGTTTTATTGTTGCTTCCTCTCATGTCAGTATGGTCACTGTTTTATTGTTGCTTCCTCTCATGTCAGTATGGTCACTGTTGTGTTTTATGTGTTGCTGTGACTGCAGGTTACGGTGACTCTGACAGGTTCAGTGTGGGAGACTGAGCCACACTATCTGACCGACCCAGACAAGCCGGTGTTTGAGAGGGGAGGGGTGGACATGTTCCTGCTCACCACTCCATTTTCTCTGGGAGAGCTGCAGAGTGTCAGGCTGTGGCACGATAACACTGGAAAACATCCTGCTTGGTACAGGGCCTTAGTCTTGCCTCTTGCATTTATGGTTATAAAATACACTATATGGACAAAGGTACTGGCACGCCTGACCTATTCTCCTGACACCAAACAACTCCATATTAAAGTCTATGTATTTGAATGCAGTGTCATTGTTGGTCCCCGTTGGTGTGATGGCCAGCCGTCCCAATACTTTTTCCATATAGTGTAGATCTCCAGGACTTGGGTTGATGGCCTCTGCTGTAGATTTGTTCACTTAGAAAATCAACAAAGCCTGTCATTTGACCAGGGAGAGTTTTCACCACTTTGGCATATGATTGTGTGTTACTTAAGCTAATTCTCTTTAGGTACGTGAACAAAGTGATGGTGCAGGATCTGGAGACCGGACAGAAGTGGCACTTCTTGTGCAGCTCATGGCTGTCCATTGATATGGGAGAGTGCACCCTGGATAAAGTGTTTCCTGTAGCAACAGAGGCAGAATTGAAAAGGTTCAGGTGAGTAGTCAGGCTTTCACCAAAGAACAGGTCTAGCAAAGAAAAGCACGCGAACAAAACCTCCTCTCTTTTCAGCAATCTGTTTTTCAAGAAGACAGCGAAGGACTTGTGTGACGGGCACATATGGTACTCCGTGATCAACCGACCTGCCAGCAGTAGCTTCACTCGGGTGCAGCGCATCTCCTGCTGCTTCTCCTTGTTCCTCTGCACCATGCTGACCAGCATCATATTCTGGGGAATTCCCTCCGACCCCTCTCAGCAGAGTGTGGATTTAGGTACAGTTGCCTGCTATGAATAAAGTAGAACTCCAGTTTAGCTCCAGTAATGTCATTTGACATTAGCTAAGATAAACCTTTATTAGTCCCATAAGTGGGAAATTGACATTGTTATGGCAGAAAGTGGACAGTACAAAAGTAAGAGCAGCAAAACAATAGAATAAAAGCTATACAATGCATCAGCACAGGATAAAAAGTACACTATACAACTAATCCAAAAAAAAATAAATGTTTTTTTTGTGTATATATGTAAAGCTAAATAAGTACAGCTCTGGAAAAAAATTAGAAACTACTGTAAAATGTTTAGTTTCCCAGGTTTTATCTTTCATAGGTGCAAGCATTGAACGGAACAGCTTTGCCTTATTTTTGTTGACAATATTTCTCCTGATTTACAAATAAAATAGTGTTCTTTAAAGCATAATTTTAAAGGAACTGACAATAAGAGAAATGATGCAGCGTTTACAGAACTTAAATAATTCAAAGAAAACAAATCTCTCGTTCACTCTTAAACAAAATGGTAATAATTACCTTTGACAAATTTCTAGTAGTGTTTTACTATCCAACTGGTCTCACTGTGAGAGGAGAGTGTCGATTACAGCAGTGTTCTTATACTTTTCCTCATTAAATAAGATGTGATTCAGGTGATCACTAATCAGTCCCTCATAAAGCAGAATGAGGTTCTTGTGTAGGAATTTAACAGACACTGGCATGGAATGGTTTCATACTCATAGAGATGGTGATTTAAAAATAAACTGTACTGTAGTGGTCTCTTTTTTTCCAGAGCTGTATATGTTTCTATGTACACAATGGATATATGTATGTATATATGTACAGAGTGGATATATATACAGGTACAATAATGCACCACACAAATTGCCCATTCCACACAGTGATATTTCGCCTTTAAAACCGTACATGTTGCACCAAAAATATTGCACATATGAGAAACTTCTACTTATCATTCCATGGTGTCTGGATGTGTGTGTGTGTGTTTGTGTGTGTATGGTCAACTGCAAATTTCTGATCCCTTCATAAGAACAGGTCATCGAGAAGTGTAAGTAAGTGTCGGTTCCTCTACTTACAGGCAATTTCAAGTTCAGCTGGCAGCAAGTGAGGATTGGCATCCAGAGCTCCGTCATCATGTTCCCCGTCAACCTTTTCATTGTGAGCATATTCAGATTCACCCGTCCTCGAAAGAAGATCCGAGAGGAAGCAGCCGACGAGCAGCCCAAGCAGGAGAAAAAGCATCCGGACACTTTCTCACAGTGGTGCAGGCAGGAAGAAATTACTGTGGAATTTGTCATCAAAGTAAGTCTTTTAATAATTATTGTTGTAGTGATGAACTTAGTCTCTTAGTGATACTGTCTCAATACTTTAGACAAAGTATATACACTATAGAGGATACTGTCTCTATATATCTCTATCTATTATAAAATACTGCAAAAGATCAAAACTGCCATTTCATTTAATTTCCTGTTAAAACAGTTGAAGAAAATGTTAAACCCCCACCCCCAAAAAAAACAAACATAGAGAAAGCATGACAGAAGCTTCAATAAAAATATAAATATAGATAAATAAAAATATAGAATTTATTTAGTCCACCGTTTGCCTCCACTGGAGCTTCTTTTCTTTTTGGGAGACTTGCTTTCAGTTTTTCTACAGAAATCTGCAGGGATCATTTGTCCATGTGTCTTCTAAAACTTCTCATGATCCAAGTTAACCCAATTACAAACTAAAACTCCATCAGTCCATTAAACCGCAGATGTTTCAGTGCTCTAGTGGAGATTTTCTTCTTTTTTGTCTGTTTCCTTTTCTCAGTAAGAGCTTCTCGAACAGCCCCACATTCGTTCACACCCACAGAAACACCAAACGGTCTTTACAGATCTAAAGCGAGAGTGGAGCCTGATTTTCTCTCTCAAAGATGAAAGCTTTAATTGCTGTTTATCTCAGGCGTGCACAGTTTCAGTCCAGTAGGACTGGTGTCCAGCACAGTTCGGTAATTGTCCTGGTCAAACACACCTGGTTCAACTCACCATTATTTCCAGGATTAGTCGGGACCCTTATAAAGGCCAACTATCTAACTGTGCTCGACACTGGCCTTAATGCTAATCGATGTCTGCTGGCTTTCATTCATTGTTCGACACATCAGCATTGTTGACAATTCCTTTAACTGCCATTTTAACTGGAAATTAGATGAAAGAAAATGTGATTTTTGCACAGTACTATAAACTGATGTTTTCGTAAGGCTTCAGAATCAGAATCAGAATCACATTTATTGGTCGAGTATGTGAGTGAATACATATAAGGAATTTGATTCTGGTTGATGGTGTCTCTCAAGCACAACAGTATAAAACAACAACAATATGTAAAGGCACAGTGAAGAAAATAATGAAGAATATAATGTACAATCATGTACAATCTACAATATGAATATGCAATATGGATTTATATATATAAAAATAAACGTTAATAAATGTACATATAATGTCTATACTATTTATAAATATATGTATGTCCATATGCATACACATACGCACATATATACACATACATATACACATACATATACATTTACATATACATATACAATTACATATAGGTGTATAAATGAACAGTGCAATATCTCTCTAAATGCCTGTTTTGCAGGACATAAGAAGAATACTTCGCTCGCTTGCTAAAGCAGTGAAGTGCCCCATTCCAAAGGCAGCGCTGGAATCTGATAAAACAGATATCAACAAATTATTGTTCTCGGTGGAAGATATCATCCAGCAGCAGGACTTCACTCTGGGAAAATTTGGTTTTGAAGATATCCAAAGGCAATTCTTTTCAGTATACAAACTCTACCGACACCATCTCTACAAGCAGCTCCAGAATCTGGAAAAGGAGTTGAGGCTGCTGGGCCCTTCACAGTTAGAGTGCTACAGTCGTGCTGTGCTGCAGGTTCAGGGCATGAAGAGATTGCTAGAGCCTCAACTTTTCACCAAGGACCAGGTCACTTGCATCCCTAGCCCACCAGGGGGCAGCAGTGGAGGTGGTAAGAAGTGCTGCCAGACGGGCTTGCCCTGGTGGTTCGTTTTTGTGGGCTGGTTTCTTGTGGCAGCCACGAGTGGAGTGTCTGCATACTTCACGATGATGTACGGACTGACGTATGGAAAAGAGCGCTCCATCAGCTGGCTCATCTCTATGACAGTGTCGTTCTTTGAGAGTCTACTTCTCACCCAGCCTGTAAAAGTAAGAGACACTGGACAAAATACTATATTTCAATTAAAGAAGTTTAGTTTAGTTTTGTATTATCCCTGCTTTGACTTCGTTTACTTGGCAGGTACTCGGCTTTGCGATCTTCTTTGCTTTAGTGGTGAAATCTATTGATGACGACGATGACAATGACTACATTTACTTGCTGAGGAACCAGGTGCCTACTTTCTCAGGTAACTTCTAAACATGCTCTGTAAAGATCTCATGACAGTCGCCAATCAAATCAGGTAAATTTAATAACCTGATTATTGCCTGGAACTCCAGTCCCGGAGGGTCGTGGTCCAGCACGTTCTGGTGATTTCACGCTCAGAAACACCTGGTTCACCTCTGCAGTTAATTGTCAGGTTTAGTGAATGTGTTTGAGGAGGAGAACCATCAAACTGTGCTGGACACCGGACCTCCAGGACCGGAGTTTGACGCCCCTGGCCTAGAGGATAAAGTTATGTTCCTGCCTACAGATGACCCTGATGATGTCCGCATCTCCAGGAGGGACAGCACGTGTAGCTACTATCAGCCCCCTCCTCCTTCTGATATTGGGAAAATGAAGGACAACATGATCAAAGAACAGAAAGCCTTCGCCTTAATCAAGGAAATTTTCAGTAAGATGAAATGATTATTCAGGTAGTTTTACTTGAAAGAGTGTTAAGAAAGAATGTTGAGAGACCTGCTTCCCTTGCAGTTTACGTAGGCTTCCTGTGCATGTTACTCATGGCTGCATATGGTCAGCGGGATCCAAACGCTTACTTCCTCACTCAGCACTTGCAGCAGAGCTTCAGCAACGGTATCTCTGACAGCATGAGCCGTGAAGATGTGTACGCATGGGCCAATTCCAGCCTCTTCCAGAACCTCTTCGGACAATATTCAGGTCTTTACTCAACCACAGTATGAAAGAATGGATGGCATTTGGCTTATCTGGGGGGGCAAAAAGTATCTATCCTTCCATCTATCCATTTTTTTTGGGGGGGGGGGCTCAGGGGGGAAAGGGCTTGTCCCTGGGGGGGGCATTGCACCCTCCTCAGCCCCCCCGTAGACACACCCCTGATTTGAATGCTGCAAACAGGTTGGTTGTTCCATGGACGCCATCAGAGTTGAATGTGTTGATTAAATCTGAGTTTGATTTCCACCTCCTCAGGTTTCGTCACTGATGGAAACTCAAAGCTTGTGGGAAATCCTCGTCTCCGTCAGGTTCGGGTACGAAAGGACTCCTGCGGGACGGCCAGTTTCATGCGCCAGTACGTTCCTGACTGCCATGCCCCGTACTCCTGGGACGTGGAGGACACAGGCTCTTATGGTCCAGGCTGGAACCATTCGGTAGATGTAAACGTGTCTAATGTCCTGCTCACGGCCTGGCAGTACCGAACCCAGTCCACGCTCCGAGCACACCCTGTGTGGGGTGACGTGGCTCTCTATGGAGGCGGAGGCTTTGCAGTGGACCTGGGCCCTAACGAGGAATATGCAAGCAGGTGAAAACTGTGCTAAGATCTTCTTTGTGAAAGGCCCTCTCTTCAGCCCACTCTATTATTCCATGAGTTACTTAAATGGAATCACACTCAAATTACTTAAAGTGGCCCTTTATAGTCAAGTCCTGCAGGAACACACCACACACTGTGAACAGTGTGAAATTCTTTCTCTGCATTTAACACATTCACCAAGCGAAGAAGTGTGCAGCCAGCAACGCAGCACCTGGGGATGTGGGGATGATACCTTAGTGATGCCATTGTCAGTCCTGTTATTCAAAACCACAACCTTCCAATCACAGGGGCAACTCCCTAACCACCAGGCCACCAGCTGCCTTTTTTAAAATCTACTCAGAGTTGTATTTGAACCAACAACCTTGTCTCCTGTAGTGCAGAGCGCTAACTAGTCAATCAAGTGGTGGCTTTTGTGGAAGGTGTACATTTCTTCAAAACCCCTTCAAAACAGCTGCCAAACATCAACATATGACTTATGAAAAGTTCTCCGAGCCAGAGTGCCGCAGTCGTGCTGGGCTGCAGGTTCAGGGCTTGAAGAGATTGCTAGAGCTTCAACTTTTCACCAAAGACCAGGTCACATCTCAAACCCTCCAGGGGGCCACCATAAATAAGGAGTATATTTCTTCAAAACCCATCCAAAAGAGCTCCTGGACATCAGTATGTGATGTATATGGTACAGCTGGTGGCCTGGTGGTTAGGGAGTTGCTCCTGCGATTGTAAGGTTGTGAGTTTGAATCCCAGGACTGCCAGTCTCACCCCCGAGGTTCTCTTGAGCGAAGTACCACCCCACACTGCTCCCCGGTTGCTGCGTTCATGTGTGACAAATGGACACTTATACAGATCAGTTCTTTTCAGAGGTAGGGTGTTGTGGAATTGGGTTCATTTTTTTTAATGAATTTTTAGGAGCTGTGGACTGTTTTCCAGAACAAATAAAATAAAATTAAATTAAATATCCCTTTCTTCTCTACAGCGTGCTACAGGATCTATCTGACAACGCATGGTTGGACATACACACTCGAGCACTGTTCGTGGAGTTCACTGTATACAATGCTAACGTCAACCTTTTCTGTATTGTGACACTGATCCTGGAGGACATCGCAGTTGGTGAGGAAATCATTACACTGCAGACAATGAAATGATTTGATCACTGAAAGATAACGTTGAGTTTTGTTTTGCCCAGGAGCTTTCCAGTATCACAGTGAGCTCCAGAATGTACGTATTTTAAAGACCACGGATGACATTTGTACCATGGTCTCTGAGGCCATCTATTTCTTATTCATCCTCTATTACATGTTTTTGCAGGTACGTTCACTGTAGGTCTGAAAAGTTCAATATCAAGGGAAACAATGATTTGGAATCCAGTCTTAAACTACAATTTATTTTACAGTGCAGGCTGATGAAGCAGCAGAAATGGGAGTACTTCAGGAACAAATGGAATCTTTTAGAACTGGCCATAATTCTTTTAAGCTGGAGTGCTTTTTCTGTGTTCTTCAAGAAGATGGTGCAGGGGAACCAGGATCTGAAGTATTACCTGAACCACAAACACCAGTAGGGGCACTTTTAAGTTCCTCCATGTGCTTTATTTATGCACACCCTGCAGATTTAGCAATATTCCCATTTTCTTTCTAGGTTCTCAAGCTTCTACGAGACTGCTGCAGCGGATTCAGTCCTGGGATATATCATAGCTTTCCTGGTTTTGTTGTCCACGATAAAAATGTGGCACCTGATGCGCCTCAACTCCAAACTGAACATGATCATCTCCACACTACAGCGGGCATGGACCGACATCTCCAGCTTCATCGTGGTTATTTTCATCATGTTCCTGGCCTACTCCATTGTTGTGAGAGTCCAACACACTTGTCTAAATATCCGTCACCAGTCAAATATCACAGTTTACAGCTTGATTTGTGACTGTATTACTATGATCATTGACATTTTTATGATTTCTTTCTGCTATAGAGCAACTTGCTGTTTGGTTGGAAGTTGTATACGTACAAGACTCTAAAAGACGCTGCTGTGGCCATGGTCAGCTTGCAGCTTGGCATATTCAATTACGATGAGGTAAGTAAAGCTTTGTCGACACTTTACAGATTCAAACCTGAGCCTCATGCCATGTTTGTTGTGTCATGCGAGCAGGTTTTGGATTTGAACCCAGTGCTTGGGGCGTTCATCATTGGTTCTTGTGTCATCTTCATGACATTTGTGGTGCTGAACCTCTTCATCTCGGTCATCCTCGAAGCATTCAGCCAGGAACGACGACACCACAAGGTAGCCCCCACCTCTCTCTCTCTCACACACACACACACACACAATGTGCATTTGAACTTCACATGCATTATATGGACAAAAGTATGTGGACGCTTCTAATTGCGGCGTTCACGTATTCCAGCGCATAGCCACGCAATCTCCATAGACAAACACTGGCAGTAGAATGGCTCGTGCTTTAATCAAGGCACTGCCATAAGATGCAACCAAGTCAGTATATGACATATCTGATCCTCTAGATTTGCCCTAGTCAGCTGCTTTTATTCTGCACACAAACTAAGCTTCATGAAATGGGTTTCCAAAAGGTAGCTGCACATAGTCACTGTGCACAAAGCAAAAACTTGCCCAGAACAGCGTAAAGCATCCCATCACTGGGCTTTGGAGCAAAGAAAACACTTTCTCTAGGAGAATGAATCACACATGGGTGCTGAAACCATTATAGCACCACCACCCAAGTGGTGCAAAATCCCCTCACACTCCTAAATATCATGGAAAGCTTTCCCAAAAAGTGGGGACGCAATAAATACCCACTGTTTAGTATCTTGTCTGATGCATAAAAACAATTATTTTTGAGAAGAAAAAAAAAAAGACAGCCTCAGTTTGTTGACAATGTTCTCTCATTCCTAGCCTTCAGAAGAGGAGGAAATTGTGGAACTCATGCTTACGAAGATCTGCAACTTTTTGGGAATCAAGACTACGAAGAGACAATAAAAAGAAAAGTCAAACATATGCCACCTTGTCTACATACTTAAAACTTAATCTCTTAATCTCTGCTGTTTCTACTATTTGTGTGTTTTTGTACATGTAGAGTGGATCAGAACAATCACAGCTAAATAATATTTACCTTTACATGCTCACACTTCCAAACTCCAGGTATGTAAGGGAAAAGTATGCCTTTAATTTCTACAAATAAAACACAATTGAGAAGGGAAAGCATACCGTTCATTTTTGTGACTTGCGACTGTTTTACTGTTTACTCATATTTCAATCCATTTTACAGACAAAATGCCTTTAACCCTTCCAGAGGAAATCTGACGCATGTTGGGTGAATCGTCTCCCGCCAATGTTTCTGTATGTAGTGAACATGAAGTCTGGGCTCTAACACTGAACATGAGTTTTTCCTGTTTGTTTTTTTTTTTTTTTAAGAGTGGTACAATAGACACAAACAAGCAGTACAAGGATCAGTTCAAGAAAACAGAAAACATCCTTTAAACTGAACACCCCTTTCGCTTTTGTGTTTTTTACTCAAAATGAAAATAAGAAGTCCTCTATATCAAAAGAGACAAACAATGCTTGACTAAACCTGTGGTTTGTTGCTGGAGAACGGAAGAAACTCAAACTTCCTTTCCACTTTAGTCAAGACTGTGTCAGTTTGTGTCAGGATTTAAAGTTCATTTCTTTTCCTTTTTGTCGTCTTTCTTCGCTGCTGCGTCACCCTTCTCCTTTTCCTTGTCCTTGTCTTTGTCCTTATCCTTATCTTCTTTCTTCTCCTTCTTGCTGTCATCTTTCTCTTGGCCCTCTTTCTTCTCGGCGTCACGGTTGGCAATTTTGTTATTGATGAGATTGTGAAGCGCCACAACAGAACGGATGAGTGAGGCCAGGTACACCACAAGCATCTGGTCATTGGTCTTGAGGTAGAAAGCCTTGATGAACTCCTGCAGATTGACGTCAGGTAACAAATTGAACACGTCCTGCAGCTGGTAGATGATTTGATGGTTGATGGGCAGCTTGCCTGTCGCAACCTTCTCCAGGTAGCTCTTGATGTCTAACAGTTTGGAGTTGAGGCCTTTTAAACCGTGCACCTGATTGGTGATGCGCTGAGACAAAGTGCCAACAGTCGTGTCTTTGATATCTCTGTGAGACAAAAAAGAAAATAAATTAATTTTAAAAAAAAACAAAAAAAAAAAACACTGACTTGTCTCCTTTAACTATACATAAATAATTTAATCGTTATGACTAATTAGCAAACATTTAAAGTACACGTCTTACCGAAGCAAGTGCTCAACACCCACTTCCTCTGCCTCCTCAGCTCCAATCTCACTGGTAACATGCTCGAATGTTTTAGACGTGGGAGTACCATCCTACAGCGAAAGGTGAACAGAATTCGGCATACACAGTGTTAAGTCTAATAAAACTCAAAGCTAAGATCATTTTGGCATATCTGAGGCCTCTAATGCAAATGATCAAACAGAAAACTTGTCACAGTGGCAGCAGTTTCAAATCAAAGTACAACAGTACAATATTTCAGGTTCTGTGCATGGTGTGCACTGATTTTGCAGCCAAGGTGCACAACTCTGGCCCTGGAGGTCTGGTGTCCAGCACACCTCAAGATGTGCCCCTCTGTTCAACAAGGTCAGATTTTAGACAGCTGAAAGCTTGCCCAGCAACTTACAACTACCACCATGCCATCCCTTTTTATGTTATACAAAATTAAGAAAATAACTTACATCATGCACCTCCTCTACAGAGATGTAGGCTTCAGTTGGCAGTCCCAGATCTTTAGGTTTCACATCAATGATGACTAAAACCTATCAAAAACAGAAACAGGTGTTAAACATTTAAAAAATACAGCAATATTTTATACAAGCGGTTCAATTTAACAGGTGAAAACAAGACTGTTACATACTGAGTTTGAACAGTATTGCTTCATAAGCTCATTGATGGCAATATCATTCTTGTGCAGTTTGGGCCCAGTGTGGTACCAGCCAACTATTCGTTCCCTGGCTGTAAAAGAAACAACAATTATTAATAATTAGGTATTAATAATATTCTATTCTGCGGCTTATATTTAGCGGTAAAATTATGAAGCCTATCATCAGTGTGTTGTTACAGTATGAGAGGTCTTACCATTGACTTTCTTGAACATGCCATACATATTCTCCAGGTAGTCATGGTCCAGGAACCATACAGAATCATCCTTATCATCTTCATCAAAAGGTACTGTGAAGGAATGCATTTAATATTGTAATTAATTTTAATAGTACTCAATCTTGAGACAATATGGTGATACAAAGTGCACACAAATTCACCTGCAAAGCTGTTGGACACATCGAGAACTTTCTTCTGCCAAGAGCCAAGCAGTACGCCCACCACTCGCTTCTGGCTTCCAACTTTTCCAATTCTGTACGTACAAAATCAAGATGTAAGCTTGGGAAGAATGCAGTTTATCATACGCTATATGAACAAAAGCGCTGGGACACCTGACCATTACTCCAATAGGGGCTTTAATGATGGTGCATTCAAATGCATAGACTTTAAGATTGAGTTGGTCCCCCTTTGCAGTAGTGTTGCTTTCATCAACGAAAATTATGACTAAATATCGTCAACGAACATTTATCACGTGACAAAAATGAGACCAGTCATGTGACGATAACTATAATTAAATATATAATGTAATATTGTTCACGAATAAGAACAAGACTAAATGTGGTTTACAAAACAAAAACTATGCTAAAATGTCTTCATTTTCATTGACTAAATCGAGCTGAGATGTTACTTCCTCCTGTGTAATTGCATTTTTATAGTACAACTACTAATAAAAACATAATAATAATAATAATACGCACTGTTATTGTTTTGCGGTATTTCTGTTTCCTGTTTCCACACAGAGCATTTTGATAAGCAGCCTTTCCCATATCCATGCAAAAAAGCTGATCCTAAATTGTTTTGATTTGGTTGTGTAGACTATATTTGTTCAGGAATAATAAAAAAAAAACATTCAGGTAAGTTCAGGCCAACACACTAAAGGTGAAGACTTTTACCAGTTTTACAAATGTGGGCTTTATGGCAATAGTCATTTTGTTCATTTTATTTACACTTTTTAGTGATGTGATTTTATTTATTTTATTTAAATTTGTTTGTGTGTACTTCTAAGTTCTAACATGTTTGGTTGGCAAAATAAATGTCGCAAATTCAAATCAGAGTGTCTTCCGTGTCTGGCATGGATGGACAGTATTCTTGAGTCTATAAGGTAACTATGACAATAAGATAACCGTGTTTGAATTGTGAAATAGGTTCGACTAAAAGAAAATTTAGATTTTGTCTATTCTACTAGGTACTTATACTATATTGACTGGGTTAAATAGAATTGCATT
>JBBPCX010000038.1:5450040-5466023 GCA_037974365.1 Hydrocynus forskahlii
TATATGCCACCTTTCGTAAAATCAAATAATTAGCTGAACTCACAGTCACAAATGTAAACATTGTTGGGCATTTTCATGGCCTTTTTGTTTTTTGTAATTTTGTCATTAGCTCTCTACAATTTTTCAGTTGAAGGTTAGCTTCATGCATTGTGTACGTTTTTGCTATTTTAACCATGCGTTCAGGTTCATCAGTTCAGACTGTATTCCTCTAATAAACACGAATATCTGGTAACTACTAACTTAGCAATGTAAGAAGTGGTATGTGAACATAAGGCATTTCAAATTCTCAGAAATGAATGAAGTTGAACCTCAAAAATTGGTACATTGTCAGTGGGATTTGATCTAATATGGATGAATATGCAGTGCCCAAATATCGTTAGTCTAGTCAGCTGACCAAAGTATTGATCTGGGCATGTTTTTGTGTGTTGTCGCATCTTGGATTGGTGCCTTGGCGTAGCCCAGCCATTCCCAGATTACATAAGAAATAATCTTGTTGCTAATCCCAGGTGAGGGTCTGCTGGCTGGCTGTTGTCGCTGCTATTGCTGACATTATTGGATTTTTTTTTTTAGCATGGCCGAGACTAAGCCTGATATTTCGTTGAATGCTCCCCCCCACTCCATTATTCAGTTTCCCAGTAGTTCTGGAGACACTCTTAAAGGTGAAAAAGTGGGGTAGGCAGTGTTAGGGTGTGACGGATCAAGGTGGGTACAAGTCCTTTCTGGCTCATTGGCTCGTAGCGTAGTGGTGTGTGAATATGCCTCTATGCTGTGTTTGCTGTGTCTTACCTGGAGGAGAGCTCTAAAGCGGCCCCAAGTAATGAACAAACAAACGCTTGCTCTGTTTTGCCTGCATGCTTTCGCACAGTATAAATGTCAGGCGGCTGTATTTTGGAAGTTTGTTCAGGGGGCCGGGACGAACCTCTCGCTGGGGTTAACAAGCCTCTCATTCTTTTGCTCGTATCAAAGTACACGAGGAGAACTAAGTACAGCACCTAACTGAAAGGTAAACGGCATCATTACTGTAGTTCAGGCCTTGATTTCCAGACGATAGCAAGGACTTAAAAGATTGTATTTACACCACCGAGTACTCCAAATGTAAATTAAGGGGTTTAGAGGGACAAAAAGGAAATTGAAGCCAAGGAGAAGTAAAGACAGCTGTGAAATCAGTTATGCAGATTATCTGTAGTGAGTTTCTCACAAGTGAGATTCCGAGTATAAAGCCTGTTTTGGACACCTCTTGGACTACAAGGGTAAATTTGAGTCTTCTGAAATGATACAGCAACGTTTATTCTGGTGGCACTGAGAGGAGCAGGTTTGCTTTTAACTCCGAGATCATTTCCAGTTTAGTTTTTAACCTTGATTTTGGCCCAGAACGTTTTAGCTATTGCCTTGTTTTATTATACGTTGTTCTGAATTCAATTAGTCAGAAACGGGTGTGTGTTAATATGTGAAGTGATTGACTTTGAGATATTTCATTGAACAGTTTGTATATGTGAACAGTTCCTAAAATGCCTGTCAATCAAAATGTGTCAGGTCACTCATCAGTAAGTTGGCTTCTATTTAAACATGACGCAGAACTAAAACTGAGACTAAAACTATTGTAGACTAAAACTAAAAGTATCGGCCGGTACTGATCCAATATTGTTTTCTTTAAAAGCTGCTTTGCTTCAGAATGAGGTGTTTTGAATATGTAACATGGTCTAACTACTCAATGACTCCTTTACTCCAACTGTTATCACCTAATATTGACTAATGACTATGTATTTACTGTGTTTTTGTTATTGATCTTAGTATTTGACCTACTTTACGTCACTTTACTTCCTTAGATTTGTAGCAGGATTGGACTGGGCCCATCCCTTTTCCCCCTTCAGTATTTGATCCAGTGTTTTCTACTGATAACGGCTTGATGCCCATACCAGGCACTGGATTAGTGCCATGTGTAATTTGAATGTAGCCTTGGACTTCCTACTCGTCCTGTCCAAATCTCCCCCTACTTCACCCTTGACGGGCCCTTTAAAAGTTCATCATATTACATGTTCCACAAAATGATACAATATGCTGAAGTACAACAGTTTTTTAATGTAAAAGAAAACCAGATGCAGGCGTGCTTTAATAAGCATGAAAATGTTAGTCCTATGCAAAAAGAAGTTTCTCATATGGGATACTTGTTTGGGCACATTATATGAATCCCTATTTTGATTATTGATTAAAGTATACAACATATTGATTCAAGTATACAATTGATGCTCTACTGATACTATTTTACCGTTCTCGAGTAATATTTAAAAACAAAAGTGCTGGATTTGGACCAAAGTCGACTTGATTCCAGCTTATTTGAGCATCTGTAAAATCTGAAATATACAGGGTTTATAAGAAGCTCCAGCCTGGTGGTCTTGGTTCGAGTGGTAAATGTGTGTTTGGATCGTTAAGCATTGTTTTGTGTTGTGCAACTGTTAAATCATGCAATCTGCCTTAATTTGTATGTTTCTCGGTGGTTCACAGCCTTGAGGTTGGAACAAATGTGTGTTCATGTATTAGAGAAAGGACTTAATTATATTTTTATTAAACAAAAGCCACCCTATTGCAGAGTCGAGTGGTTATGTCTGAGCATTTACATAATCGTAATCCAGGGAAAGTTGCGAAAGCACTGAAAATCTACTTTTTGGAGAGTGGGTGGGGGAAACCTGAGAGGGAGAAGGACTGAGAGGGAGAGTCTGTGCGAAACTCTCGCTTTCAAAGGTGTGCTTTAAAGCCATGCAGGTTCATTCTAAGGTGACAGGAATGTATTATGTAGTAATTATCTTCATCTTGCTTCTGTTCTGGCTTTAGCATACTGTCCCCACACTCGACTCATTATTGTTTTCTCGCTGTCGGCCACTTGGCGTGTGGATCTCTGAGAGCGGCCCGTTAACGAGCCCCGAGTGTCATGTGACGGACACTGGAAACAGCGCTAGAGAGGAGTAGCTAAGCATATGGTTGTGCATTCCCAGCAGGATGGCAGAATGCCCTGGAGATGAGGCCCGCATGTTTATTTTTAGTGAAACTTTGTTTGGCATGTGTGTGATGGGGAAATGCGTTGCTCTCAAAAGGCATTGTCTAGGAGGGGAGACTGTAGTACAGTCTACAATATGGCATAAAATTTCAGATTTTTTTTTTTCAGCGCTCTAATTGTTTCCAGTAAGCATTCACATCAAATGTAAGGAACTGAAACTCAGAATTAGGACATTTTGTCAGGTTTTACAGGTACTCTTGTCCCAGTTACCCAGACCACATACTAGATATACACCAATCAGTCATAAGATTAAAACCACCTACCTAATATTGTGTAGGACCCCTTGTTCTGCCAAAACCATCAAGGCTTGGACTCCACAAGACCTCTGAAGGAGGGCTGTGGTATCTGGCACGAAGATGTTTGCAATAGTTCCTTCAAGTCCTGTAAGCTGAGAGGTGGGGGCTCGAAGGATCAGGCTGGTTTCTCCAGTACAGTTTTTGAAGTGTGGCAGGGCACGTTATCCTTCCATTAGGGAGCACTGTTGGCAAAAAGGACGTTACTTGGTCTGCAGAAATGTTTAGATAGGTGGTTTGTGTCAAACATCCCCATGAATGCCAGGACTTAAGGTTTCCCGGCAGAACATTGTCCAGAGCATCGCACTGCCTCTGCCAGCTTGCCGCCTTCCCAAAGTGCATTCTGGGGCCGTCTCTCTTCCCCAGATAGGCGGCAAAGACACACCCGGCTATCCTCATGATGTAAAAGAAAAAGTGGCCATTTTTCATTACTACATGGTTCAGTTCTTATGTTCACATGTCTATTATAGGTGCTTTTGGCGGTGGACAGGGGTCGGCATGGGTGCTCTGACCAGCCTGTTGATACGTACTGTGTGTTCTGACACATCATCATATCATATACAGCATTAACTTTTTCAGTGAAACTTTTCTGTGGAATGGCACCAGATGGCTCCCCATGTGCTCCTAATGGGTAGGAGATCAAGAGGTCATGGGTTCGAATCCTACCTTCAGCATACCACCAATGGGTTCCTGAGCAAGACCCTTAACCCCAACTTAATAAATGCCATAAATGTATTATAAATTACCTTGTTGCCACTTCACCACTTGTCCTTCCTTGGACCACTTTTGTCTACTGCATATTGTGAAGACCCCACAAGACCTGCCGTCTTGGAGACGCTCTAATCCAATTGTTTAGCCCTCACAGTCGGGCCTCTGACAAAGTTACTCAGATCCTTTAGCTTGGCCATTTTTCCTGCTTCCAACGCATCAACTTCCAGAACTGACCATTCACACGTTGCTTGATATATTCCACCCCTTGCCAGGGGCCATTGTATGTATTGTATTGATGTTATTCACTTCACCTGTCAGTGGTTTTAATGTTGTGGCTGATCAATGTAAATGTCATTCTGAGACAAAGATGTTTCTTTCCTGTCTGGTCTTTGACCTCTTTAAAGTTTCCATTGTGTATTCACACAGGAAACTCACAGAAGACATTAATTGTTCTACGCTAAATCTAGGTCTTGTGGTCCTTTTGACTTTCAAATTTATGATAACGCGGTGTGTCCGTTCCATTTGATTTCTCAAACAACACATAGGTTTCTGACTCCTGATGTTTGTTATCTTTTTGGATGATTTGATCCTATCGCGCTGAAAGAAGAACACCTACACAGTCATGTTGCCTGAAGCATGATTGCATCAGAGTCAAGTTATGACTAGTATCTGGTGTCACGGTCAGGTGAAAACCTGTTTAAAATCTGGCACACATATGAAATCAGCAAAAAACTTGGGCCTGCACACCCAGCATGTGGATGTTGTGTTTAAGACTATTGAGCTAGCTTTGCAAATGTTAATTTGAGGGGGTCATGAGTCCTTGAAAAGACATTGAGGTATAGCTTTGTTCAGTTAAGTGTTGTTTTGAGTCAAATGCAACCACAAGCAAGTTTGCAGGATGGCAAGTGTTCTTGAATATTTTTTTAATTTCAACTCTTAGCGAGTGCACTATATTTAACTTCTAAGCTAGTTATACATTTTGCTCCCAGTCATTACAGAGCAGTGTTAAATACACATGCAAATTTTCATTTGCATTCACTGAGGGCCAAATGGATGCACAATGTTGGATCTTTTAAAGAACATTTTCACATCTGTATTGAAAGCCACTAAATTTCTTTCTTGAAACAGCAGTGTTGTCAAACTCTTCACTTTGCTGATCTCAAAGCTACACGGCAAAAATTGAGAACGGTTATGATCAGTTACTGTTTAGCTAGTAGGAAAAGTTAGTTAAACAGAACGTACATCGTGTTGCTATGTGTAGTCATGAATGTTACTCTTGAATTTACAAGTAATTATTGAAGAGTTGTCTTGTTGTTGATTGTTCACAGAAGACTGCCCTGGCTGATCGAGAGTTTTCTGAATCGGTGAAAGCTTGATCAGTAGTAGGAAACTTTATAAATGTTCAAAGTCTTTTTAAGGGAGGACATAAAAAGGTGTGAGAAATGACAAGCATGGCATGAGACCACAAGATTGGATGTAGTTGTGTGGGTCTCATACGTGAGAGTGGCCGCCCAGTAGTCATCATTTCGGAAACAATACCCTAAATATCTTAAATCGTGGATTGTGCATCATTTGTACCATGTTTTCCAATCATATTTGCAGAAAGTGTATGACTGTCGTTTGATTACCAACGATTCAACGCTTTACAGTCATAAAACCTCAGTTCTGTACTTTTGTTGACGGTTATACGTTGGGAAATGACTAAAGTGTCAATGAGTGTGACAATCTGATGAGTGTCACTTTATCATCACTGAACCTCTGACTTCCCTCCTCCTATCTGGGTTGAGAAATGTGTCATCGGGTGTCTGTAGCATGTAAGTAGGCCTAAGCAGTAATGATTACGAAGGAGATTTACTTGGCTTAAGTGTTGTGTAGCCTTGCCCAAACCACTTTCACTTCAGAACTCTTTGCTGGTTAATGGTTAATGCTAACCAAACCACTGAAAGAAGAGTAACTTCTAGCTCTTGGAATATTTGCTATGCACTAACAATGTGCTGCATGAGTGGTTAAACCATCAGTCCCTGGCAACTGTCAGGCCAAACCAGCACTTACTCCTCATCTAGTGGAGACGCAACAATAAAAAATCATTGGGGGATATTTTGGTGGTCATTTTTTCTGTTGTGAAAGACCAGTTTATGTTTTTGTAACTATGTTTTGTGTCCAATACCCATAACCCAGCCATGGAGCTTATTAAAAGGATTTATTTGTTTGGGAACAGTGAAAAGGTCTCTTTTTACTCGAACTGAACATCTCCACCAAGACCGAAGATTCTCATTTAAGAAGCTCAGTTTCCAGATGGTTTGGGTGTCTGTCCTACAGGGGTCTAACAACACACTCACAAAGCAATTTCATTTACAGTATTTATGTTTAGAACAAAATTTAAGACGATGACTAATTATGTTGTTGCCCAACTTACTAATGACAGTAGAGCTGGGAGTCAGGGGAGTGCTGGATTTGGTTATTTGATTGGTGTTTGTTGTTTGGGAACTTCAGTGTTCTAACATTGCATTTGAATTATGCAGCAGTTATTTAGAACCTTGCAATCTGAGCTGCTGAGAGGCATTCTGTGATCCTGTGATTTTCTAAAAACAATCCAAACGCTTCCATTTAAATGAACAAAATTGTGAGCACCAGCTGTGATACTGCACTTCAAGTCTGCTGCCTTTAGTCAAAACATGATTAAAAACTGACTAGCCAACTTACCTACTCAGACAGAACGAGGTCGGTTGTGGTCTCCCAGCCACAGACGGCTGTGGCATCTCTTAGAATTGCTTCGTGATCTCCTGATGATGGGGCCAACATGTAGATGGAAGCACCATTTGGGACCACTAATTAGTTTTAAATCTGCTATAAGCTACTGAAACTGTTTAAGTAGCAGGCTTGCTTTCCAGTCTGAGTTGGACAGTTTTTGCGATACTTTATTTAGTAGCATTTATATGGAGCAATCTATTGGTATAGAACTCATATAGAACTGCATATTATTGGGTAACTAGGTGGCAAAATAATTAGAATCAATTTGCCACTTCCACAATTTACATTTATGTTTTGTGATACCACAGTGTAACAATGCGTTATAACACCCCTCCTGTCTTTTATCCCAGCTGTTATTTTTGGTTGTTACCAGACCACTTCATCAAGTCTCCACTGTCAAGACATAAACAAAAGACATGTTCAGCAGAGCTGTTGCTGCCATTTGTGCGATATCTGGATTTATATTTTCAAAAAGTAGTGAAGGTGATCTCTTGCATGCTTCTGGTTCATGGTTGTGGTCCATTTTTTTGGTAGGCCTGCTGTCTTCTGCAGTACTTTAAACAGTGGACATGTAAATATTCAGTACTATTCAATATACATGTTGGAAATTGCTTATTGTAAGAATCAGACAAGTCTGCAGAAACTGAGAGTGAAAGAATAGGAGGATTATGTAGGATATGGAGCCTTCACATATCACATATGCTCTGACAAAATGTTCTTGTACCTGTAATTGCTGCTTTGGCATTCCTTTGTCAGTGAATTGCATGAATGAACCTGTAAGCATGGGTTCAGAGTTTTGATTTGAATATAAGTGCTGATGTGATGATGAATTCATTAGCATGTGTTCCAGATGAGTAGAAAAAAACTCATTCAGTACCACTGAGGCGAGCAGTAGAGAGAATGAGTCTTTGGTTTCTTTCCATAGTGATGTGTTGAGAACCTTTACAGCTACGCTACCTTTCTGGAGCAGTTATATTACACTTTTATATTATAGTTATATTAAACTACACATATAAATGCACCCTTAAAGACCAAGTGAACCAAACTACATATATAAGTGCACCCTTAAATACCAAGGGAACAAAAATACATATATAAATGCACTCTTGAAGACCAAGAGAAGTAAAATACATATATAAATGCACCCTTGAAGACCAAGAGAAGTAAAATACATATATAAATGCACCCTTAAAGACCAAGGGAACCAAACTACATATATAAATGCACCTTTGAGGACCAAGGGAACCAAACTACAATGCACCCATATATATATGCGACTGAATATTTTGTTGCGATTTCTATTGTAGTTAAAGCGGTTCTTTGAATCAAAATCATCTGTTGTAGAAGGATCAGAAGGATCTGTTGTAGAGTAGGTGTTGTCATTCCATGCAGCTCCATCAGAAGGGACTGCTGTCTTACAGCAGTGTGTGAAAAGTGGAGCGAGCCCTCGTCTCCTGACTCCACTGCCCCAGAGGCAGCCATGTGTGCAGAGTCCCAAATGTTAAATATTTAGGAAGTTAATCAAAGCCTCCAGGAGTTTGTTTTCCGTTCACTGATGAAGAGCACTCAGGTTACTGGCATCAGTTTTCTGCTTAAACCCAAGTATCATCAGAGTGTGCACCTCCTCCTCTAGCTCTCTCTCTCTCTCTCTCTCTCTCTCTCTCTCTCTCTATCTATCTCTCTTTATTTCTCTTCAGTTCTTTCTTCTCTAATCCGCCTGCCTTGTTTTCATATGAATTGGTTCACAGGTGCTGTGTGTCCTTGACTAAGCATCATTTAGATTTGCAGTTAATGTGCCTGGTCCTGTTATACTCCCCCTGCTCTAAAAGGCTCTAAAAGTCAAAGAGCTGTCCCAGTGGCACTGCTCCAAACGTGATTCTTCTTTACTTCTCAATAATAGTGTCATTGTTTGGCGCTATAATGTAAAATGGCACTAAAACCTTTGGCAGTTGTGCAATCTCATTTTCCTGTGACCATTCCTTCTCTATGAGTCACCTGCGATTGTGGTGATAGTGGGCGGGACCAGTTGGGCTTAAACTTAAGCTGCATTCTTCTCTCTTGACTGACAGAAAATTGGCTGTGCAAGAAATAGTGCATAGGCCACTGGCAAGGCCAGGATTCAGTATCATTCACTCGTATCCCTCTGAGACAGAACGGCTGTGCTCAGGTTGACAGTCCATAACTGTTTGTCTGTAATAAAGTACAAGCTTATTCCAAATTTCTTCAACATCATAATGTACTAGATGCATTTCTGTGGGAAAATGTGAAGTGTGATTGTGTGGTTTTATGGGCAAAAGACAGTTTGAATTAAAAAAAACCTCTTCTCTGATTGTCTGATCTTCTGATTGAGAAGCAGCATAACTGCTGTGCCACGATGGGGAGGAGGGCAGCATGTGAAATCTCTGGCTCTTACCAGGCCATTTATGGTTAAGGACGGCTGAAAGCCACGTTCACAGCCTGATTATCGTTAATTAAACCACAACAAACAGTGACATACCTTTTTTTAATAACTAACTGAGCTTTAGTGTCTTGAAGTCTTCTGTGTGCTTTGCTCCCCAGTTGTTTATTCGCGTTTGTTTTTTTTTTTCACTTTTTGTCACTCTCCAGAAGAGAAGAGGCGCCAAATTCAGATTTAAAAAGAGTAATAATAATTTAATGCTGTCACAATCACACTATTTTGTAAAGAGGAGATGAGTGGTTTATCCAGTGGTGTGTAATCACTGTGTCACATGGCTAAGAGACATTATTTATGGTGGGTCTATTGGAATGATGTAAAAGCACCAGTTGAGTCTTGAGGTTGAGCTCCCTGGACTAGATACTTGTGACTTCCACTGTCCTTTGAATATAGGGATGTCACGATTAACCGGTTTCACGCTTAACCCCGATTTAAAACAGCACTGTTAATTAATTGTAAAGACTCTTCTCTGCCGTGTTTTTGTTGGCACTCTTAAAAATGTAGATTATGACACTGCTATCAACAGATTGGTGGGATTCGTCTGGAAGGTAACCAGACACCTGAACGGAATGAAGCTCCACTGCTCAGCGCCGCCCCAAACATAAACAACCAGCACGAGGACGAGGGGGCGTGGTCCAAACATAAACAACCAGCACAAGGATGGGGGGGCGTGGCCCAAACATAAACAACCAGGACGAGGGGGGGTGGCCCAAACATAAACAACCAGCACAAGGATGAGGGGGCGTGGCCCAAACATAAACAATCAGCATGAGGGCGAGGGGGCGTGGCCCAAACATAAACAGTGAGGATGAGGGGGCGTGGCGCACGAGGCCCGGACGTCACAGTCAACTGTACTCAGAGGTGGGAGGTTTGAAAGTAGTCCAGAATTTCCCCCCTGGAGTGTCTCGAGTGTTCTCGTGTTTTTCATTTTGTTCTGCTTAAAGCCCTGTATTTTTATTACTGTAAATTAAATGAATTTATTACTGTATTTACCTGCTCATACCAAAGAAAATGTGCTGCATGAATTACACTACAGTCTATACAGGGGTAACATCGGTATTTACATTCTAGCACTGCAGGAGTTCAGTGTAAACTGTACAGTATGGATATGGTTTTACCTTTACATTTTTTTTCAGGGTAATGAGTTTAAAATGAAATTAAATGTTTTGGGAGCATATTTGGGGGCATATTTAGGGTTTACACTATAAAAATAGGCATTTTTTAACCACATCACAACAACGCGGATTTTCACTATACGCGGGTTCTCTTGGAACGTAACCCCCGTGAAAAGTCTTTTTGTGTCTTTTTTTAAAAAGGACCACAGTTATTAAAAGGTAAAAACTTCTAAAGAATGTGACTGTCTATATTGTGAAATTAAAACAGGTGAAATAACTGTGAAAATCATGAATCCGTGATTATTTCCCAAACGATAATCGTGCCAATCGTGACATCCCTATTTGACGGTTGCTTTCTTCCCACACTTTAGTCCTGATTACGTTTATCTCCCTCAGCTGAAGTGTGTGGAGAAGCGCCGCCGTAACTCTCCATCAAAACCTTTGGCAGGGGATGGTTTATAGCAGATTAGGCCGTTTTCCTTGAAAAACATGGAACAGTACTAATCAAACCACAGGGCTATCTTTAGTGCTGACCTGAAGTGGAGCTTAGTAATGAGCACATCATCCTTGGGTGTCTCTAATTAATCAGTTGACGTTCTCCAGCCTTAATTAGATTGCTTGTTGAATCCACTTATGTGATTAATGTAGTCGAGGTGCTGCCTTAGCCTGAATGAGGAGAGACTGAAGGACACAGTAAAGACGGTGGGCTTCGGCATTACCCCACACTCGAGCTGCGGGCCGACCGTGACTATTACAGTTAGGCCTTCAGTTTAGAGTTTAAATATCACAACAGATGAATTAATCCCCCTCTGTAATGGAACTAATTGCTACAAGCATTACTGTTGAATTTCTAATAGTACGATAGTTCCAAGAAATTTAATGCAGACATTTGGAAAAATATGTTCTACATGAAAAGTACATTTTACATTTGTTTTTTAAACAGATATTAAAAGAGTGGTTTTACACATCAAAATCTTTCCTCACCATTTCAACATTTCTGACTGAAAATGAGCTGTGGAACCAGAAATAACCTTTTCTTTGTTCAAATTTTGACTCTCGCTGATGTAACTGGGAGTCAAAACTGTTTCGAACTACAAGAGGACGGCGTGTAGGTGTTACTGTGTCCTGCCCAGTGGGGTGGTATGCTCAAAAAATTATACATTATGTGCCAAATGGTCTTTTAGGGAGGCTAGCACACTCATACACACACAAACACACACACACACACTCACACACACACACACACACAAACACACACACACACACACACACACACACACACACAAACACACACACACAAAGATTAGTGTGTTTAGGCATTGCCTGGGAGTGCCTCTGTAGTTGGCTCTTTCAGAACATTTAATTTTCGAAGAAAAAGGATGAGGCTGTGTAATGGGAGCCATTCTCGCATGATTTGTTTTTCGGGAGCCTAAATATTAGAAATTTGTAGACCAGAACAGCTGGCATATATTTTAACATATATTTTATCTTGTGTGTAGTGGTTTTACAGTTCTTTAGTGATATACTTGTCCAGGTTCCCTATTTTAATTTCCCAGCAATCTTCTCTTAAAGCCCAGAAGACCCATTCAGGATTGCAGCCTTCTCCTTTGTAATGTTTAGCTGAGTTTGGTGCATTGGAATTCATAGTTGTTGGTATTACTTTCAAGTCACAAAGTCTTCCGCATTTGATGAGTCGATTTCCACATTCCAGCGACTGTGTCAACAAGCACTCGTACAAAAGCTAGGCTAATCCTCGGAGGTCAACTCCTGGAGTAGTGTGGCTCCAGCGGCTGTTTTCCAACCAACCCATCTGAGATTTAGAGATGGGTGGTTGATTCCATTCACTTTGTCCGTGTGCCATCCAAAGGTGATGTTTAATTGTGGATTTCATGGACTGATGGGCAAATTACTCTTTTATGGTCTCCTTTTACTTCATGATGTTGTTTATCAATCATTCACACAGGGAGAGGAGCGTTGCTAGCCAAGCTTAAAGGTTTCATCTTTGCATGTTAATAAGTAAAGTAAAGTAAAGAGGCCCCTTATAGTCATGTGTGAATGCACCGCAGCGCACAGTGTGAACAGTGTGAAATTCTTTCTCTGCATTTAACCCATTCGCCAGGCTGCCACCAACAAGGGCGCTTGGGGAGCTGTGTGTGGGGACGGTAACCTGCTCAAGGGAACCTCAGTGGTGCCACTAGCAGTCCTGGGATTCAAACCTATTGCCTTCTGATTGTAGGAGCAACTCCCAAACCACTAGGCCAGCAGCTGCCCCTAATTTGTGCTCCTCATTTTGTGTAGTCCAGTATTTTTAGTTCCTTTTACACTCACAGCTGACAACTGTTGAGTAATATGATGTCAATATATGTGATGTCTGCTTAGCACTAGGGGTCTTCCTTGTCCCAGGATTGCTAATGGCTGTATAAATGCCTGCATGGTTACAGTCTGAAATATACGAGTTTGCGAATGAGTGAAAGTGTAGTAATGTGATTTGTAAATAATAAATCGTTACTGTAATACTTTTTTGACAAGTGGATAGTGTTTCTTTGAATGTCTTCATGTGTCTGTGTGACTGTGCGTGTGTTTTTGTGTGTGCGTGTGTTTTTTGTGTGTGTGTGTGTGTGTGTGTGTGTGTATGTGTGTGTGACTTCAGTGGTGGGGCTTGTGTAAATAGTTTGAATTCCACAGTGCTCTGTGGTCCTAGCTTCATCTGAGTCCACTGTCTGTCCCTCCCTTTGCTCCTCCTCCTTGAGAGCCCTCTAGTAAACACAGCAGACACAAGCTCAGTTCTGTACAGAGCCATTGTACATGCAAGAATCGTCCATTTGCAGCCTTATGTACAGAAGACCACTTGTCAGTGGTGACCTCAGATGGCACAGTAGGCTAACAGTCAGTTTGAAACAAATACAAAACAATGCATTTTCTTATATTACAGAAAGATTGCATGGAGAAAAAGAAAAAAGCTGCGTACACGGTTACTGATGATTAGAGTAAAAGAGAGAACATCACTCCAGTTCTAAAGTCCCTGCACTGACTCCTTGTTCAGTACAGAACTGATTTCTAGGCATTATTGTACACAAGTCACTCAGTGGTTTGGGCCCTAAATACATCTCTAATATGTTTGATGTTTATGATCCTGGTGGGTCTCTTAGATCTGCAGGAGCTGCTCAGCTAGTGGAGAAAAGATCTGAAACTAAACCTGGTGAAATGGTGTTTATCCACTATACTGTCCAACCAACTGTCCATCGGAATCAGATTTGAACCAACAGTAGCTTTAAGAAGCTGCTAAAACCTGCACTGTTCTCGTTAAATATCTGCACTTCTGTTGCACTTTCAATTTTCTTTGAACAATTTTCTTCTATTTCTTTTATTTCTTCTATTATTTTTTTTCTATTTTATTTTAGTTTTTTTTTTTAATCTATTCCAGTAGAGCCCATTGAATGACATTCGTGTATGATAATGTGCTAAATAAATAAACTTGACTTGACTTGACCGGTATACCAGTGACTCTTAACTGTTGCCTTGGAATATTCCTGCCCTTTTTTAACCCAGAAATCTCAGCATATGTTTGTTATTTAAATAACTTAATTGTTCAGGTGCATTACAGCAGGGGAAACAGGACAGGGTTCTTCCAAGACCATAGAAATCGAAAAAATCAAAAGAAATTTTATTCTGAGGGTCTGTCTGGAACGATGGAGGCTGGTGCTCAAGTTTGTCCCCTTCTAGGATAGAGACAAAATATGGGAGGACATGTCGGTACATCAAATATAGAGGAAAAATGATGAATTTGTCGCAAATATCGTTTCCTTATTTTAATTTTTAGCGCCCCTGCTCTGCACAGTCTCAGATTAGTTGAACAGAAGGAGTCCTAGGTCACACTGGTGAACCTGTTCCAGTTATGACATTCTTTTCTCCTGAATATGTCATTAGTGCAACGGCCCAGCCCAAACTAAGTCTGAAAGGTCATTAGTTCGGGTGGAATTCAGCCTGAAATAACTGGAGAGGTTGAGTTAAAATAAATACTACGTATTCTTACTAGTCTGTCTCTGGATCCCAGAGAAGTTTTATATTTTTCCCAGTGGCTTCCAAGACAATGCTGGTAATTCTCTACCCACGTCAATACAGTATGGAATAGATTACACATAATAGGAAGCACATGGAAACACATGGGATGAAATAAACATCCTCTTTGCTGCCACCCATCTCCGTTGGCCCAAAGGACACAAGACAAAGGACTTGATATCTGCCTGCTTTACCTTGCCTGTCAAGGTTTCCCCATTGTTCTAGTAGAAGCTGTGAGACCGGGCTCATAGACGTGACATTGAAAATGCCCAAATTGACATGGAGCCTCTTTTCCCGTGGCTGTTAAGGATTTATTCTGTTCGGTTTCTGGATGATTCTACCATATAAGACAAATATGTACTGTAGTTGAACATTCCCTTTCACTTTATTCCTCTAGATTCTACTAGTAATTTATAATCAGCATTTGTGATGATAAGACCCAATAAATACATGGCTTGCCGATGGTTAGCTCTTAATCATTATTGGAAAAAATCTAATTAATAAAGCCTAGATATCCAGGAAACTATTTTTCTATATTGCACTCTGTCAGCTCCTTCTACCTCTTAAAATGTAAACAGTTTGAGTTGGTGATTGGTAGAGCAGAACGTCTAGCTGTGATTTATCTGTGAATGTAGTGGGAATCCAGGGAAGTGTTTGCATTCTGTGATAAATGTTAAATGTGGGAGAGAACTCCGTGTGATTGTTGCGTCTTTGCTAACGCCTCCCCACACCGTCATCACGTTCTTGGTCATGTCTTTCTATGTGTGTTACTGAAAGTGTGATCTCTTTTACTCTAATCATCAGTAACCGTGTGATCATATGATCTAGTTGAAAATCTTGCTTGTCCTTGGGAAGTTAAAAGCCACCTGTGCTCTGCACAAAAAAGAAAAGTAAAAACACACAAAGTTTATTGTATACTCGTAAAGAAATACATTAGCTTGTTTAATAACTTTAATAGCTGAGAGCAGCAATAATAACTGTCATTATATCAGGGATAAAAAAATACAGCAATGATAAAATATTCAGCTTTCCAACATTGTTCAGTACTTTTATTCATCAGATAAGCTCAGCCTATACTTAATTGAACAAACGCTTTGTTTACACAGAGCATACTGCACACAGGATGTCAAACATATAATATGAAACTATGTCTGGCCTAACAAATTAATATACATTAACCCAAGAGCACCCGCGTATAGTGAAAAATCGCGTTGTTGTGAAGTGGTTAAAGAAATGCCTAAAATGCCTATTTTTATAATGTAAATCCTTAATATGCCCCCAAATACGCTCCCAAAACACTTTAATTTCATTTTAAACTCATTACCCTAAAAGAAGATGTGAAGTTAAACCCGTATTTGTACTGTACATTTTACACTGAACTCCTGCAGTGCTAGAGTGTAAATACTGATGTTACCCCTGTATAGACTGTAGTGTAATTCATGCAGTGCGCTTTCTTTTGTATAAGCAGAGTAAATGCAGTAATAAATTCATTTAATTTACAGTAATAAAAATACAGGGCTTTAAGAAGAACAAAATGAAAAACACGA
>JBBPCX010000038.1:5466725-5478247 GCA_037974365.1 Hydrocynus forskahlii
CTTGTGCTGGTTGTTTATGTTTGGGCCACGCCCCCTCATCCTTGTGCTGGTTGTTTATGTTTGGGCCATGCCCCCTCGTCCTCGTGCTGGTTGTTTATGTTTGGGCCACGCACCCTTGTCCTCGTGCTGGTTGTTTGTGTTTGGGCCACGCCCCCTTGTCCTTGTGCTGGTTGTTTATGTTTGGGGTGGCGCTGAGCAGCGGAGCTTCATTCCGTTCAGGTGTCTGGTTGACTTGGCAATCGCTGCGTGGCGCACGAGGCCCAGGAGGGAGGTTCGAAAATCCGCGATGGACTGACACAGTGACTGCTGATCCGTGCGAAAGTGGGGTTTTCTGTAACATAATACTTTGGACTTAACTGTCTGAATTAATTTACGGGTCTATTTGCTGCACATTCATTTTCAAGATTCAAGATGCACCTTTTTTTATTGTCCCATATTGTGATCTATACATCCATATAGAAAACATCAGCACGTTCAGAAAAGAGAAGTTAAGACAAGACGCCAGAATAAATCAGTAAAGTAAAGTGAAAATCTGATGTAGAGCGAAATGCAGGGGAAGGTCTGTCAAAAATGAGAAGTGGGTTTTGAGCACCCAGATATAAAATCTGAGCTGAAGACAGGTCTGAACACTTATCTTGGAAATGACATCCAAACCCGGCCGCATCTGAAGTGAAGCATTTCAAAAATGACAAACATTTCAGACTCTCATCTCTGAAACCAAAGCTTATATCAGTCAATACTGTTGCTGTTTTACTGACATTCCTCTCGTCACACAGAAAAACTAAATGAAAGATAAGAGTCCTTTTCGTACTGGAGCCCAAATGTGAGGGTTCAAGCGTGGCCTCGCAGGTGACTGCATTTATTTGTGTTTTTGAAAAATGTAGTCACACAAAGTCATGGTTCAGATTTACCCTGGATGCCTCATGCCTGACACTGAATTGTCACAATTGAATGAGAAGACAGTTAAACATAACTGATCTATGTGAGTGACAATTTTTTTTTGTTTTGTACAACTGTTACATCTTGAAAGAGTCCCACAAGTTTGCTGTTAACTTCTCAATAAAGACTTTTTCTGTTTGTTCTGCATTACAGTCATTTGTATTACTGTATTAAAGGGGACATATTATACCTCTGTTTAAACAAGTTATAACAGGTCTATGTTCTATACAAAACATGTTCAGTTCTTTGCACAAAATCACGCTCACATAAAGAGATCTCACCAGCTCTATTCTTGACAGTTTCAGTCCCTTTCAAAGTGAGCCGTTTAAGGGCTCTGTCACTTTAATGCAAATAAGCTGTTTCTGGCCACGCCCCACCCATCCCATGCTAACGCTGCACGTTTACCACACGTGAAAATGGCAGAAAATGGCGGACCCCGAGGCGGACCTGGAGCGAGATAAACACAACACTTCATGAGTGACTTGCCTTTGTCTGTAGCCGTAGTGCTCGGCCTCTTATGCGTGCTCGTAAAACCAGCAGACAAAAATGTCGGATCTTCAACTAATCTAGTGGGTGGGGCTCGACAAGTGAGGGGTGATTCTATGCTAATTTCCCTATTCTGACGTCACAATAGGGGAGCCGTCCAAACATTGTAGCATTTGATTCCTGACACCAAAACCTTTCAGTTGACTCAGAACATGGATGAATGTTTTTTTTTTTTCGCTCTTGGAGTGACTATAGGAGCAGTAGAGACCCAAATGGAAATACAAAAGTATGCAAAAAAAATGTTTTTTTATGTGTATTTGTGTTACACATTCCATATATATATATTTCTTGTATATTTTTCCTAGTTCAAATTTTAACCCTGAATATGTCGGTTTTACTCAATGCGCCATTTAGAATGAAGGCCAAAGATCCAGGGCGTGTTTATCTGCAGTATTACTTTGTATACATTTCAGATCCACTTTATAAGGTTAGATATGAGTTCATGCTTTGTGGAGGGCTGATTGCAAATGCTCATATACTTTCCAAGTCTTTCGTTTCTTTGTTTGAAATCCATTTCTGCAGTTTTTGCTTTTGTAAAATCTGCAGTTTCTTAGTAAAAACTGTAAACTGCCCTGAAGTGGCCTAAATATATGTATAACACTTAAAAAAAGAGCACCCCCTCATGATCCAGGCACCTCATTCTAGTAAACAGGAGGTTAACAGGTCCTCTGATCATGTAGAAGCTTAAGGAGGGTTGTAGCCGTGTTGTTTTCTTGTTTGTTCACATAAGGGACTGCTTTTTAAATCTTCTTTTGCCACCTAATTAAAGCCTGGCAGACGGAGCGATGGAGGCCGTCCTCTCCTTCCTGTTGCTATGGTGTTATCGGCAGCTCTTATGTGGACGCAGCTGTAAACATTCGAGGAGTGCTATAAAAGCACCCTCGCTTAAGTCTCCGTTGCCCTCTGAATAGAGATCCATTTCGCTTCAGTAACCCCTAAAGCCGGAGTCTACATCGGCCCTGCTTTTTTTTTTTCATGGTAGATATTGCATTTTTGTAAACCCTCTGTGTCGAGTGGCGTTGCATTACGCTTTTCTCAGGCAGCATTTTTTCCACTGCGCAGAGAAGAAACTGACCAACGGAACTCACAGGTCCTCTTCTAGATTAGTGTTGTAACTTCACCTCTTTAAAATCTCTATTTCTGTCTTGTCTGGTTTAAAACAAAACACTGTGCTGCTCTGCACTCACATTCACAAAAATGTCCACAATTACAGACTCAAGTGAGTCACGCAAGGCTTCGCTTTTGTTTCTAAAGAGTGAACACGAGGCGTGCATTATGCAAGTTATCTTTCTTGCTAAAGTTGAAGGACAGAAACACACTTCATATAACAGGTTGGCACAAGCATGCTTTGGTTCTAGGATGTGTCATGACTTAATCCATAAAACAAGGCCATAATCGGAATCTAAATTTCAGTGAGGCCTACTTTGCCGCAGTCTGGATGTTTTAATTTGCCACTGAAATGTAAGAACGTACTATAAATTTGTACAGAAGGACTGTGCACTTATAATGCAATGGCCAGGTGATGTCATTTGTATACAGTTGAATATGTTTTGGGCCTGTTATTTGCTGTACTGATGGCAAATAATACTGTGTATAATATATAATATATAATTTTGCTCTGATCACACACAGGTGCCTCATACAGTCCTTGTATAAACAAAGTTTGTATTTTTCTCCATTTTTCTTGGAGTATAAAACTATAACCAAGTCAGTGGTTCTGTGGAGGCCAGCTATGCTATATGGACAAAAAGTATTGGGACGCCTGACCATGACACCAACAGGGACTACAAATGTTACCACAAACAGAGAACCCCTTTAAATTCCTTTAGCCAGTCTTTTTTTTCTTTTTGTTTCTGGAAACTGTAATTTATAGTGCATAAGATGTTTTATATTTTTAATACATTTTTTACGTTTTAATTTTATATTGTTATTTTTACTACATTGCTGAGGAACCTGTCTTCTTCTCCTCAGTCACATTTCATTGCAATGTTGTCCCTGTGCTAACTTGCATATGACAAATAAAGCTGAAACTGAAACTGATCAAGTTCCCCAAAACCATCAGTCTGGCGTCTGGTTCTGTGCTGATGGCCAATAGAAAAGGAACAGTTTCAGTTTTCTGGGTCTGTTCCAGTACTCTTTGGAAAAAAACCCAGAGAGTACTGGAGCAGGAGTAGCAAATTTGGCTCCTCATATCATTTGCCTTGTCCCTATTTAGATTTGACAACTATTACCTTGTCAATGGCACAAACCTGTTGAGCCAGTTACCTGAACTGTAGGGGTCCTCTAACACAGCAAAAATAGAACAAAACAGTGGGAGGGGCCGCAGAAGTGTAGGGTAAACGCTGCCAGAAACCTTTACCACATCCCGAGTGCCGGAGTTGGTCAGAGTAAGCAGCAAGAATGTGCTTAAATGAATGACATTGTTGTCCATGGTGAGTATTTTTTCCTTTTTCTGCCCCATGCCGAACTCCAAGTCTGTTGTCAAATATAGCCTCCCCCAGGTGATGTCCTGTGGGCCTTAGCTTGGGCTTTCTGAGCCTCCTCTGTTTAGATGAAACTCCCTCCCTCATGTGGCTGGAGGCAGGAACTAGACTTCATTTCTCTGGAGCGTTCCATTTAAAAAAAAATAAAAAAAATAATTAAACATTACCATTAAGCATTGAATGTACCGTATAAACTGTTTTCACGTACCAGTTTACGCCTCACAGAGGAAAATGAAGTGAACCCACAGGAAGCGTGTCTGCTTATTTCAAGAACTGTGCAAAAGTACCTGAGGAGGGAAGGATTCAAAGAAATATTTTGTAAAAAGCAAAGACGCAACTCTGCTCTGCCCCGTCAACGGCGCTCTGTTTTTATTCTGGTCAGTGAAGAAAAAAAAATGGTTTGCGACATAAACAGCAGTCCCTGTCCTCCCAATGTTTGTGTGGGAGGAAACTATGAAGCAGAATGGGAATTTTCTCCCTTAATACGTGTGGAAACTCTTTGAAACAGGCCAGGTACTGATTCTGCAGCCACAGTCTGAGAGCAGAGTACATATTTTCTGTCTGTGCGGTTGGCAGTGTGTTTACTGGAAGGGCCCAGTGCACGACGCACATGTTCCTGCATGTGCTGACCAGCCAGCGAAGGCAGAAATGGGAAGCAGATAGACGAATAGGAGTTGGGCATAAGCTGGCCTCTCTGGTAGCGTTTCCGGCAACTTGCCAAAAGTCTCACTACGACTGAGTGCCAAAACAGCCATTTAAAGGAAATTTCCCCAGTAGGCTTTCACTCTTAGCAGATTTTTGGTAACACAGAAGTCTGGCACTTTAAGTGCCTCGGACGCAAACAAATTTCATGCCATTTGATGACATGGTTTATACCTGTGGCAAGGTGTGCAGGAACGGCAGTATGGATTATCATCCATCAGGGGCCAGCTATCTCCTTTGTAGCAGCTGAATATAGTTTTGGAAAATACCAGTAACATTAGCCTCTACAACGCCTACCACCCACATGCTGTGTTGTAGTTGCACCTGATTTCAAAAAGCTCGGTTTCAAGGGCATGACGCAGCTGGAAATAAAGAAGCATCTTAAATCTTTTGAAAGCTACAAATATCACCCAAGCAGCCATTGTAGTTTTATCTTCTTGTCTGTCCCTAGTAAATGGAAATTCAACCTCCAGCTAGGTGTGTTTTAGGTCTATGAGAGTGTGTTTTTGCACATTTCAATGCAGTTTTTCATCTTGAGGTTGCAGGATGCTATGAAAACAATCAGTCTTACCAGTAACATTAGCCTCTGCAACACCTACCACTCACAGGCTGTGTTGGAGCTACACCCGATTTCAAAAAGCTCAGGTTTAAGGGCGTGATGCAGTTGGGAAAAAAGAAGCATGACTACATCTTACATCTTTTGAAAGCTACAAATATCACCCGGTCACGCAGCCATTGTAGTATTATCCATGTCAGGACTGATTCCAAATGAGAAAAACGGAGGCGGACCAAAAAAAAAAAAACTGGCCTGTTTCAGATATTTGTGTGATGCTGGAGACTTTAAGATGATCATGTTTTGACTGTTGTTCATTATGACTGCAGTGTCACTATGATCAAAGTAGAACATGAAATTTTCTTTCAGTAGATGTCACTTAATTCATTAGCTGTGTTTACGAAGGTGATTTTTGGCAGGCATGTGATTGGTTTCCCGCTGGCCAATGGCAATGCTCGTTGCAGATGGATTTTGAAAAGGCTTAAGCCTGTCCTCTGGTATCTGGACAAGATCACTTAATCAGTGATCAGTCAATGATTTTGTCAACCATTACGGGGTTACGGGGTCGTTTTGTCATATTTCCTTTTCTCATTGTAATAACTAACAATATTGGAGAGGAACATAATATCCATAACATGTAGTAAAATGTCCTTACAGCAACAAGTATGAAGTGTCATTGGATCCAGTAGTGGAAACTGACACTGGCAGTTGGAGGAGTATCAGGGAAGCGCAGTATCTCCTATAAGATCAGATAAAAAGGTGTTGATCGCAGGTTGAGCTTGGCCACAAAACAGGTAATGTCTTTTAAACTGGCCTCCGAGGGTCCTGTTTGCGCAGAAGGGCATATGAACAGAGCGTCTTTGTTGCCGCCTGCCTTGCTGCTGTAAACACATTTTAAGTGGTGCTCGCTGGAGTGAGTGTCTGCCCTCAGCTGCTCGCTTGTCTGGCTGTATTTCAGGCTTATTTTTCAAATTGTTGGCAAAAAGCTGATCTTGCTGAATGACTTTGCTTACCGTAATTCTGTCAGAACCTGACATGAATTTCTAAAGGAGTAACAGTAACTGACTGTAAGAGAACAGCTTGAAGAAACATAGAAAGAAATTAGCAAGTGGTCATTTTTATTTTTTTGGATTTAATGACCTGTCTCAAAGATTGTATCTAGTTAACTGATGCCATTTGTGTGCAGGCTGCCTATGTAGGTGCTGTACATTTGCACTGGGGTGCGCAATATTACTCACTAGTAAATGGGAGAGTGCATTAGTTATTATCAGACCAATATTGGAACGGTGCTCGTATTCATTAAAGCACATTTATTAAATAGTGGCAGACATTTTCATTATCAAAAGGCAGGGCCAGCTATGCTGTAGCGGTAAAAGTCCTTTATACATGCTCAATATTCCTATAACATTCAAATATTTAATGCCAACTTGTCATGCCGGTATTTCATAATCACCCAAGGCGCTTTAAGCGCTGGGAAGATCATCAGTGATATACAAAAAAATGCAGACGTTAATTTCCTTTTACTTTGAACATAAGAATTGCTGTGCTATGTCGAAGCATGCTTAGCCAATTGTTTCTTGGTGGTTAGCTTAAGTAATAGAGTTTATTTGTGGTTTTATTTGTTGCTCTCAGTATATGCAACTGCCCCTTGAATGACAAGAGTCACTTTTACACTTCCCCTGTAGCCCCCCAGATTTCCAGGCAGTGCCCATTGGCATACTAAACATGGTTTGAGGGCATTGTGCTCTTGTTAGCCTAAAATAGCCTGCTCCCCTGAGAGAGGGGGTCCAGGCCTGCAGTCCTTGGCTTTGGCACTTAAATTGAAGTACTTATCACTCTTAGTGTTGGCCAGTCACAGACAGTCAGGACTTTTTCCAGTCTGATGGCCAGGTTTGGTGAAGCTTTGTATCAGATATAACATAGACCATGTAGAGCCCTGGTGTTCTTTGAAGTTCAGCCAACTAGTCAACTATTAAGTCCCTCAAAAGACATCTATGCAGTTTCTCTTTATAATTTTCACACCATAAAACTGTACATGGATATAGCGCAGACTATCAGGTTATCTTTAGACTCTATTACACACTGCACATCTAATACTTTATATTAGATGACTTAAAAACATTCAAGATTCTTTACTTGTCACATGCATAGTCATACAAGTACGACATGCAGTGAAATGTATCCTGAACCGCTCCTTTTTGACTGTGCAAACATTATAAACAATAAGTAAATTTAAAATGATAAATCTGGAACTTTCTGAAACACAAATAAAAATAAAGAAATGAGTACAAGTAGATATAAGTCTAAATGTAAGTACAATTTAAAATTTAAAAAACACAAATCTAAAAGTAAATAATTTAAACAAGGAGCACCACAGCTATTGTGCAATATTCAGCATTCCTGATGTTCGTGCAGTACAGACTATCATGTTGGCTTTGTTTTAGACACTTAACAATTTCCTCTCCTCTTATTTCCCTTCTAGAATCAGTGTATGATCTTCTCCCCAAAGAGTTGCAGTTGCCGCGCTTTACTGAGGAGAACAGCGTGACAATGAGTCAGAAAAGTGACGGAGAGACGGGGTCTCCCACCGCGACGGCCCTCGCTTCAGGTTAGCTTTTCTACTGATTTCCTCCCATGTTGCCAGTCTTGTGCCATCATATCAGTGAGCAGTGCTGGTAATGGTTCATGCCGTCCACTCTTTAGGCTCCCTTCAAGACCCTTTTCTAAAACTAAGGCCAGGATGTGGATCAAAGTTCTATATTTTTGTGAGTTTTTCATCTGATCACAGGTCAAGGAAGGCAAAGACTAGGGATCATCTCCAGGTACCTCAACCAATCTGTCCTGCACAGGAAGTCTTGCTTTGTGATTGTCATCTTGAGAGGTCATGGGAGGGTTAGGAAATGTTTTTATGTAGGCGTTACAGAGGTAACTGATAAACAGGTCAGGCGTTATGCTGTAAGTTTAGGCTGCAGTTTGTAGGCAAGACCATGAGTCTGACTTCTTAAATTAGAGGAAAAAACAGTGGTGTATGCCTTGAGGCTGGTTCTACTCTTTCATAAATACCTACTAAATTCTGTAATTATTTAATTTTTCCAAAAAATACTGTAATAATGTGTAGACTTTGTGCAGTTAGAGTTTAAGGAAATTAGCTTTTCTTGAACCTGGAGAGATTTCTGTCTCTGAAAACACCACCACCGTTGTCCACGAAACTGAGTTGACTCAGTAGTCAAAAATATGGCGGCCATAGTTTGTCTGGGGTTCATTTTAAAAACACACAAAACTAACAGTCGTCTGACAAACTTCCCCATTTGGCTCTTTTTAAAACCCCCCAGAGTCAACACAGGAGACCAATAAAGACTTTCCCTTTTACCCAAAACCATTTCGGTACTGCTCACGGGAGGCATTGCTTGGAACCAAACTGAAATGTTGCAAAATCTTTTTTAACTGCATATAGTTAATATTCATTTTTTGGTTTGTTGGTTTGGTAACATCACCACATTTTAATCAGCCTTAAGGCTTAAAATATGCGGATGGGGAAAAAAAAGAAACCACAATATAAATAGCCTTCAGAAACCTTTTGTTAACCAAAACTTCCTCACCAGACCCATCCCAGAAGCTTCAGAGTTCATGTTTGTGCATTCAGACGTGAACGCAAAGAATGAGATTCACTTTAGTTTCTTTCACTCTACTCCTTTACCAAAGTACCCAGGTTTAGGGTGAGTTTCAGTAAACCAGAAGTCCGTTCCCTTTGGACATCAGTACCTAACTGCAGCCAGTTACATCCCTCTGACGAGGCAGGACATGCTGGCTGTAGCGCGAGGAAGGTGAAGTATTGAATGAATTTTAATTCGGGACTGGAGGTTTCATTGCCAATTGACCTTTCATCTTCTGGCTATTTTCTTCTTTAATTTATTGCCACGTTTGATCCTTGACTCAATTGTAAATATGCGAAGAACTTGGTGTGATATTCTCAGTGATTCTTTGATGACTTAAGAGAACGTAAGTCAAATGTTGTGCCAGGGGGAGCAGTATTTTTTTTTGGGGGGGGAGTGTTGGTTGGCATTGATATGATCTTATTCTCCTTGCACTGTCTACCTCTGTATACCAGCGAGCTGCTGCCTGGGTTGCCAACACCTGTGCTGAACCATGCTAAGCCCCCTCCAAAAGCACACATGCTATATGCAGCTCTGAGCTCTGCTCCCCCCCTCACTCCTTTCAAGACTGCTATTCATAGCTTTGCTTGTCATCACATGCTCATTGCCAGCGTTGTAGCTTGGCCTGGCCCACCCTATCCTCTTGTGCTCTGTGCATCTCACCAGCTCGCCTCTAATCTTAGTCTTTCGTTGCTTGTCGTGTTTCCTCTTCGCACACTGCCCCTGAAATGAATGGCCAGGGTAATGTGAGTGGGGTGGTTTGGTGTGTCTCTTTGACAGGACTCTTCGTCACATTGATGTAAGAAACGTACCTTGTTGTGCTTGTTACTTTTCATGCCATTCCATTTGAAGTTCTTTATTTTCAATTATCATATTAATTGCATTTTAAATATTCCACATGTTGAGCGTATTCTTGAGAGGTTTGGAGCATGAATGATATTTTTGTTCTGTGTAATGTTTCCCCCTTGCTTTACAGTTTGTCCATTTTGAGAATAAAGTGGAAAACATGCAAATATTTGGAGATGCAAATATTTGGAGATGTGGTAGGGTGGGCTGGAGGTCTGGTCATTGGATAATTGTAAGGAATGCGATGCCCCCTAGTGTGTTAAAGGGCCCACATCATGGAAAACCAACATTTCAGTGAGATAAAAGAGATAAAGGAGCTTTTGTTCCTTTTACATACAACATTTACATACAACATCAAGCCATTTTATTTGGCACGCCAACCTTGTATCTACTCCAGTTGTCCATTCTTATCATGTAGGCGCACTTCAGGTTACAATTATAGACTGTAGTTCACCTGTAGTGCAATAATTGGCATGACCTTAGTGTTTTATTCCTTTTTAAAATCTGGATATTTTGCTTCAAAATTTACTGTGTTTCAAAATTTCAAGTGTTCTGTCAAAACGTTCTAGAATAAATAGAAATACAATTGCTATTTATTGCTGTTGGTGTTAGATTAATCCACGGGATACTTGATATGCTCCTAGATTTTTATTGATATATTTACTTAAACCTAATTCTTCAAACAAATCATGTGGATTATATATAAAAGCCTGGAATTTGTCATATGCATTGTTCTAAAATTATCGAGTAAAGCAGAGGTGGCTGCTGGCTTAAAGTACGAAATGTTCAAAGCAACAATCAAATGTATTCAAATGTTCGAGGCCTGTAGTGCTGACCCAGACATTCCAGAGCAGCCATGTAACCCATAGGGTCATGTTTATTTGTTTCAAATGTCTTTATTGACAAATTGACAAACATCTTTTTTTTCACTACTTGTACATTAAGCCTACATTAGATGTATCAAAAATAAATACATAAGAAAAAATCAAAATCAGAATCAGAAAACTTAATTGATCCTGGAGGAAATTGCTTGTGTTACAACTGCATCCACACAGAGACAAAAAGAATATAAACATAAAGTCTAAATAAATCCAGTAAAAAATATTTTGAAAAAATCCTGAATATAAAATACACTATGAGAGATACACAAATACTGGGGCATTAGTACCATAGAGAAATAAATTACAGTTAAGTGGATTTCGAACATCTCAGATAGTAGTAAGGAGTACTTTATTGTACGCAGTAGAGACCAGTAGTGTGTTAGTCATATTGATATTAAGTAGTGATATTTCACATGGTAAAACTATTACACATAATAAGATATTGTACTTGATGATAATGTTTTAGCACCCAACAAGAACATTGCACAGTATCACACCTCAGTTATTTCCAATTCAAAACAAAGTTGTAGTTGATAAAATTAAATTATGTAATAGTAATAAGGGAAGACTTTTTCAGCCTTTTTGTATAATTCCATCTAAAACTTTTATTTTTTTTGTAAGCATGCTTACTTTATATCCTAATTTATAAGTATGTGGACATGTCCCCAGGCAAACTGAGTTGATTTTATTGACTCCTGGGTCTCTGATGGTTGCTGAGATTTGTAAATGTGCAGTTGTGTAGTTGTGTCAGGGACACAAACTTTTACAATGTAATGGTAAATTATTATTAATTGTTATAGATATGGTTTAATATGCCCACTTAGGTCACCTACACCATATAGACAAAAGTATTGGGACACCTGCCCATAACCCCAACAGGGACTTAAGTGACATTGCATTCAAATCCATAGACTTTAAT
>JBBPCX010000038.1:5506658-5521625 GCA_037974365.1 Hydrocynus forskahlii
CCAGACCTTCTTGTCCAACATCAGTGTCTGACCTCATAAATGCTCTACAGAATGAATGGACACAAATTCCCACAGAAGCTCCAAAATCTTGTGGAAAGCCTTCCAAGAAGAGTGGAAGCTCTATATTTAAAAATACAATTGCATGACAATAACTTAGGACCTCACAAACTTTGCTCATTTTAGTTAAGTGTAAGATGGCTTTTCTCATTCTAATAAGAAGCACAGCGCGAGTTTATTAGGCCACTTGTAAAAACAAACAAAAACTTTTTCTACCAAATACTTGTCCCAATACTGCTATTCAGTTTGAGTAAGGACTCTTATTGTGTGGGGAGTCTGTTCTACAGGGGGAGGTCCGGAGCTGCAAGAACGTTCTGTCGCACTGAAGCCGGGCAGCGGAGAAGATGGCAGACGGGGTGGTGGATGATGGAAAACTGAGTAAAAAGTAGGCGAAATGTCCATGTCCTTACATTTAGAGTGACCTTGACATTCAGAGAATCACTTAAACAGATTTTAGGAGACATTTGTTAGAGCTGATAGGATTTTTATTTGCTTCGAAAAAGTTGTTTTCTGTTTCTTTAGGCAGACCTGTCTGATGCAACGTGGTTCTGTAGCTTAGCTTAGTCTAGCCTGGCCTTCACGTAACCTACACAGCTGTTTTGTGGGGCTTTTGATTGCTAACACAGTTGTGAACATATGCTGAGGTTTGTTAGTTCATGAAAACATTACCTCTCCTTCCTTAAATGGGTCAGGTTATTTGAAAAATAGGTAAATATGTCAGCTAGCAGTAGCATTGTTAGTTTCCCTAGCCAAAAGTATTGGGACACACCACTTTATTATTAGTTTCCTAGTGTCTGCTCAGAGTACCTTAACAATAACAGAGAATTCAAGACCCTCATGTTGCATATGAGAAGTATTTACAGGCAGTCATTATCAAAACATGCCATAATGTTTATGAAATATAAGTATAAGCCGTGCTGACACATCATACTTTGTTGTTAACCTTGCCTATAGGCGTCTCTGGAGAATGTAACTGAGATGGATCTTTTCGGATTTCTTAATCAGTCTGTTTCTCCGTTACGTAAATTTGAACTAAAACAGGGGTAATTCAAGCGAGAAATTATTCGAATAGAGCTTAAAATACAGTTTTTAGCAACAAAATAAAATAAAAATACACTGTTGTAAAGCAGCTATTTGTACCTTCAGTTTTGGTTTCATTTCATGACTGTTCAAAAGTACATCCATCCCCTTATCTTCTTATTACAGCAATCGAAAGATCGCCAACACTTTTTTGAAGCACAAAATTTACTGAATTAAAACGCACCCTAAAAGTTGTATAGCCGTCATTGAACGCTTAAAACCGTGTAGCAACCAAACAACCCTCAGATTCCACGAGCTAATACCGTACTGATACCGCTGGTACACTTCAGTACGCTAAAAGCTGTTGTACATTTTTTTAAGTCTGATAAAAACTCAGACTACCTTAACAATAACAGAGAATTCAAGACCCTCATGTTGCATATGATAAGTATTTATGATGAAAACGTGCCATAATGTTTATGAAATACTAATATAAGCTGTTCTGACACATCATACTTTGTTGTTAACCTTGCATATAGGCGTCTCTGGAGAGTGTAACTGAGATGGATCTAAGTTTAGCAACACCTAAGGCACAAAAACAACAACAGTCTGTTTTCCTTTTCCATACTGGATTATCTGGCCCAGCTAATGTTTTGGTGGATCAGAGAATATTAATATTGTCTTTAAAATCATTCTTAAACGTAATTCTGGCTGGGTGAACAGAGCTGGCAAAAATCTTGTATTATTTCTATTGCAATTCCTCCACTTGTGGGACTAATATAGGGTTATCTCCTCCTATTTCTTTCTGTACTTCTACTGTGCCTGATGTTGACCCATAGATGCTGCTGTTCCACGTAAAAGAAGGGTGGAAGCTCAAAATGAGCAAGATGAGCAAGTTTACAGCTTGACACACCTATGATGGTGTCTTATTTTTGCATACCTGGTCATGTGAGAACTTCCTAGATGTTAAGTTAGATTACTGTACCACAGGAGTGCAGCTGATACAACCTTTAGACCAGGTGTGTCAGACTATTTACAACATATACCATAAATACGACACATTCAACACGTTTATTAGCATCGAAAATATTCTTTCAATCAGAGGTTGAAAAAAAAAATCGTTTCGGATTGCTTAATCAGTCTGTTGCTCCTTTACGTAATGTATTGAATTTTAAAAAAAGGTAATTAAAGTGAGATTATTCAAATAGAGCGTAAAATAAAGTTTTTAGCAAAAAGAATGTGTTGTACTGGTTATTGAACAATTTTTTGCTCCAAGGAAGTAAAATAAAATGTTGTTTTTAGCCCTTGAAACCTTAAATTAAGGTCCATTCGGGCCGTGGTGAAAATGAGATTGACGCCCCTGCTTTAGATAATAGGTCATCAAACAGGGTTGTGTGGTTCTGTTTGAAATCCCTGAACCCAGATGTTGGCATGAATGTGTGTTGGAGTGAATGCTTTCTTGGTTCATTAAATAGGACGCTCTCAGCATGTTGACCCTGGTCAGAGCAGCCAGGCGGCAGGTGTGCCAAGCCTTTGGGTGGCGGGCTCAGACCGTGCCGTTGCTTTATCAAGGATGTCGCTGGAGAGGTGACAAAAGGTTGGTGGTGTTTCCATCTAATGTAAAGAGAAAAAAAAACACCAACCTTTTGTCATCACATGAATTAATACTTTTTTTCAGCTGACTTAGATTGCACGCCCATCTCATGCAGACGTGCTGTTTCTGTAAGGTCACAAAACCTCTATTAAAACCACTTCTTCCTTCATGGTTTCAGTGAGCTGAAGAGGCGCATGAAAGCAGAGAAGAAGGCTGCTGAAAAGGAAGCCAAGGTCAAAGACCAAGGGCAGCAGAACAAAGAGACCAATGACAAGGCTCAGCCGAACGCGTATGGGGCTGATGAGGAGACTCTGGACCCAAATGTAAGTTACATTATTGTTGCATTGCAGCTCAGGACTAGGATGAGAGCACTGCAGACTTTAGCTTTGGTTGCTGACGGCCAGTACACAAACTGCTGTGTTCTAACACATCCGTGTCTTTGAAGCAATACTTCAAGATCCGCTCACAGGCCATTCAGGCTCTGAAGGGAACTGCAGAAGATCCCTATCCTCACAAGTTCCATGTGGATTTATCACTGACTGACTTCATTGAAAAATACAATCACCTACAGCCAGGGGACCAGTTAACAGATGTTGAGCTTAATATTGCAGGTAGTTTTTTTTTTTTTTTTTTTTTCCTGAATATTTTGCTGAGAATCCTTCATTTGAGCTAAGTTATATTTATTGCGTCTCAATTTGAATAAATCTCTCTTTGCTGATCAGGTCGTGTCCATGCCAAGAGGGCCTCGGGTGCCAAATTAATCTTCTATGACCTGCGAGGAGAGGGGGTTAAGTTGCAGGTCATGGCAAATTCCAGGTCTGACTCTATCATAACACATTTTGTAAACTGAAAATCATTGTAACAGTAGATTTTGCTCCCTGGGTGCTGTGTTCCTGGCAGTCCGCTGCTTCACTTGGTGAATGGGTTAAATACAGAGAGAGAATTTCACCGTGTGCTGTGGTGTGTCCACATATGACAGAATGGTCACTTTCCCTTTTTTGTTGCAAAACATCAGCTGCCCTTTTGTAAGTTAAAATAGAAAAGCATGTCACATTAGCGCTGAGAATTTTCCTCTCTTTTGTGAAGTTACTGGAGTTTAGGATACACAAGTTTTTCTTACAGCAATAACAGTGTGTTAGCTGTACAAATAATGTCCATAATTCAGTATATAAGGATATTTTTTCAGTCTAGCAATGTGTTTTTCTATACAGTGACACATTTCCTTGGTTGCAATAATTATAGTACCATTACAGAATCAGCATGATCTCAGTGTTATCCCCTGCCACCCCTTTCAGGAACTATAAATCAGAGGAGGAGTTTGTTCACATCAATAATAAACTACGACGTGGTGACATTATTGGTGTCCGTGGAAACCCTGGGAAAACAAAGAAAGGGGAACTGAGCATCATCCCAATTGAGATGACCCTGTTGTCTCCATGTCTGCACATGCTTCCTCACCTCCACTTTGGCCTGAAAGACAAGGTTAGACCTGGAAGTCCTCCTTTAGCCTGGTGCTCCGTGGTTATTAAAGTAGAACTGCATTGCACTGTGCTGCGTGTTCAGTAGCTCACAGTCCTGTTTTGAAAAGTACCTGTAAAGGGATTAAAATTCAACTTTTTCTCTGTTAGTTATGAAAGAAATGTATTGTCATTATCATGATTACCGCAGTGGGTTGTGTTCAGCAATGTTGGTGCATTTTTGTGGCAGGAAACACGTTACAGACAGCGATATTTGGATTTGATTCTCAACGATTCTGTGAGACAGAAGTTTTTGATTCGCGCCAAGATCATTACTTACCTGCGCAGCTTCTTGGACCAGCTTGGCTTCCTTGAGGTGAGAACAGTCTACAAAAGAATAATGCAGTGGTGAGCGGTAACTTGCACTGAATTAATTCTGATAAAAGGCAATTTCCAGCCAGTTTTTCAAAATTTCTACAAAATTCAGATGCTGTGGGAACAGTCATTCAGAGTCGGGTAATGTGAAAATGGTAAAGATTTCTTCGTGGTTGGAACTAGTGGTCACTATGTCTGCAGTACAAATATAGCGAAAACCACCAGTGTCTTTAACACAAGAGAATGAGAGTACTAAAACTGGGGGAAAAAAATCATTGGGGGACTATTCCGGGTTAGAACACCCTGCATTTACCTCTTTACCATGAATGGTATATCAAAATACGTTTTCTGGTCCAAAACCTTACTTTACTCTTATTGAGGTTGCTCTAAGAGTTATAAAATGCTTCGGGTGTCTGGCTCCTGTCATTATTGCTGTGAACAGTTCTGATTTTTTAAGTGTGTAATGCGTATTTCAGATCAAACATCTGAAAATGTGTTAGACATGTGAAGTTCTTATTTAAAAAGCGGATTGTGGATTGATTTTTCTCCGAAGCGCTGCTGTTGACACCACTCTGTATTTGTGTGCTGTAGATCGAGACGCCAATGATGAACTTGATTCCTGGAGGAGCGGTGGCCAGACCCTTTGTCACCTACCACAATGAGCTCGATATGAACCTCTACATGAGGATCGCCCCTGAGCTTTACCATAAGGTACAGATGTTCTTTCCTCAGTAACTGTTAGAAAAACTTTTTTTTTTAAACCAAGGCGCTGAAATGATATTTACGAAGCTATTCTTTTGCTAGATGCTGGTGGTTGGAGGTATAGACCGCGTCTATGAAGTTGGTCGTCAGTTTCGAAATGAAGGAATTGACCTCACGCACAATCCAGAGTTCACCACGTGCGAGTTTTATATGGCTTACGCCGACTACCATGACCTGATGGATATCACGGAGAAGCTTCTGTCAGGTTTGTCTCTCTGCCCCCAAAATGCTCTTGCATATTAAAGAGTCTGTCATGAATTGCAAATGATCTAGGAAAAGCGACACTGAATTTGAGCTCATGACCATCACCGTGCTGGTAAAAAATAGTTAAACTTAATTTTTTTTTTTTTTTTTGACTCATGGTGGAGTAAACGGTTTGGGGAGCTGCTTCACATTACCATCTCCATATTTCCCCAAAGTATATGATCAGTGTTCTTAATAAGGTTATTTGTAGCTTCTGAAACAGGACCACTATCACAATATTCCTGTTTAAATGCAAAAACGTGCTAGAATTGTTTGGTATACAAAGGTTTTTAGGAGCCTTTTAGGTAGTCAAAACTTTTCATACAGTTTTTGGTCACTTTTGTTTATTTTGACAATCTTCTGATTCCATAATTGTTAATAGACAATCTACTGAAATTCAGTTTATTATCAGCAATCGGCAGTAAGATTTAGGTTTAAGTTAATTCGGATTAATAAAAGATATATGGACAGAATTTTTTTGATCCACCTAAAATGTTCTTAAGTGATTATATACTATACATATGTGCAAAGACATAATAGGAATGTCCACCTGTTCTTCTAAAAATAGGATTATTTCAGCAATGTCTTGCATGTTTACCACAGGAACTTTGAGATGTGCCATATTGCTATTCTTCAACTATAATTAGAATCTTGGGTTGGGTTTATGCTTGTAGTTTGGTTCTGTTGGTCCAGACTAAAGCATAACATGATACATTTTTGCATTTTTAGTCGTGTTTCACTTAGTGTTCACACTAACAGTGAACCTATAGGTGCAAACAAATGTCATACAGAAACAAAGCCACAAGTTAGTGATATAGCAGAGATTTTTACCTGTACTCTGTTCTGTCTGAGCTTTGGTTTCATGTATCGCTTGTTTGATCTGATTGTGATTGTTGAGCAGTGAGCCGCAAGAGGGCGCTACTGTGGTTTTGCGTGCAGCAGAGCATGATAACATCTCTGAAACACAGCCTCCAGTTGCTTTCTGCTTTGACCAAACAGAAACGAGTTGGTGCATTAATTCAGTGCCGTCAGATGTGTATGGCTTAAAATGTGTTTTGCCCTCTTAAAAACAAAGTATCCATTCTATAATTACTCATTCTAAACAGAACACATAATGTGTCAAAAATCATCATTTGCACAAATCAGAGAGTATTCTTGTTTGTTCTCTTACTCTAACAAACTGCACAGCTCAGATTTTATTTTACCAGACCCATCTGAACACACTTTTAATGTGTTGTAATATGGCTTTTGAAAGTCAAGCTCAAAATACATTGAAATGTGAATGCGCCTTACACATATAATGTCCTCCGTCTCTCTCAGGAATGGTGAAGCATGTCACAGGGGGTTACAAGGTGACGTATCATCCTGATGGCCCGGAGGGACAGGCCTATGAAATTGACTTCACTCCACCTTTCAAAAGAATAAGCCTGACGCATGACCTGGAAAAAGTGCTGGGAGTGAAGTTCCCGTCTCCTGAATCCTACAGTTCTGCTGGTAAAACTGAAGCTCATGCCATTCTAGTGACATGATTTTCTACATCTGGTCACATAGCAAATTGGAAAAATGAATATTTGGAAAACAAGTAATCTTTTCTCATCATTTTATGTTTTTTGCAGAAACTCGCAAATTCTTCGATGATCTGTGTATCCAGAAAGGAGTGGAGTGTCCAGCTCCCAGAACAACTGCTCGTCTGCTAGATAAGGTATCATACGGAATTTAATTCAGGGAAACATACAGCATTAATAAAAGTGTTTTTTAAATGATCGTCATGCTACCTTTACTTTAGAATGTAGATACTAGAAATAAGAGTTTCAGCGCACACTGTTATTTTAGTCAGAAATGTACAAATGGTTTTCCTACTGATGTAGATCTGTGTATCCACATATGGACAGGGTTTTCAATGTATTATTTTTTTTTACTACTGTATTGCAGTTGGTGGGAGACTTTTTGGAGGTGACGTGCATCAATCCAACATTCATTTGTGACCACCCTCAGATTATGAGCCCCCTGGCAAAATGGTGTGTGCTGGTCCTGTTTCTCAGCCACCCGTCCAGAGCAGTGTTTCCCAGCCCTGGTCCTGGAGGCACCCTGCCCTGTACATTTTGGTGTTTTCACTGCTTCCTACATAACTGATCCAACTCATCAGCTGAATAATAACCCCTTATTGAGCTGAGGTTGTGTTAAGACAGGAAATTACAACAATGTGCAAAAGCAGGGTGCCTCCTGGACCAGGTCTGGGAAAACTCTACCTTTCTACCATTTGCAACTGTGTTCTGTAATAATCTGTTGTTTCAGAATTTATTAAGTGCTGACATTTTCTTTAATGCTCAGGCACAGATCACAGAAAGGACTAACTGAGCGCTTTGAGCTCTTTGTCATGAAGAAAGAGATTTGCAACGCCTATACCGAGTTGAATGACCCCGTCAGGCAGCGAGAGCTCTTTGAAGAGCAGGCCAAGGTGAGATTTTTAGACTGTATCAAATGCATGCAAATCTGTTGAATGTGGATGATCATGCATGCATATGTCGACTGATGTGACTCATTCTACATCCTCCATTTCCCAGGCCAAGGCAGAAGGTGATGATGAGGCAATGTTCATAGATGAAACGTTCTGCAATGCATTAGAATACGGCCTTCCACCTACTGCAGGCTGGGGAATGGGCATCGATCGCCTCACCATGTTCCTCACTGACTCAAACAACATCAAGGTACATGCATGCTCCTTTTTTAATAACTTTATAAATTATATTAAATTATATTCCCAATTTTTTGTGCTCTTCTGTGGAGATGAGTTTCAAAAGCTGACTTCAAATCAACTTCAACCAAGATCAAACAGATCTATTTGTTTTTTGTATAGTTTCCTTTGATTGGTAATCCAGGATTGGATGGTACAGTCACTTCAGGGAACGGCTTACTGATCATTCGGGCATAAAATATGGCACTTAGTAATGAGTTCTCCTCATTACGAAATTAATGAAACACCTCGTCCTATATAAGCCCCTTTCACTGATGCACTGCAACCATGAACGTTGGTCAATTACATGCAGGAGCTGTATGTGTGAACACAAATATGATGAGTCAAACCAGACATTAAACAGACTTTTCCCTCTTAGCCTCCCAGTGAAGTGTCCCTGCAATGTCCTATTGAGTCCATGTGTGAATAGACCTGGTCAATTTCTGCAGAATTCATAAGGATCTCTGGCTTTATACAAATTACAGCAAACCTGTGAAAGTGCTTCTTATCATATTGCTCTGTTGTGCTGACCTCATGGTGGATTTTTGTCATTGTGTTGCAGGAAGTCCTTCTGTTCCCTGCCATGAAGCCTGATGACAACAAACCTTCAGCAGAGGGCACTTCAGTCTAACACTGTGACCTCTAATGCCACCTGCTGACACATAGTGATGAAACAAAGATGAGGCGTCCATATTTGGGGTTCTTGCTTCCACTGAACGTCAAGATTGTGGTTTATAACTAATGTAAACGGCTTTTCACATGCAGTAAAAGGGAAAATAATGTCAACATTTCATAGTTACGCAGAAACAGTGAAACGTTTTACTGTTACTTTTGCCTGTTGTCTCTTCGTAACATCAGTTCGTCTCCTCAAGCAATCAGATAAATATTCCAATTCAGCCATATTTTTGGTGTTACACTGGTTTTAATACTGACTGTCCAATGTATTTTTAATACTCAATGGTCATGGAAATAAACCTTTAAATGCATAAGGAGTTAAACTATCTCAGATTTATTTGATGTTGTAGCATTGCAGTATTGGTAAGATTTTGGGTGCACTTGATACATAAGGTGGGAAGATATCCTGCCTTTCTAAAAAAGGGTTACAGAAGAAGCTGCTTGCACTAAACATTTACTGACATGACCATATAAAAGATTGCTTTATTTGCAATCATTTTGAAACATTAAGTGGTCTTATAGCACTCTAATGGTGTGGTTAGGCTCTTTTCAAACTGCTGTGAAAGGTTAGGAGTTGAATCAGGAGTCTGGATAAGGCAAAAACCAAACGTGGATGGTGGGGGGTTGCCAGAACTGGGATTTGGGGACCCCTGCTGTAGATGGCAAAGCCCTGCTTCAACCGTGTTCGCTGCTTTCCCAGAGCATGGTGAGCTCACTGATGAACCACAGGTCTGTCACAATTAAGTGCTACTTAGGGAGCAGATTAACCAAGAAAGACTTTTATTGCTAAAAGAGAAATCGGCCCCTTACTGTTACAAGGGAGCACAGCACACAGTGTGAACTTCTTCCTCTATTTAACCCATTCACCAAGTGAGGCAGCGAGGAACACAGTGCCCGGGGAGCAGTGTGTGGGGACAGTATCTTACTCAAGGGAACCTCAGTTGTGCCACTGGCAGTCCTGGGATTCAAATCCCTAACCACCAGATCAGCATCTGCCCTGTGCTACATTGAAGATGTGAGCAGATCTGAGAGTTATCAGCATTAGAGCTGCTGTTCTAAACACCATTCTGCTGAAATACTATGTTAAAATATTTAAAGTGAGGGGTGTGAGCAAGAGCAAAGCACTCCAGGCTCTTCTACCAATAGAACATGATGAAATTAAGCCCAAAAATGATATTAGAAATTCTGAGAAGGACAAAAATAAGTAGTATTAGTTTAAACAATTATTTTAAATTGAAAAATATCCTTAGTTGTCTAATATATGAAACTGAGTAAACTATTACTGCTTCCATCTCTGCATTCTGACCATGAAATTGTGTTCATGGGTTATCACGTGGTCTGGCTGTCTTTAAATCGTTCACATTTCTGACATCTGACATTTTAAACATCGCAATGCTTCCAACTTTGTGGACCCAGTTTGGGGAAGAACTTTTTCTATTCCAGCATGACTGTGTCCCAGTGCACAAAGCGAGCTCCATAAAGACGTGGCTGGAGGAGTTCAGTGTGGAAGAAATTGATTGTCCCGCACAGAGCCCTTTGGGATGAACTGGAACGGAGATTGTGAGCCAGATCTTCTCGTCCAACATCAGTGCCTGACCAATGCTCTGCTACCACAAATTCCCACAGAAACTCCAAAATCTTTTGGAAAGCCTCCATGTTAAAGTCTACGTATTTGAATGCAATGTCATTAAAGTCCCTGTTGGTGTAATGGTCAGGCGTCCCAATACTTTTGTCCATATAGTGCCAGTTTAACCTCATGAAAATTACACCATAAAACAACGGACTTGGACTCACAATTTCCGTTCCAGTTCATTCCAAAGGTGTTGGATGAGTCAAGTTCTTCCACACTGAACTCATCCAGCCGTGTCTTTATGGAGCTCGCTTTGTGCACTGGGACACAGTCATGCTGGAATAGAAAAGGTGTCCAACAACCTTGGAAGCATGGTCCAAAATGCCTTGGTCTGCTGAAGCATTAAGGTGGAAGTAAGGGGCCTAGCCCGAACCCTGAAAAACAGGTGTGTCCCAATACTTCTGTCCATGTATGAAAGATCGATTCAGTGGGGAGTTGTGATTCCGTTAGACTGAATCTATTGAGCCGGTTCAGGAGAATGATTCATCAGAACGATTCTCTACCTGTTATTTCAGTCTGGGTCGGTGTTGCGGCTGATCATGGCGATGTGCGCAGCGCTCCGGCGCTTCTCCGCAAACTTTCCCGCAGTTCTGCCGCTGCTCTCGGGACCCGCACGCGTCTCCCCACGCATTACCCCCGGCTGGCGCAAACTGAGCGTCAGCTCGCGGCTCCAGGAAGGTAAAAACCAAAAACACGCACAGTTTAGTCAGGGAGAGGAGAGATCGAGGCGAAGCTGCAGAGACCGAGACCCTACCAGATAACTTTCTGCATTTTATTCACTCTTATTCTCCTCTGCTTGGAGACGTGCAGGTTAAAGTCTATCTATTCACTGGTAACTTCACGAGCCTCCTTTTTTTAACCTCACCTTTATCAACCTTTGTTGCAACATCAGTGTAGTTTTGGCAGAGGCAGGCTTTTCAGGTTTACACATCAGGCAGGGTAGGATTTGTTGGGAGATGCAGTTCAATTCTAATTTTGGGCATCACATTAAAAGTCTTAATTACAGGTCTGTATGTAAGGTCGTAGTCCCAGTGTTGTGTGGTAATTTTAGCTTATAATGTCATATAATTGTCCAAATGCAGTACTTGCTGTTTCAGGTCATGCGGGCAGTGGTGACACAGCTCCAGAAGGTCCCGAGGTCTGTCTGGGTTAGAAATGTGGCACTGCAGCCATGCTGGTGCTCCAACCATGTGGGCTTGATGTTCTCAGGAAACTTAGTGTCAGAACTTCCACATCTCACGTGATAAACCCATTAGTGAACGGAGTCTGCTTTGTTTTCGGGCTGTTCGGGTTGATAGCAGTCGCCTGTGTTTTGGATTTATCTCGTATGGGAGGAAATAAGGAGTCCGTCTGGTCTCCTCTAATGCAGAATGTGACTTTCTGCTTTTAAAAAAAACAAGACATTCCTCACAGTCGGCTGAAATGTGAAGGCACAAAAGGGGGCTGCTTCCCACAGCCATGTCTCAGTGTCCTTACTGTTCACAATCTGGTTTAAGCCTGTATTTTTATGCATGGGCTGATGCTAGCGTAGTGAACTGTTGAGGCATTTAATTGCCCCTCAGGGAATCCTAAACAGGCCTGCACTTGGTCTTGCTGGCTTTTTTTTTTTTTTTTTAATTCCTCCCAAGATCTTTTATTCACATTAATGATGCTTTATTATTCAGATATGGAAGGAGAATTCATTCAAATCCAGGGAGTGGCTGTATTTTATACCGATGACTGCTAACTGAATAATCACTGAATTAATGAGAGGACGTTTGCTTCTTGTGAGGTCTCGTGATTCGAGCAGTGTGTCCAATTCAGTTTTAAGATCCCCACGAGAAACGTTTAGTGTTTGGATGGACTGGGCGGTCAGTAATGAGGAGGAGGCGTTCTAGGGTCGGCTGTGTTGCACAAGACCTTCTGGCTCGAGTCCAGAATACATTAAAGCGTCCTTTGAGCTGTAACACTCTTGAATGGCACTGAATGTCAGGGAAACACTGGGCCTAGTTCTCATAAGTTTATCAAGCACTGCTCCTTCAGTCTCGTGTTCCTTGACACGAAGAACTCGAACGCTTTGGCGTGACGGCAGTGCCGGAGCACGGTGCACAAGCTTTTACAGTAAACTTAATAGGTGGGCTTTATGATCACAGTATAGCTACACACTAGTGCAGCAGTGAAACTCCAGGTCGTGTTATGATAAAATCCCTGCCTTGGAAATCTGTTCAATTGTGCATTTTGCGTTCAAGACCAAAGGAAATGGTCAGTTGTGATGAAACCTATTGCTGGAATTGGTATGGAATTACATCAGTGCATTATGTGACATACAAAACAGGACTTTGCTAGAAATGAACAAAATGCATGGATGTATTTGAGCTGAAAAATGACATTTCCTCTGGTTTTGCAGCTCTCAGATTTACAGACAAACACGAATGGGTACGAGTAGAAGGGAGTATCGGTACGGTTGGCATCAGCAATTTTGCTCAGGTACGTTACTCAGTAGTTAGATATTACTTTTACAAGACAGTATATTACTATTACGATAAATGCAACAATTAGGCACTACTAATCATCTTACAATGTGAAATATTAATTATTCCATTCATAACCTTTTTTAAAACGTTACAGACTGTTTTCTAATCTTTGCATTTTGCTTTGTAGTGAGTGAAGACAGTAGCCCATGGTTAAATGTAAAAAATGCATAATGACAGTCACTTAATGCTATTAAAATAGTTTAATGTTGATTTCTGCATTTTATCACACCCCCCCCCCATTTTCCCTGCATTACTAACAGGAAGCACTGGGTGATGTCGTATACTGTGGACTGCCAGAGGTTGGGACGAAGCTTCAACCAATGGGTGAGAACTGATGTTATTTGAGGTTCCTGATTCTGTCCTCCTGTTTTCTTGGTTTAAAACATTCAACATGATAAGACACCCGTGTCTTTCAGAGGAGTTTGGTGCATTAGAAAGCGTGAAGGCTGCTAGCGAGTTGTACGCTCCGTTGACTGGAGAAGTAACTGAAATCAACACAGAGCTGACAGACAACCCTGGACTTGTCAATTCGTCCTGCTACGAGCGCGGTGAGAGTGCACCTCTGTTAGATAATGCACTGTCTGTATTTTGTCCTTTCTGCATTAATGTACCCAGGGCGGGGGCAGCTGGGTGGCCTAGTGGTTAGGGGTGTTGCCTCTGCAATCAGAAGGCTGTGGGTTCAAATCCCAACACTGCTAGTGTCATCACTGATTTTCTCTTGAGCAAGGTACCGTCCCACACACTGTGCCCCGAGCGCCCCTCGTTGGTAACAGCCCTCTGCTTCACTTGGTGAATGGGTTCAATGCAGAGAGAGAATTTCAGACTGTGTGCTGTGTTCATGTGTGACTTTACTTTGTTCTTGTGTTGCACCACAGTCCTGAAGGAACATTGTTTTCTTACACTGTGTGTATGGCTGAAATGACTATACACTAACTTGACTACTTGTGAACAGCCCTCATATGGTTTATAATCCTTCATTCTGTCCGCTCCCCTTAAGGCTGGCTGATTAAGATGACCATAGAAAACCCTGGAGAACTTGAAGCCCTCATGGACGAAGCTGCTTATGAAAAATACGTCAAATCACTTGAGTAATCTGTTGAATCACCTTCACTTCTGGTTTTAATCATAAACCTCAATTACTACCATTAGAGATTGTACTAATAAAGTTCTCTGAAGTATATTTATGCCGATTTCGTAGTTGTTTCACAAAGCTACTCATCTCTGGTGTCAGAGTGTCAACACTCTCATGGAGTATTTTTCAGATAGTTCTGTGTTTTCGAAAAGCTTTTTTTTTTTTTACAAGCGCCATTAAATACTCGGACCTGTTTCAGGTGCTTTCAGTGAGCTGGAAAATGTGTTGAAGTCTAAGTGCTCTAAATGCCATTTGTTAAAATAAAGGAAGCACCAAAAAGATGAAAATCATTACTGGCTGTGTATGTGTATCTTCTTGAAGCTTTACTAAGTTTATGCAGTTTTTTTTTCTCTGAATCTTCCCAAGAACCAATTGTCAAGAAGGCAACAGATGATTAAAGAAAAAATCTTTCTTGGATGTTGATTTGAAATATAAACCGAACAGACATCATAAAGGAAAGTTTTTTTTTTTGTTTTTTTTTCTAAATTCTGTTTTTCTAAAACAGTCTTTCAGAGTGATTTGATGCACTGTTGTTTTATAGTCCGAATCATAAATATACACTACCAGTCAAAAGTTTTAGAACACCCCAGTGTTTCAAGCTTTTTTTATTGAAATTCAAACACTTCAAGTCCAGTGAACAGCATGAAATGGTACAAAGGACAGTGCTGAACTGCGAGAGGTTTAAAATGGTGAGGTTCCCCAGAAGTGGGAAATAATTCTGTAGCTCCATGCAGGACCTCTGGTCTCTGCTGAGTTGGTCGGTTCGTCCTACAGT
>JBBPCX010000038.1:5530210-5540406 GCA_037974365.1 Hydrocynus forskahlii
GGCAGTGATCTCCCTATCCTCCCTCAGGCTTGCAGTTCCCTCTTCACCTGAAAAATATAACATCACGGCACACAATAGGGCTGACAGTAATGGCCAATCATTTTTATTGATTATTTTCAGATTAGTCAACTAATCTATTCTTATTTCTTCAGGATTTTCATATTTTTTAAATGTATATATATTTGCATATACATTTGGATCGTCCAAAAGGGACCCAAGAAAAGTGTCTAGACATAGACTTAGTGCTTCAGTCTGTTAGGACTTATCCACTATGCCGTTTTGTGTTTCGTGTGGCATATTTGCAATCTGAGAGTTTATTCCAAAATGGTGTATGCCTGTTTCTAACAGTTTTAGATATAAAGATTTTTTCTGTGTTTTTTTAACTCTCATAATAAGATTTTACTCGGCCAATAAAGGTGGTTTTATTCATTTAGCACTGAAATTTCTTGTGTGTGTAAAGCCTGGCCCCAACATTGTATATCATGAAAAAAAGAAACAAATTTCATGAAAACTGTGATTCCCAAGACTGCTAAGCACCTCTGAGGTTCCCTTGAGTAAAGTACCGTCCCCACACACTGCTCCCCGGGCGCTGTGTTCCTGGCTGCCCGCTGCTTCACTTGGTGAATGGGTTAAATGCAGGGGAAGAATTGCATACCGTTGACACTGTGTGCTGTGGTGTGTTCATGTGTGACAGAATGGTCACTTTCAACAAGGGTTATGAAGCTTTCCAAAAGTGGGATGGGGGTTCTGGGATGGGGAAGCCAAATTATAAATACAATCACGACCAATTAATCTGACAAAAGTGTGTGTGGGGGGGTGGAATCGCATTTCAGCAAAAGTTGGGGTGTTGAACCCTCGTTGGTGGCAGCCCCCAGCTTCACTTGGTGAAATGGAGAAAGAGTTTCACACTGTGTGTTGTGCTGTGGCGTGACCATGAGGGGCAACTTTACTTTACCCATGATATACTCAGAAAAGTGTATTGTTTCTCAATAATTATGACAAACTGTTTAACGTACCACCCCTTGCTGATACTTTGTCAGTCCTCTTCCTTGCTGAGCCCTAAGACTGTATATTGTAATATTAGTTTAACCTGGCTGGTTAGATGGGTTATCTAAAGGCATAAATGATGTCTGAGGACCTGTGGATCTGCTGTGACAGGCTTGATGGAGAGGGTCATTCTTCTTGATGTGCGTAATATACACACATTAGACCCTTGACAATGACACTATTACACTGCTAGTGAGATTGATTACCCGCTTGGACACCCATGAACTGTTCCTTTTCTTCAGTGTTGCAGAGATGGTTAATGACCTTTTCAGATATGCTTTTGAGTAATGATGGTCACGCTCAGTTGCCTCTCTCTCTATCTCTGTCTCTTTCTTTCTTTCTCTCTCTCTCGATCTCTCTCTCTCTCTCTCTCTCTCTCTTTCTCTCTTTCCTGTGCCCAATTTACAGACTTAGAAGACAAATGACAAGGTTCCCTTTCCTCTTTCCTTTTTTGTCTTCTCAACTGAGCACACTCTGTTTGATTTTTAAAAAAATTACTAGCCTATGTGTTAATCTCATTATTTCTGTCTTCTTCATTTTCAGATTAGATCTCTCATACAGTGAATTGCATGATGACTCAGAACACGAGTGTGAGTTTGCATTCGGTAACGAAGAGTGGCACAATAATACGTTTTAGAGTTTAACACTATGAAGGTGCTTCAGAATGGCGATTGTTCATGTGTTCATGTGAATGATGTGGAAGCTGGGAGGAGGGAGGTGTAGGTGATGTAAGCTGGATGGATGAGTAAACCCGTAGGGAGAGCAAGGCCGCGGTCTGCTCAGCTGCGCTTGTGTGTGTGTGTGTGTGAGAGCCATCAACAGTCAGGCTCCAGTGGCGATGTATCAAAACTATTAGAGCATAGAGTCACATAGTCAGGCCAAGTTAATGTGATTTTCGGCTCCGTCACAGAGGTGGTAAATGACCTTTCTCTCCTGAAAAAGACCTTTGTCACGAAAACACAAGGGAAGGAAAATAATTTCAGGTGTTTAAGCTTCAAGCAGACTGAAGTCAGTCATTGAATGCTGTGAACTCACTGCATTCATAAGTGTATGAATGCACGAATGAATAAATACAATTTATGCCTGAAAGTATTTATGTTCAAACAACCATTCTAATTAGTGATTTCAGGTACTTTGAGGTGGCACAGGTGCACACAGCTATAATCCCCATAGAAAAGCATTGCCAAAAGAATAGGATGCTCTGGAGCAGCCCCACATGCCCAAGGCCAAATGTCGACTTGAGGGGTTTAAACTGTCTATTAAAATACTTATTAAAAGCTGATGATATTCTTAATGCATGTGAGTGCTGAGGTAACAACGATTCGCATCAGTTTGGGAACAGTTTGGGGCTGTTCTAGATGAACCACTTTTGAAGCTTGCTAAAAAAGTTCCAAGAAACATGAAGCGTGTAGTTTTAAAATGATTCCTTTCGTGAAGAACCCTGGCATAGAGCTGATGCTTCTGTTCTATTCAAGCAACTGACAGAAACCTGGTTCGGCTGCTTCTCTATTTCACAGTCAGTGATGTATCTAGGGCATGCAGAGGGCATCCTACAGTGACAATATTTTTCACAAATCAGGTCCTGCTCAATATATATTTCAAATATGGTTGGTTCCAGTTAGTTCCTAATTATGTTGGTGTTTAATCTGACAACGAGGACGCCTAAGCACTGAAGGCTTAACCAGTGGGAGAGCTGACTTGGCTGTATCTGCCTAGATAACACAGTCCCTACTGAATCATGCTGGCTGTTTCAGGAATTTAGCTCTTCATTTTTGCCGACTAATACTTGACAATAAAATTACAGCCATGTATATTTAGTTCCAAGAAATCATTAATCCTTCTCTGTAGGCCTGGAAGCTCCTGAAGGTTCCCCTCTGATCTGACCTTACTAATGCTCTTATGGCTGAATGCAAACAAATTCAGTAATATTCCAACATCTAGTGTAAAGAATTCCTAGAAGAGTCGGGGCTGTTCCTGCAGCAAAGGACATCAACCCATGATTAATACCCTTGATTTCAGAAGGAATACTGGACAGACAGGTGTCAACAAATGTCCAGGCATCACTTTTTAAAATGGCCTCATTGAGTCTCAGCAGCTAATGGAGACACTGGCTGAGTTTTTGAATTTGGCTGAACGAATCTGATCCTTGACTTCTTTTTTCATCACTCAGCTGGATCGCACGGAGGTGATCAAGAGCAACCTGAATCCAGTCTTCGCCAAGGTCTTGATGCTGGACTACTACTTCGAGGAGGTTCAGAAGCTGCGCTTTGAGGTCTACGACATTCATGGGACCCACAGCATTGGAACTCGGGACGACGACTTCCTGGGTGGTGTGGAGTGCACGCTTGGTCAGGCGAGTTGTTTTTTTTTGTTGTTTTTTTGGACATTTTTCAGCCACTGAAACACCAGCCTTACTGAGTGCATCTCAGAGACTGCAGTGAGTCTGATGGGCCTTGATGTGCCATTTGTGTTAGTCATCTTCAAACCCTTCAGGGGTCAGTTTGGTTGGAGAAGCTCTCAGTGACACTGATGTGTATAAAAAATCCTCAGAAACACTGCTGTGATCGATTTGTACCAGCACCACGCTGAGGATTGTAGGAACCTAGTGGGTAAAACACTTGCCTGTGAACCCAATGACCACGAGGCTGCAGGTTCAAACGCCCACTTTCTACCATTGTGTCCTTAAGCAAGACACTTAACCCTCAGTTGCTCCAGGGGGGGGACTGTAAGTCGCTTTACCACATTTACTACCAAGCCATGTCAGTGTCACTGCTGTGTTGAAGATGCTCCATGAGTAAAAACAGCCGTTCAGTGAAAAAAAGCTGACCAGTGAGAAATTAGGTTAGAGGGTGGCTGACTCCATGACATCAGTCTGTAACTGCACCCATAGTGGATACATAAGGTAGGTGGGACTCATAAAGTCACAAGGTAGGCTTTCTTAATAATGTGGACTACAGATGTATTTAGTCTCAGTACACCCTAACAACAATTTTGTGTTTTAATATTCCATTTTTCAATTTTACTTCAACAGATAGTGGCCCAGAAGAAGATGATGAAGCCTCTGTTACTGAAATATGGAAAATATGCCGGAAAATCCACAATTACAGTAAGCCGAGCTTTACATTTATCAGTTCCGATACATCATGTACTTCTGTTAATAGTATACATACACATTCACTCCTGTTTATGATGTTGCTGAGGTCTTTGGGCGTCTGTCTCATGCTATTATAATTTTCTCCATTTTGATTTATTCATCACAAGGAGATTACTGCAAATGGAAAACAAAAACAAAACGTTTAATAAGGGCTCGATAGGCTGAAGTACCTCAGGCGAACAGAGAGAGATGAAGAGGAGGTTGGGAAAAAAAAAGAACAAACACCATCTGTCAGGCCAACGCACTATTCAGTAGAGAACGCTGTTGGCAGAGGTGTGTTTTCAGAGGTCCTCAATTAATGTGTTAATAGATATGAATGTGAGTCGGGCTGTTTTCAGAGGCGGTGAGGGTGAATCGCTCCAATTATCTCAGACTCTGCTTTGCTCTGTGGCTTAATGCCAGTGGCACAAACAGTCTTGTAAAGTTCTGCGGAAGTGGAGCTTCCACCTGCAACCCCAGCAGAATATCGAAATGAGGCTGACTCTTTAAGGTTTCGTATTGTTTGTCATTAGCATCCCCACACAAAGCCTTTCACTTGCTCTGTCTTTAAGTGTAGCTGAAGTTGCAGTTCTAGTCAGTTCACTCTTCAAAATGGCTTAGAATGATCCAGGGACAGGGCTGGGTCTGCTGGTGTGTGTGCGCGATAGCAGAAAAATACTCTGAAAAAATACTGGAGCCTTACTGTGCTTTTCAGTCCAGTGGCCTAGTTTGGGTAAAAAGCTAATATGCTTCTGGAATAGGATGACTGAACTGTCGGGATAAGATGACTCTGATTATTCTGCTGGAAGTGGAGGGGAATGACGTATTTTCTGCACGTCTGCTTCTCTAATACCACATTTGTTCAAAACTGCAATGCGCATTTGTGAACGACTCCTGTGGAAATGAACCTCACAACTAAACAGGAAAAAAAAGTTGTTTTTCTCATTTCCAGCGTGTAAGATGATGCCTAAAAGCCCACCCACACAGTTCCTTGCTTGCTCATCAGTTTACAGCAGTTGCACTTGACTAAACAGGTTTGAGACAGGTGCCCTGTTTCTGACTTTTGCACATCCACAGGAGTGACCTACTGACTCCAAGGTCTACCTCATTAAATTTCACACCGGTTGTACATTTTTACTGCTGACATAATTAACTTACTTTATCACTTTTCAAAAAAATCCCCCAAACTGTCAAGGACGTCTTCTGAAAGTTTTTCTATTTCTATGGTATAAGGAAACTGTACAATAAGACGTTCGGAATTGTCTAGCTTTACGATTCTTCAGCGCTGGTCCTGAGTGCATCATTAGCAAGCTGCAGCCTCTCTTGTTCCTCACATCCTTTCACTCTCCAGTTTAGTTCCACTTTTCTTTTCATTTATTGCCTCTTGTCCCTGACGTCCGCCTTTCTTTTTCTTTGTGTTCAAAATTACTTTGTAGTCTTTAGATTACAGTTGATAATGTTATTTTTACTCATTTTAACCCCTTTACCATAGTGTCACTAGTTGTTGATGTATTTTCCTTAATTTTTTAAAAAAAAATTTTACCATAGAAGGAACATTTTATTACATTTTGATTCTGGCAGCAACACATATATCACCTAAAATGTTGACAACTGATGAAGTAATTGGAAAGGGCCAAACAATAAAACTGATCTTGATTGAAAAGTAAAAAAAATATGCATCGCCCAAAAACCCCAGCCCTAAATGCATGCAGAATAGTCGCTCCACAAAATGTTTGGATCTGCTCCCGGTTTTAGTGCGTAATTGAGTGTAGTAGAATCTGATGATTCTGGCCAGCATGATTATGCAATCCTTTTACAAAGTGCTTGGCTGAAAGCACAAAAATATCACTTGTTCTTTTCTTCCGCCGTCTCATACTGGTCAGATGTTTCCTTTCATTGACAAAAAAAGCTTGCTAGCCCACAGAATATATGCGTAATCCTTTCAGGGACATTCCATTTGCATTTGGCAACCCAGTAAACAGCAACTGACCCGTATTGAGAGAATATACCTCCACCTCTAAACAGTAACCTGTTGTTTCCCAAGATTCATGCCGAGGAGATTTCTGGCAACAACGGATATGTTGAGCTCTCCTTTTGTGCCAAGAAGTTGGACGACAAGGTAAGAATGTGCTGCTCTTATTTAAAACTTAATACTTTGCATTCATGGGTGAGCACTGTTCACCTTCAGGCTCCTTCTGCCGGCTTGGGGACAGAATTGATCTCAGTCTTCCCCCCTAAATCATTGATTACTGACCTCTCAAGATTGTTAGCTGGGGTGAATCTTCTCATCTGGCTTCAAGGATGTATAATAGATTCTTCTTAAAGTTCACAATCCACCATCTGAATGAAACTAGCATCTTTAGTGCTGTTGTTTGGTTTGGAAATTGAAAGAAAAATCCGTGACTTTTAGCTCCCTGTATTTTGTGTCTATCTAGCAATATTGGGGTGACAGGGTTGCCTCTTTTTAATCAAAATTACCCCCATTTGAAGGACACATCTCCCCCAAAATGACAAAAAAAGCTGGATCATTCTTGAAGTTTTTTATGATTAGGATACAAGATCAGCAGAATACCTGATTCTGATTAATAATTGTGACATTATTTATGACTACTGTTTAAATACATTTCAAATGATCACCAGCTAAGCATGTTTTGACCAGGTGGTGTGCTTTGTACAGGGACTATTTACTTCCATTGTCGCATTTTAAGAAGTTTATTCATTGTTACTGGAGTTGGTGAAGTATGAGAAATCATGGTTGTTATAGGATTAAGAAGAAATGGAAAAGTGGAGCACTAAATAAACTGAAGCGAAGTATTTTATCTGACCGACTCATCAGAGCCTTCTGCGCAAACCAGTGCCATTGAAGCAAATGAGGACGATTCTGAAATGAATGTACTTTTCACTCAAATTGCTTGACAATGGATTGATAAATTGTTGAATAAAATGTTTTGTATTAAATTACAAAAGAATTCAAAAAAGGAGGGATTTTCACTAGTGGTCTCGGTCACAGTATTTGTGACTAGAACATCTACAACGTACAGTGTCCCCCACGAGCAAAAACACGTAAGGTCACCTGATAAATATTCATGAATATTTATGACTCTACACTGGAACTTCCATGGGTTAGAAAGATCTGTCAGGGCAGCAAGGGGCAGAGCTGCAGGAGCGGGAGGGCGCCTGGCTGCCTCTGGGAAAACAGCCTCTCCCACACAGCGCCACAAGCTGAATTCCCCATGGCCTGCGGCTCCGCAGGGGTCCTCTCCAACCGCAGCACTGTCCTGCACTCACCCCTCTGCACCTCCCACTGTCTCCACTCATTTCCTCATGTCTAATACTTTCCCTTCCCTTTCCCTCCTCTCCTTTTCTAGCTCAAATTTCCCTCCATTCTCTTTCTTAAACTCTCTCCGACCCCCCCGCGCTCCACTCGCACTACGCCTGAGGCCATGCTTGTGCCGAGTGATAATCTGCAGAATGCAGCGTTTTGTTCATTTGGTTAATACTGCTCCATCTGAATTCATGCATCTCAAGTAGCATGGGGCGACAGCATGTCGATATCTGTGGGAGATCATTGATCTTGCTCACTTCAAGCTAGTCTAGTGTTGTGTCATCCATAGACCAACGGCAGCCAAGTCTGGAAGCCAGAGATGGCATTTGGAATCTGTAGTGAGCCTGAGTTTGTTTATTTTGCTTCTTTTTGTCGTATTTTTTGTCGGTGAAGTGGCTCAGATTCGGGCAGCTTAAATGCAAGCAGCCGCAGCGCCCACGTAGACCTCCAGGCGAAGATTTCTGCTCTCATGACCTGGAATGCCATTCACTCGCAGAGCCTGTGCTGAGTCTGAAAACGGAATAACAATCTGCTTACAATTCCGGTCTCCTCAGACTCCCACCAGCGGGCCCTATGGCCTCATGAAGCCGACTTCATAGTGGCCCTGCTCTCTGACGGAGGCAGTTCTGTTCTTCGGGGACTTGGAAATCATAAATACTGTGCGGCCACATTACGAATTCAAGCCGATGCGCAACTGATGCGTTTTATTAATTTATTTTCCTCTGAACTGTGAGTCTGTAAGCCTGGCTGACCGGAAATCAGGACCCACAGTCTGAAAGGCTAATGATGACAAATTCCATAAAGAAATAAAAACAGATGCGCGCGTCCGTTGTCTGTTATCTTTGCCATCAGCCGTGTTTTTCAATATACTTTCACTGGTCCGGTAGTGTTAATGATGCCCTTGCTTGATGAGTGCAGTTTATTGATGCTGTAAGCATAATTGCCACTTATCATAAAGCTTATGTGGGGGTTGTTTTCACTGCCTTGCCCTGGGCCTTGTCATTTAAGAGCTTTTTTCTCTGCCATGGCTAAACCAAACGGTGCCGCCGAGGCTCCTTGTTTTATCACACTGCTACTTCCAGGATTGCTCTCTATAGTCTATGGATTGTTCATTAAGATTCATTTACCATGTTCATTATTCTTGATCAGTGTCTTAGAGTCGTCAGCTTTCATGAACAAATCAGTGAGCGATGACGAAACATAATGACGATGACTCCGTTTAGCCCGCCAGATACGGCGTGCAACTCCCAGTTATCACACGATCCTAGATCTGCCAGAAATGCAAGGGATTTCGGGCCACAGTCGGACTCATGAATCAGAAGACGAATTCTGCTAAATGCCCAGACAGAGTAATGACTGTACTGCAATCTTTAGACATGATCTATCTCTTCAAATGACTTTGAGGCTCTCATTATTTCCACTGCGATGGCTGGAACAGAATGGGCACATTAGCAGGCCAGGCTTAAATAGACACAATTATAGCTTCCCTAACGTGGTCTATTAGTTTTGTTTTGAAGCACATGTACATCATTTGAATTTCATATGCTCAATCAGAATCAGAAGCTGCATCCAGAGCGGAAGAACTGAAACACTTTGGCCAATTTGACCAATTGTCGGGACAACAAAACAGTCAGTAACTTTTTGAACCTGATGTCGACATTTGATTGAATGTTGCCTCTTCAAACTGAGAGGCTGAGTGTGCACTGGGAACTGTATTGACTATCAGATTAGACGATAAATGCGGCCTAGAGGACGGCTTTTGTGTTAATGCAGTTCTAGACGTGCTCGGGAAGGCTAAAGTGTGATAAATCAAATGTGCTCATGCTAAACTTGGCACACGGAGCTTCAGTTGTCGTGCCAGAGACGGCTGTGCAAATGATGGAAACTCTGAGTGAGGATGGGGATAAACGTGGCTCGTCTAAATCTGTACGCATTCAAGCCCCTGGCAAGTCGTTACCTTGACAACCAGATAGTGGGGGCTACCTCGTGTTTCGCGGCCCCTGTGGAGATGTAGCAGACTAATGCAGCAAAAAAATGGAGGGGGGGCATTTTACAGCTCATCCTGTCCCACCTTTCTGTTGTCCATCGCTCACCGTTTCCTCCCCCCACTCCTTTCTCACACATCCATGCACTAACAACCTTGTCGACAGCGCCCTGCAGAATCAATTGCCGCACTCTGATTGCTAACACTGCTCTCAGAGCCCTGACTCAGAACCTTGTTTCACACTAGTTTCCCCAGATCTGATTGGTCATAGGTGTCAGCAAAAACAAACACCAGAAAATGTTGGGATCACCGCATCAGAAAACGGACTGTGACAAATAACCGGAAATTATAATCAATATCAATCCTGCTGCAAAGGACCCACTAAACACGTGGGAAGCGTGTCGTGCCACTTTAATGCTTATAAACCACTCAATTCTTGCCCATTAACGTGTACGACTGTGCCGTAGGATCTCTTCAGCAAGTCCGACCCGTTCTTGGAGATTTACCGGGTCAATGATGATGGCACAGAGCAGCTTGTTCATCGGACTGAAGTGAGTTGAGCTGCTGTTTCGAAACGAGTTTACTTTTCATGCTGTTGACCCGAGTTTCTCAGAATTACAGTCACAACTGTATCTATCTATCTATCTATCTATCTATCTATCTATCTATCTATCTATCTATCTATCTATCTATCTATCTACCTATCT
>JBBPCX010000038.1:5572366-5600292 GCA_037974365.1 Hydrocynus forskahlii
GTCCTCTACAGAATACTATAGGGCTTGATGGGGTAACTCCAAATACTTAAGGAAGATACAGGTGGACAAAATGTCCATTATAAAGGACGTAAATGAATGGGCCGGGTCTCAGGAGGTAAAGTCATGCCCAATATCTTTTCTGAAAAAGTATGTATCTTATTCCAAAATTGTCTCAAACGAGCACATTCCCAAAATACATGGATCATCGATCCCCTGTATGCCTTGCATCTGAGACATAATGGCGAGACATTGGGGTACATTTTATGTAACTGAACTGGAGTTAGGTAGACACGCTGAATAAATGTATAATTTTGCTCCATCATTTTATTACAAGAAAATGACAGGAACACGAGAGCAGATTTTCCCAGTGTGTCTAACAAACTTTTATTCAGAACCTGTAAAAAGTTATGGATAGCATATGACTTAATTTCTCCATACAAAGTAGTTTTGTCATCGTTAATAAATGGAAGGACTGATAATCGTATAGGGTGACAAAGTTCTTCCTCAATGTATGTCCACATTGCATTATTGCGTTTATGTATCCAGCTAATCATAGTTTTAGTCTGAGCTGCCCAATAATATAATTGCAAGTTTGGGAGGTTAATCTCTTCTCCCTAGGTTTGATCGATTTGTTAAATGCTAATCTTGGGGGGTGATTCTTCCAAATAAACCGACTAATACACCGGTTTATTAATTAAAATATGAGGTGCTGAGAGAGCAGGGTAGAGATTGAAATATGTAATTGTATCTTGGTAAAATATTAGTTTTAACTGAGTTAATTCTGCCAAACAGGTAGAGAGGCAACAAATTCCATCTTTCGAGATCTTCTTTAACCTTGTGAAAAAGTGGGGTGTAATTTAGTTCTAGCAAATCGTCAAGATTAGGGGATATAATTACCCCTAAATATTTAAAGCCTTTCTGTGCCCAAGTAAAGGGAGATACAGCCTGGAGTTCCCTGGATGGTGACGAACCAATAAAACAGGCAGTTGATTTTGTGAAATTAATTCTATATAGAGATATTTCCCCAAATGTATTTATAATATCTAATACAGCAGGTACAGAAAACTCAGGTTTAGAGAGATAAAGTATAATGTTGTCTGCGTATAATGAGATTTGATTTCTTGTATTTCCAATTTCAACTCCAAAAACAGCCATACTGGCCCGTATGGCCTCTGCCAGAGGTTCAATAGCTAAGTCTAATAAAAGAAGGGACAGAGGGCTACCCTGTCTACAGCCCCTGGACAATTTAAACTTCTCTGAAAGGATACCATTTGTACATATATGTGCGCTGTGGTTTCTGTATAAAAACTTAACCCAATTTATAAATGTGGAGCCCAAATTAAATTTAGCCAGTGCTGAGAACAAATAAGTCCATTCTATAGTATCAAAGGCCTTCTCTGCATCTAATGATACTATTAGAGTTTTAAGCTTATTGCAGTTTGAGTAGTCTATAATATTAAGAAGTCTGCGAATATTGTCTGAGGCATATCTGTCCTTTACAAAACCAGTCTGGTCTGGATTTACCAAGGAAGGTAATACCTTTTCCAACCGTCTTGCAATTAATTTAGCAAGGATTTTAAAATCAACTGAAAGCAACGAGATCGGCCGATAAGACGTGCTGTCAGATGACTCTTGATCTTTTTTATGAATTAAAGAGATAGATGCTGACGTCATAGATTCAGGGAGTTTTCCATTCTTGAAAAAATAATTTAACATTGGCATAAACAATGGTTCAATTCAAGCCCAAAAGCTTTTATAGAATTCGGCTGGATACCCATCCAAACCGGGAGCCTTTCCTGAAGACAGAGAGTGAATTACTTGTTGTACCTCCTCAGCAGTGAAAGGGGAGTTTAAATAGATTTGGTAGATTTCGTCTGAAAGTTTTGGGAGTGTTAAAGAATTTAAAAAGGTACTAATCTCTTAATCAGAAGGACATTTAGAAGCATGTAGTGATCTAAAGAAATCTACAAAAGAATCATTTATCCTCGTTGCATCATAAGTTATTTGTCCTTGAGAGTCATGAATAACTTTAATTGAGCAAACAGCCTGTTCTTTTTTCAGTTGAAATGCTAAAAGTTTACTTGGCTTATTTCCAAATTCAAAATACTTCTGTTTAGTGAAAAACATTCGCTTTTTAACATATTCTGTTTGATTTGCATTTATCTGTACTCTGAGTTCGTTTAAGTGCCTTAATTTGCCTGGGGAGGGATTCTGTTCATGTTCTTGTTCCAGTTGCACAAGTTCTGTCATTAATAGTTGATTAAGTTTTTCTTAGCCGAGCAATATGATATCACATGGCCCCTGATAACTGCATTATAGCTGGTGACACATCTGAAGCAGCATTGTCTTCCATATACTGCTTGATCCAAACTCTAATTTTGTGGCAGGCCTCTACATTCTTAACAAGGGAGCAATTAAATTTCCAGTAAGTATGTCTAGGTGTAAACTGTCAGCCTAAGGTAAACTGGCGAATGGTCAGAGATTAGAATAGATTTTACCGTCTTCCACTGATGCCAGCATTTGCTGCGGAACCAGAAAGAAGTCCAGACGTGAATATGAGTCATGTAAAATGTAAAATGTGTAATCACGTTTTGTAGGGTTAAGTTCCCTCCTTACATCCACTAAGCCGACATCCTCCACTGCAAGCTGCAGTGCTCTAGAAGATTTATGATTGGAACGAGATTGAGTAGCTCTATCATGGGTTCGGTTGAGACAACAGTTAAAATCCCCAGCTATTATTCCCCTAGCTGAACAATACTGACTGAATAAAGAAACCGCGTTAGCCATGAAGGTTGGGGAGTCTTTGTTAGGAGCATAGATATTCAGGAAGGTAATCTCCTGACCATGGAGCAGACCATGTATTAATAAAATCCGTCCTTCTTCATCCGTGTATTGGTTTTTTAGTATAAATGGGAGAATTTTATGGATAAGTATAACAGTGCCTCTTTTTTGTGAGGTAAAGCTTGAAAAGTAAACCTGGCCCACCCAGTCTCTCTTCAGTTTTTGATGTTCTATGTTAAATAGGTGGGTTTCTTGTAACATTGCTACATCAGTTCTATCTTTCTTCAAAGATGAAAGGACCCTTTTCCGTTTTACTGGATAGCCTAACCCCTTCACAGTCCATGTCACTACATTAAGTGAACTTGCTATATTAAATCATGCAGAGTAGACAGTTGTAACATCCAGGAAAAAAAAAACAAAAAAACAAAAAAAAACAAACCCCCCCCCAAAAAACAAAGAACATACTCTTTTAATGACAGTCTCACCCCCCACCCCACAGGTAAAGGCCTTGTCCCCAGTCGACATGGCCAACCCTTTAGAGACAGAAATCTCTGTGCTACTAAAGGCAACCATCAGCAACGGTGTGACCTCACATGCAATAAAGACCATGAACATAGATGTAACAAACCCTAATCTACCGAATGTCAGTATCACCCCGCTGTAACAGTGAAGCAGCGCACATATTGTCTAATTGTTTTAGCTACTGTACGAAAATAACAGTACAACCCAAAGACACCAGTCTCGGACCAAACAAAGAATAATAATAATAAAATAAAATACAGTATTAGATTTTGGATTGAGAACACATTAGAGGAACCATGGCAGCTAGGCTCACCAGTACCAGTCATATCCAGTTGTCCATCTGAAAGCTGACCATTCCAGTAATCCAGCATTTAAATAATGACTATTATAGAACACATCTGCTTCCTTCAGAGATGAAAAAAGGCGAATTCTTCCCTCATGAACAATCCTCAGTTTACAAGGCTGGGGATGAAAGCCGCGGTAAACACCTCTGTCTATGAAGAGCTTTTTCACGTTGTTGAATTGGCGCCGTTGACGAATGGTCCAAGGTCCTCGGTGAAGTACAGCTTTGCCCCCCCATTGCGAATTTCACGATTCTTAGAGGAGCGAAAGACTGATTCCTTCTCCTGAAATCTGAGTAATCTAATAAGCACAGCTCTATGTTGATTTGGCTTTGGTGGAGCTAGTGTGCGGTGAACTCTCTCCAGTGTGAAAAATACATCCGGTGACATTCCGAGCCACTGTGGAAGCATAGTGTTTACAAAGTCCAAAAGACGACGCAAACCCTCGGCTCCCTCCTGGGGCCCAAAAAGTCGGAGATTCTTTCTCCTCGCACGGTTTTCCAGGTCATTTGCCTTGGCCTCCAAGTTGGCTAATCGTTTGTTTGCTGCCGCTAGCATGGACGATGTCCCTTCTAGCTCGTCTTCAAGCTGTACAATACGACTTTCCGTTTCGCCGATTCGTCTTTTGTTTGATCCGACAGTTTGTTTAACTACAGACAGTCTGCTCTCGAGGGATTTAACGGAGTCAGAGACGTCGCTGATAAGCCTCTCAATCCCATCTAGTTTTGAGCCGAACTCCGTACGAAGTGCTTTAAGCTCATTCAATTCGCCTGTTAGGTCCGCCATGTTAGCAGAGCCAGTTTCAGCAGTTTGCTATTTCGTTTTTTCCGTGGCTGTTTTATGTTTTCTTGTAAAAATTTCACTCTGTTTGTTCACCGGCGTAATAGACATAGTCTCGCTTAAAGTCTACATTCAGCTTTTAGGGTTTTTTAAAACAGATTATTGTCGATTAGCACGGAGCATCTCACTCAGTCCGCCATCCTGTCCGGAGCCACGTCCCGCCCCCGAAGATGGTGTTTTTTGAAGATAGAGAGGAATTCCGCTGCCCTGTTCACCTGAGGCAGCTCATTCCACCAGTGGGAACCAGAATGAGACCAGTCTGGACTGAGTTTGCCTTGTTTGTAGGGATAGCAGAGCCAGACGATGTTCCTTGGAGGAGCAGAGGGAGTGAGTAGGAACATAAGACTGAATAATGGAATTAAGGTAGCTGGGTGCAGACCCAGATGTCACTCTGTAGGGAGTTAGAGACTTTAATTTAATGGGTAGCCAATGTAAGTAAATTAGCAGTGGGGTGACATGCAGCCATTTGAGAATGAGATGTGCTGTGGTCAGAGAAGGATAGCTGGTCATCAGTCATGACACCCAGGACAGGGTAAGGAGTGAAGAGACAATGTTTATATTGACATTATGATGGATAGAAGGTTTGGCTGGGATAGCCAGAAGTTCAGTCTTTGCAAGGTTTAGCTGTACGTGCATACACTATATGGATACCTGGCCATTACACCGACAGGGACTTTAGTGATATTGCATTCAAACACATGGACTTTAATATGAAGTTGGTCCCCCTCTGCAGCCATAACAGGTTCCATTCTTCTTAGAAGGCTTTCCACAAGATTTTGGAGTTTCTGTGCGAATTCATTCTGTAGAGCATTTATGAGATCAGACACTGATGTTGGATGAGAAGGTCTGGCTCACAATCTCTGTTCCAGTTCATCCCAAAGGTGTTCAGTGGGATTGGGGTCAGGACTCTGTGCAGGCCAGTCAAGTCCTTCCACACTGAACTCATATCAACCATGTCTTAATGGACCTTGCTTTGTTTACTTGGGCAAAGTCAGGCTGGAATAGAAAATGACCTACCCCAAAGTTGGAAACATGGCGTTGTCCAAATTGTCTCGGTATGCTGATGCATTACTGGAAGTAAGGGGCCACCTGAATTCAATAATCATGAGGTGTGTCCAAACACTTTTGTCCATATCGTGTATGTACAATTGACAAGCTGAGATGATCCAAGACAGTGTGGTCTGGCGGGAAAGACAGGTATGTTGCCATGAAGCCATGAGAGCAGATAATCAGGCCCAAGGAATAAATTGCAAAGTGTAGGGGCTCCAGAACTTAACCTTGGTGGACTCCAGTGGGCAGCTGATGGGATGGAGATGTTTGTCCCTTACCTTACCCAGAGCGGTAAGATTTGAACCAGGAATGAACTCTTCCTGAGATGCTCATGTTTGAGAGGATGGATAGGGAGATGTTGTGGTCAACTGTACCGAAGGCTGCTGATATCCAGACGGAGAAGAAGCGAGGACTGAGCTGCTGCTCTGCCCATTTTAAAGTTTCAGTCACTGATAGGAGAGCTAGTTCAGTGGAGAGGCTGCTCTTGAAACCAGACTGGTTTGGACCAAGGAGGTCATATGAGAGTAGAATTCTGAGACCTGTTTGAAGACCACTCTTTCAGTGATTTTGGATAAGAATGGGAAGGATAATTCTCAACCTGAGCTGGGCTGAGGGAGGGCTTTTTGAGCAGAGGCATCACCTGAGCCTGTCTGAAGCTTGTAGAAAATGTTCCAGAGGTTAGTGCAGCATTAAACACATGCATGAGAGTAGACATGATGGTTGAAGAGATTGCTTGGAACAGGGATAGTGTCGAGCAGGAAAAACGACTCAAAATCCCTAGCACTGCGGAAATAACTCAGCAAAATGTCTGAACCCTGCATTCGGGTAGAAAAATAAAGAAGAAAGGACACAGCCACATAAAAAAGCTAGTGAAAAGCTCTCCAATGATTAACATGACCAAAAATAGAGCTTTCCTTTCATCTCAGTACAGCCTGATGGGTAAGGTGGAGCATAATCAATTCCTTCAAAACCCAAAGAATAACTGTAAAAGCATGTTCAGTCTGTCTGAGAGTGGTGTATCAGGCACATGCTATGATGGCTGATGTGCAAAACATGGAAAACTGTGGCCTCGTTCTTGTGACTCTGTAAGCAATCGATAGTCACAGATGGTGTTGCGATGATATTTTTTGAACTGGCTCGGCTGCAGTGGAGATGAGGAATGGTTTACAGGGATAAGACTGCTCTACGCAGAGGGTAATTGTGACACTAAATGCATCAGTGTGCTTTTAATGGCTGGGATTAATGTGCCACACTGATGTTCAGTTGAGACAAATTCGCCCTCTAGAGCTTCAAGCAATCATAGATATGCACCACTCCTTTTATCATGTGCGTGTCACACACGCGCCCCAGCACAGAGTCCTTAAACAACCCTTCTTCCGGTCTCACTCAAAGGGGGCCTCAAGGAGAGAAAACGGACATAATATTGCTGCCTGCACTTCAGATGTCAGAATGCAAGAGAACATGATCATGGCTTCAGACTGGGCATGTTGTCCAATAGTAGGTATTTATACCCTTCATGTGGACATTCTGTTCTCAGTTTTCTCAGCACAAGCATTGAAGCGTTGCTGACAATGAGTTCATCTGTAGTTTACCTCTTTATGGAAAGGATAGATGCATTCATTTGTTGAATGTGGCATTGACTTACAGTCAGCTGTGGACTAGGGCAGGATCAGAAGACAAAACATTCATGAAAGGGACAAAAATGTTCTTACCATCAACACTGAAGTATTTCCCCCCATCTTTTTCTATCCAAGTCGTTTAAGACCATTCCTTTTCAGCGCATTCATCATAAAGTTTTCTCACAATCTTAAAAAAGAAAAGAATGGAGAGGTGATCTGACATTAATGATGCAATGAAGATGTTCTCTTCCAACACCGTAAAACAGTCCTGCTGGGGCATTTTTTTAAAGAGTCAGTACTCTGCATTTGCATTTTTATGTGATATATTCTGTGAAGGATAAATGAGGTTTTCTCCCAGCTCAACTAATTCACATCCTATTTAAAGGTCTATATAATGGAAATGGAATTTTTCTCACTTTCCTGAAATAAAGTAACTAATGGAACACTGTAAGACTTCCAAAACACACCGTTCACTCCCCAGTCTATGAAGGCCATATATCGAAACGAAGTTGTTTTGAATTCACTCCACTCATTGTTTTTCAGTGTATCTGGTGATGAGACTCAGTTTGACCAGTCAGACTGGACTACGTGTTGTTTTTTCCATTGGCTGGAATTTGTTTATCATTTGTTTATCAGCGCAACTTTGGTGCACTTTGTACTTTACAATGAATTTTATTTATAATGCCCTTATTCTCCTCCTTATTTCCCCAATTCCCCTCTCCTCCCCAGAAGAACATGGAAAAACAAGTGATCTGTAAAGATCTTGCAGCACACTTGTGGTTTCTTCTAGAGGTTTCCGAAGTAGGTATTTGAAATTTCCTCCAGTGGTGGGACAGCCAGCATGAAATAATTTTCCAGTTCAAGGAGAAGACGAGGGGGATTGATAAGAAAGGATAGATACTTTTAGTGATTATAGAAGCAGCCTTTGAGTGTTTGCAGCCAAAAAGTTTGATTTTTCTCCTATCATGGAACCCAAGACCATAGAATTCAGTTCCAGTAGTGTATAGCAAACATACATTATGGTTCAATAAAAGAAAAGACTTTCTTTTGCCACGACTTTTGAACATTTTATCGGCAGGAAGGTGCCATTTAATTGTCATTAGTAATTAGGGTCCTCAAAAAGCTACCATCTTCTGCAAATGTCCAACTGTGATCCTTGGAGAATTTTTTTTTTACCTCTCCAGCCATGGTCCTCACTGTGTGTCCTCTTCCAGACACGGTCACTACAGCTCCAGTCATTTTAAACTTCTTGAATATTGCACTAACAGTGGATACAGGGGCTTTTAAAGGTGGTGCAATCATTTTAAAGTCACTGCCTGATCCTTTTTGTGTGACCTCTAACCTTCTCCACATTGTTGAATGATTAAGTGAACATGGCCTCTGTGTCTCCTCATATTTAACTCTTAGGAGTTTTTAACACTCAGGTAGAATTTAAAACATAAATATAAAACATAAAAGTGAAATATAAATAGGACCATGCTTCAGTTTTGTTTCTGGGGGTGCCAGTAATTGTACACCTTTGTGTTAAAAACATTTTTTGACATAAGATTTTTCTTTTTTTTTCTCTTCGGTTCGACATTAGATTTTTCTAATGTTTTTAGCATGAGATTGAGCTAATTAAAACTTATTTCATGACCTTTGTTCGCATCTTGACCTTCGTTCGCATCTCCAGTTCGCATCTTGATGTGCAATATTCCCTAACAACACTATCTGAACAAAATATTTCATGTAAGCAACATTCAGCAGACACTTTAATCCAAAGCGACTTCCATTCCCTAACTACAGGGGGCAGTTTCCCTGGAGCAGCTTGGGGTTAAGGGTCTTGCTCAGGAACCCAGTGGTGGTGTGCTGAAGGCAAGATTCAAACCCATGACCTCTTATCATACCCACTAGGTCCCCACCACGCAGCCAATGGAAAAAACAACATGTAGTCCAGTTTGACTGGTCAAAATGAGTCTCCTGACCAGATACACTGATCTGAATTAGATTTAACACCACCTACAAATAAGGCTTGGGTCTAATTGCAAAAAGGTGCATTTTATGTGTCTTTCACACACTCCCTTTCTGTAACCGCTTAATTCTCACTGGGGTCACAGTGGAGCCTGTCCTGGGGCCAACAGGTGTGTGTTTTACAGACTGCAGAGAAAAAACAAATTTCACCAGATATGCTGAAAAATCAGATTCAAGCTGCCTGTCTGAAAGAGGCCTCAGATCAAAAAACACTACAACACACACATCAGTGGTTCTCCAGAACCAGGACTGAGATGCAATGTTTCACAAAGCAGTGTGACACAACACATTTAAAACTGAGCAACACACGGCTTTCATGGATTCATCTCTTCTGCTTCCATTGAAAATAATAATGTGTTCGAGTGAAAAGAAGCTTCTGCGAAAACCCGGCTGTCTTCCAAAACGCTTTCACGATAACAGAATGGAACACAGTGGAGAAAACAGGTCTTATATTTGTGCCGATGCTCCCTTTCCAAGTTCATCCCGCATGCTTCGGTGGAAGAGGAATCTTCTTCACGAATTTCCATTGAGTGTGAGTTATCTTTGCAGGTGTTTGCAGGCTGCGACAGTATTAGGAGCTTAAGCACTTTCAGTGGATGGGAAAAACAAACAGACACTGTTTATTCCAAGCAAGCAAATGATCTCATCTGGACTCTTGGCTTCAGACACAGCTCCTGTTATTTTGTGCTTGCTTTAGTCAGTTGGCCTACATATTTTTTTGTGATTGCTTTGCTTACGTGCGTGGCAGTTCATTTCTACGCTGACTGAGCACTATCAGGTGATCAAAACTGGCTTTTTAGGAGCTCATTTTCATGTCAGCAACCAGTGCTTGAAAAAGATAGCAGGGATGCAAATAAATTGGCCATGCTGCTTGACTGACGGCTCCCTTTCAGATGCATGGAAAAGCGAGATGAGAGGTTAGAACCGCCGTCACGAGTACACTGCCGTCTTCAAAGAGCGAGATTGACATTACAGTGACCGAAGCAATGTGGGGCAACTGCAGCTGAAAGTGTCCGCTGTTTCCTCTTATGCCGATAAGTACATGACCATTCTTTGGACACGGTGAGTTCAAATGGACGGAATAATAGTTGAACAAATCTAACGACATAAGCGCTTCTCTTTCAGAGGAGTTTTTTATTCATAAAATGCTGTCGAAAAGTACTTCATTTATCTTCAAAGGGAAACAAAATATGTCCCCCCTTAACTGTGAATTTGCGTGACCCGGATGGCAAAATTTAATTTAGCAATTAAAAGCTCCGTCTGATGGATGTGCTTTCTCTGCGCCCCATGGTGCAATTTTGTACTGCAGTGTAACAAAGTGTCTAACTCATTCCCTCCCCAATTATCTTCATATTGTCAGACTAAGCACTTAGGACATCAGAGTATTGATGAATTTTACAAACAAATTATTCGTTTGCAACGTTTAAGAGGGTCCTGTACAAGTCGATTAGGCAGGTCACAAATTATAAAGAAAGACTGAATCCTTTGATACGGACACAGCGGAGGGCACCCAATGCCCTGGTGCCATGTTTCCATTAAGTTTTCTATTGAGCTGAATTTTTGACAATATCGAAACATGACTACCAGTTGGGGTATCAAAGCACGGTCAAAAAATGAGGAATGAGGAATAAACATTTCTTCTCAATTCTTCTAGTGCCCCTATGGGATTCTGGAAAGATGGCATTGAACATGAACATTTTGCTCTTTCTTCATTAAACAATGCTTGTACATAAGACTGTAACCGACATATTAACGTATACAGCCATGGAAAAAAATAAGAGACTGCATCAATGTAGAAACATCAATGTAATTTGTAGGAGTGTGTCTGTGTAAAATGTGCAGGTCACTATTGTTTTACACACTATAGACCACACTGGATTCTAAATTTCAAACAAACAAACGTTTGAAGAAAAAATGTAAATAATACATATCAAAAAAATTATTTTACAACTGCAACAATTAAAACAGTGATGTTAAGAGCTGTGTGTGTGTGTGTGAGGCTCTGTTTCATCCATCAGAAACTGAATCAGGAGTGAAGCTGCTGGAATACAGATCATAGAAAAGCTGCTCTACACACACTACTGCACTCACAACACATATGGAGGCGTTTCTGATTTTTACACACACACACACACACACACACACACACACACACACACTGCAATAGTTCAGTGAAGAATAGTAACCTGTGCATCTTATACACACACACACACACACCCACACACATACACACACTCCTGCAAAATGTACAAACAGTGAATGGAAAAAGGGAAAAGTGGTTTCTTATTTTTTTCCCATGGCGGTATGTCACCTTCAGTGTAACATTTGTACATTATGGAGTACCTGCAGTTTACCATTTGACAGAAATCCATTAGTTTGGCTGCTACTTGTATTCACATTTAGTGTGTTTGGGCAACACGTTATCCCTCATGAAATCAGTCCCGCTCATTGTAAATCAAAATGTGATTGGCTGATTCCTGGGCTCATAAGTATGTTAGTGATAATCTGTCAGTTCAAACAAGCACCTGAAGGTCTAGCCAATGGGAGAGCTTGCAGAGCATTACCTACCTAAAGACCACAGAAAACAAAAGTTTCCATCTGATGATTCAAGACTTTAATCCTATTGTTTTCTACCAAATTATGCTTTTAAATAGTTCCAGAACTTGTGGAGTACAAATACAAATCTATATCTGTTGAATAAAAATAAGCAAACTTTACAAAGCACATGACCAAACCCTCTTCAAGCAGCGCAATAAATTGACTTCTTGTGTTCATCATTTTCACAAGTTCAGTAATGTCTTTAATACAGTCTAACATTTGTGAGTGGACCTTATGCAACTTTTTTTGGTGATATCTTACAGCTAGAGCAAGCCTCCATCGTTATATAGACGCTCTGCATTCAGTAAAATGTATCCAACTGTTGCCAAAACAGAATGAACTTGTGGTGATTTGGGGTCACTTGTGTTGACCTAACATACATTATTCATGGAAAAAAATTATGCACAACTTTCCAGCTTCTTCTGCTTACGCTCTTCAGCAACAGCACACAAACACAGTCTGTCCAGCCCGTATTTGCACCATGATGCAAGCACTGTTGAGTCTGAACCTTTGAACTGAAAAAAACTGGTGGAAACTGCTGTTGATGTCTACCAACCTTCACCTGTTTGGAAGGCAGTCCCATCTGGGCACTGTTTGATAGGCTTGAAAAAAAAAACCCTTCAATTGATCTGTGTACTGTCTTTGATGTTGTGCCCTGCTTTCGTTAGCGTTTCTGATGTAAATGAACATTTTCCTCTCAAAGCAGCAGGACAGAGGCTTATCGCTCCCCCTGACTTTACCCTCACCCCGCCAAAAAGACATATTTCTGCTCTGAACTCACTGGAAAAGTGGATAGAGGCGACTTACTAATAGGTTATTTAGATAAGCCCTACTGAAAGGTTGGGTTTATTTCAGTCCTTCAAAGTCCACGGCATTCCTTCTTAATCGGAGGACAAGAAGTCCCAGAGCATATAATTAGGTTTATCTGTCAGAGCGCATGAGCCAAGGCTTTGAGCCACAGCAGCTGATTCCCTTAAAACTGGAGAACGACTGACTATCTGAGAGTTGTTTTGGTGCGGAGCAGCTAGTTTTGTTTGCATTACTCATTTAAGACGGTTGGATTACTTTGTTCATAGAAAGTTTCATGGTGTGTTTTAATTTTGTCCACTGCATGGGATGGTATTGTTCATTAAAAGAACACAACACAAATCCTCAGTGCTGAATTAATACCTACCGCATTGGATTCACTCTTACAATGTTCGTTTGTGTTCACTCAGACTTATTAATTAGCACTCTAGGCATTTATTCTGCACTGGGGATTTTACCGTAAGCGTGAACTTTATCAGGCTGGCTGCCGAACTTTCATGCCCTCCTAGTCTTTAGGCCAGAAGGTGAATGGAAAAGTTTTTTTTTTTCCCCCTCTATCTCTTTTATGACTATTGGAGAAGAAATAAATACTCCCACCGCTCTCTTTTTGCATACATCCACCTTTCCTGCATTCTGAGCACCTGCAACGATAGCGGCGGCCCATAATGTCAGGTGTCAATCAACCTTTGGTGTGAGGGATGAAACCACTTTGGCTTTGCATTTCATTCACGGTGATTGACAGCTGAGGTTTTGCTCTTTTTGAGCAGTGTGGAGAAAGTTGCTAAAGTTAAAAGTTAAGGATGAAGTTAAACAAGTCACAAGTAGGTCATCTTCCACTGCAAAGCAGTACAAGTGCTGTCCAAAAAAAAAATGTTACAATAAAATCAAATGCAAAACAGGGATTATTATTTAAATGCAACTGAGTACAAAGTTCTTTTCCTCACAAACAGGCTGCAGTAGAAGAAAATGTGTTTGTATTTCATGGAATAAAAATCCATCAGAATACAATGCAATAAAAATGTCATTAATGCAATAAAGAATGAGAAGGGCTTAAGTTACTGATCACCTTTAACTCAATGCGTGTTCAGCCTATTAGTAATCATTCATCCATTATCTGAGCCTCTTATCTTTAACCAGGGCTGCAGGAGTTAATCCCAGGTGAACAAACGAGTCACCAGTCCATCGCAGGGCCTAGGGACCCTCCTTAAAGTGATAGAAACCCGATCATTTTTACAACTATTTCTGAGTTTTCAGTTTCCTAATTTAGTAATACAGTTGAACCCCGAAATTTGCGGGGATGCGTTTCAAGATAATCCCGGCAATTATGAAAATCCGCGAATTTGTGATGTGGTTAAAAAAAGCCTAAAAATGTCTATTTTTATAGTGTAAACCTAAATATACCCCCAAATATGCTCCCGAAACAACCTCATTTTAAACTCATCTTAATACATTACCCTGAAAGAAAATGTAAAGGTAAACCCACGTCCGTACTGAACAGTTTACACTGAACTCCTGCAGTGCTAGAATGCAAATATTGATGTTACCTCTGTATAGACTGTACTGTAATTCATGCACGGGCGTTTTCTTTGGTATGTGCTGTCGTTTTCTTTGGTATAAGCAGAGTAAATTGCCAGAAGCCTTGGAAGGTGCAGAGCATTTGGACGGCATCTTAGGGCTTTAAGAACAGCAAAACGAAAAACACGGGATCTCTCAGTCAAACACTGGAGAAAGCACTGGAGAAACTCCACGCGGGAAACTGTTATGCGTCACAGGGCAGCAACTGATATACGGTAGTTTTGTGTTCTCTCGACATTACTAAAAACTGTACACAGTCATATTTTATATGGAATGTAGCCAAATTTATGTTAACATTTATGCTACAAAATTAGTAAATTATATTTTTCTTAATAATTTTGCACAAAAATGCACGAAAAAAATTATATACTGCCACGGAAAAAGAAAAAAAAAAGTGGGAGGATATCTGCGGTTGCCGCGAATTCGCGGGGGTTTCTGCGAACAATTATTAGTTCGGTTTCAAGAAAAAATCGGTGCACAACTGAGGCCGCGAACTCTGAACTGCAAATTTGCGGCGGTCGACTGTAGCCCTGGTGTATTTGCCCAACAGCGCCCCAGGTCCAGAGGGGTGAAGGGTGAAGTGCTTTAACACATTTTGACCAAAAAGCTAGATTCAGGGGCCCAACTGGTTTGTACGTGACAAGTGACAGAAAGCTAGGAATCTTAAACCTGAGGCCTGGTGTCACACATAGCACTGCTGGGTACACATTTGCTTCTTCCTTCTTGCCGTGCTGATCATATAGCAACTAAATGCCGGAAACAGTGTTCACAGGTGATCATATCTCACGGGGAATGATACAAAGCACTTTGCATGATTAGGAAGAACAGTGTCGACATTTCAGTATTTTTTTTAACTGCCCTTTGTCTTCCTAATGTATAATCATGTTTCTCTGACTATTACTGGCCTTGGCCTCTATGCAAGATTAATGCGCTTAATTTCATGCAGGCCAGTTCTGCTTGTTCACAAAGGCGTCCCCTGGGCCCGAATTGTTTATAGCATTATATCCTTCAGGAGTTGTTTTTTATTTCATTTTTTTACTGCATAGAACTCTAATGGGTAATTATAGAGATGGACCTAGTGTATTGCTCAGTCACTTTCAATGCCTCTGATAAACAACCAGCCGAATTCACTCGGAAACGGTCTTTACACTTGGCCCTAAAAAGCTTCTCGTCCATTTTATTTGCGTGGTCATCCGTTCAAAGTGACCAGCTGTTTTTCTTGACTGATTGTGATGATTGCGGTCAAGAGTTTCGAAGATTTTAAGAGATTGTATAAAGGTGTAAAGGGTTTCTAAATTAGGAACAGCAGATGGAGTGCTCACTGGACACAAAGAACAAGCTTAATAGGAAAGAGATTTTGGCAAAGTGGCGAACCAAATGGTAATAATGACCTTCCTCTCAAAAAGAGTCTTTTGGGATTTCCAGAGATTATCAAGATCTCGTTAAAGTCTGTGTAGTGTTTTCTAAAGCAACAAACCGTGCAGCATTGTGGACATCGTTGTTGTTTAATTATGTTGCACACTATCCAGCTCATATTTCACCCTACATTAATTTCATGGCTGGAGGCCTTCCAGGGTGCTTTTTGCACTAATCCATCCCGACTTCAATTGTTCCAGTAGTCCTGGGCAGAAACTTGATCTTGTGAGCTTACAGTAAGAAAGGCTGCACCGCGTGAGATACCCCTGTGTCCAATTTTACTGGAGCGTGTAGATCGTCCTGTTATGACCTTTATTGATTTACTTTGGTTCCATGTATCTGTACATGAGAAAATGTCACAGTGTCCTCCAACATGAAGCTCTGCTGCTACCGTTTTCACAAAGTCCTCATTCACAACAGACTGAACTTTATTTCCAGTCAGTGTAGTGACCCTATCACTACTTATATCAATAGTACGTATATACAACTGATCTCTACTACGCGCAATAACATACTCCTAACCACCATTTGTGTTATTAGTAATTCACTTCACAGTAAGTTATTTATCTACAGTATTAACACCTCACCATTTGTGCACACAGCATGGCGTTTTCATATTGATATTTTTCCTGCAGATTTTTGTTGGATTTTTTTAGACTTATTACTATATTGTCTCTGTGTGTCTGTGCAGGCGTAACATAAGCAGTTAAGATAAGACAAGATAAGATAAGATAAACCTTTATTAGTCCCACAAGTGGGAAATTTGCTTAGCATGGCAGAAAGTGGACAGTACAAAATCAAGAGCAGCAAAAATTGAGAACAGAATAGAACAGAATAAAATAAAAATAAAGTATAAATAAATAGAAATTCTCAATATACAGTCTAAAGAAGTACAGTATTAAAATTTAGTAATATATTGTGTAAAGCAGTATTATACAAATATACATATATGTATGTAAAAAGTAAGCAGACTAAATTGCACATTTTGTATAAAATACAGAGTATTGCACATTCTGCCCGGCAGTAGAAGGTCCTCCGGGACCAGTAAAGTTTTCTGATTCTGATTTTTTGGAAGGTAAATTATAGTAAATAACAGCTACATAAACAATCAGTTGTTGTACTATAGTCCTCCCACTTTCTGGTCAGTGAGTAACATTAGAGGGTAGCACTGCTCCTTTATTATATTTAGAATAAGAATCAAGGAACTTGGCAATTAGAATTAGAATCTCATGATGGCCGTGGTGGGGGCCTAGTGGGTAGGATACTTGCCTCTGGACTGAGAGGTCATAGGTTCGAATCCTACCTTCAGCAGACCACCACTGGGCCCATGAGTTAGACCCTTAAGTTGCTCCAGGGAGACTGCCCCCTGTAGTTAGGGAATGGAAATCGCTTTGGATAAAAGCATCTGATAAATGCTGTAAATGTAAATATGATTTTTGATGAGGCAAATAAAAGGAGCTTAAAGATACATTTATGTTTAAACTGATGTATTTATGTCATTTTTGCCTGGTCCTCTGGTTTCTTTATAGAGTAGTTGCCTCTGTGGAAAGTTAGTGGTGTCTCTGGCCTGTTGCTGCTCTCTCCCGCAGCTATAGGTCCTGTTTCTCTATTGCCAGAAACCTCTGCGAAGTTAATGACATGCGCGCCTGGGGTCCCTTACAGCGGATTACCTCCGCGCAGCAGTTTCTTTCATGCATGGAGGTGGTTCAATGTTAATTGGATTCTAATTCTGAGGGAAAAAAACCCCCAATAACCCGCTCTCTATGTGCTCTATGTGCTTTATAAAGCTTGCATTTATTTGTGCTCTGCCATTATCCGGTCCAAGCTTACAAATGTGTCTTTTGAGAAAAGTGCGGAGGGGATGAGCATGTTCTTCAGTTTGACAGCAGCACCACAAAGCCACCAGTCCTCAGGAATGTGAGGTGCATTGTGGATGTAGATGAGATTTTGTCAAGGGACTCTGAAAGCTCTGCCACGGTAAACAGAGGAGGAATGTCAAACAGCATATGAAAAACCCACATCCACCCTCATTCTAGACCAGCCCAGGCCTTGCTCTATATAGAGGGAGAGATATAGGCAGAGAATGTAGAAGAGGACAAATAAGAGAATGGATGTTTAGGAGCTGGGCTTAAACAAACCGCAGAAGAGGCGTCAAACCTGAAGGTCTTGTTGCTCCATGGCTTAATAAAGACCGATGCCTTTGTTTGTTCTCCTGATCACAGGCATTACACCTGATCCCGAAATACCACCCCCAGTGTTTATATTCAGATGTGCAGCAGAACATTCGAGCAGTTCCTGTCGTGTTAACTGTCATTAAGCTTTAAGAATACATAGACAGTATCAGTCAAAGGGCTGGACACTCCAATCAACAGACGTGTTCAAAGGGTCTTCAGTTCAATGTCTTAATACAGTGCTTTTTACAACAGTCATTGTCCCAAAGCATCCATCCATCTATCCATCCATTTTCTACCCCTTTGTCCCGCACTCGGGGTCGGGTGGGGCTGGAACCTAACCCAGCTGCAATGGCCAAAGGCGGGGTACACCCTGGACAGTCGTGTCCCAAAGCAGATGAACAGAAATCCAGGTCCAGACCCCTATTGAAAGCAGCAGAAAAAATCCATGAAGAATAAACATTAGGAAGAACCAAGTACACAAAGTACTTGGTGTAGTGAAAAGGACTGCAATCCTCCATCTTGGAGATTTGGGTTCATCACACGGCACTTAAAAGAGTTCTTGGGCATCTAACACTACATTTGCCTACATCTGTAATTGTGGGGTACTCTGTAATGAACAGAGCTGCAGTCAGGACCACCTTTGTCAAATCCAAGACGAGTCCAAGACAATTCTGTGTTCAAAGAGGTGAGACACAGGAGACACAGTGTATAATCTACTTTAAGATGATCATTAGTGTGATTGGGTGAGTCTCTTCTGTATTACATGTAACATATGGGAGAAAGATTGGACGGTTGAGTCTCCTTCAAAATGTGTGTCAGAGAGAGAGTCACTGATGTCATGGCTATGGGGGCCGGAGAGGGACGAAAAGTGGAGAAACACAAACGAAGAATCAAAACACACAGCAGACTCATAAAAAGACTTCATGACACTGAGGTCAGTCATAAAAGATATATAAAAGTTACTAAAGTTACTGAATGTTGTGGTTTAATTAAAAATAATCAGCCCGTGAATGCAGCTATGTGCGCTTTCAGTCATCCTTAACCATAAATGACCCGGTAAGAGGCAATATAGTGAATCCACCATGCAAGAAGATTAATTTTTTTGTCCATAAAACCAATGTCTGAGTGTCTCCAAACACTGGTTTTATAGTATCAAAAAAATCACACGTTGTATTTCCTCTTGGAAATGCATCTAGTTTTCACTGTTATTTGTGGTGATCATAAATAAGTGCAGTGTAACAGCACTATAGGACTAAACTATTAACTTAAAGTTGACCCATTGCTTCTGTGGCCAAAATGAAAATGATGAGCGTGGGTGCCGTGTGTGCAGGGTGCGTGGAGATACATTTCAGTGAGTGGCCAATATCAGTGCTCGTTCTAGATGGATTTTAAAATAATTAGACAAATGCTCTGACTTCTGCACAAGCTCAGTTTATTAATGATTTTACTGACCGTTTTGTTTTGCTGAATATGCAAGGGGTCATTGTGTGAGCTTTCATTGTGTTGTGTGTGCTTTCCCTTTGTCTATTGATTTTTTTGTTTTTTTATTCGCCTCAGGAGCAGCAGTTTTGGCACGGTTGGCCTCCTTGGAGAAACAATACTAGTGAAAACACTTTTTTTAAAGGCCACTGAGACTAACTAGAATATTTGGTGAGATTAATGGATACAAGTCCAAACAGCAGTGAATCCAAGACCACAGAAAAAGCGTCTCGAGTCAAAAGACCAGACTTGAGGACTACAGCCTTACGCTCTGCATTAGGATAGAGTCCTACAAAGCAAGTGACATGGCTACCGTAAAAAAGGGTAAAAAAGTACAAGTGAAAATAAAAGATGGGTTAAAACGGAGTAGACATCCCTGAGATAACATAGTGAAGTCAGAAAAACTGTCAGAGCTCTGGTGAACTGCTGATTGATTGTGTCTGACAGATACAGAATGATTAAAAAGAGAACATGGTAGACGAGTACCACATTAATGGTTGAGAAAGAGGTTAGAATTTCATGCGTTGGCAGTCAAGCTAATGTGTAGCTAATTACAAATCATTCAGCAGGAGCGGCTTCCTGAGGAGCCCCCCGGGACTCTTTTCCAGCAGACTTGAAGAAGTTACACATATGCTGAGCACTTGCTGGCAGCTGTTGGTTGGTGGAGCATTAAAAAAGCATTGCAGTTTTTTGTTTCAGAAATGAATTTATTTACAGTTGTACACAAAAGTTTGGCACCACTGGTCAACCCTCCACTTTTGCTGTATATGAAAACGAGTTTGTGTCCTTTACAGAAAACACACAATTCTTTTTTTTTGCAGAATTTAACATATTGAAACATAGAATGTGGCCTTTACTAAAGTTATATATTATGTTTTATTTTTTCCCCAACATGTTAAATTCAGCGAATAAACAGATATTATTATTATAGAGGATGTGTGCTACAATAAATGGATAAAAAATGTGCACTAAATGTTGCAGAAAAATTTTTAGAACACATTTACATGTGTTCATCACAGCTGATTCATTTCCATTCATTTCCATTCATTTATTGTCATTTGACCAGAGATGTTCAAACATTTGCACACAACTGTGCATTTGCCCTAGAAACAAAATTCCAAACAATGAGACACAACTGTCTTAAAGATTGTCTTTAAATTGTCTTCAGATTGTGAAGCATAAACCAACAAATCAGTCAAGCCTGTCCATACTTTTGACTGGTGTTGTACATCAACCATGCTACAATTATTCTTCCAATTAAAGGGCCCATATTAGCCTTTTTTACTTAAAACAGTTTAGTGTAGTGTGTAAAAACAGATTTTAAATCGTACAATTCACACCTCCACCTATTCAGCTTTTTGAATGAAGCACAATGCAGGGCAGCCAAACAGAACAGAGCTCATTTACGTATCAGTCAATCATAACAAAACGCCTGTTTAAGTCTAAGGACTGAAGAGAGGCTAGAAATGGCATGCTAATATAATTCATGACCTGCACAAATGTCATAACCACAGGGGGAAAATAAATAAGCAAGAAAAATGCAGGATAGGAGCTCCGTAAGCAATGTAACTGATTCTAATCAGCCTTCTTGGCTTCTCGCTGTCTTTGAGAAGCTTCCCAAAGTGAGAGGCTACAGTATAATATTCATGAGGCTCTGAATGCTTAGTGAAGTAACAGCCTGTTTTCGTGACTGTCCCGCGAACGCCAGTCCTCTGACCTCTGAAATGACCCTACACTGCCCACCTGTCATGCGTCTGCATCCGCTGTGCTCACCGCCAAGCAACTCTCTCTCTTACACACACACATACACACACACACACACACACACACACACACACACAGTGCGCCGAATACTGAGAACACCGCTAATGGTTGAATCAAGCACAGGAAGGATACCAGGGTCAGAGCAATTAAATGGCATTTTCTATTTCTAGTGCTCTCTGAAACCTTCGTCGCTCTGGGGCTCATTTTCAGACAAAGCACGTGTTGCCCTGACCCCACTCGCGGCCGCACCGACTGAAGAGTCCATCAAGAGTTTATCAAATCAGGAGGTACTTTTCAATGGTCAGAGGCAGACAACAGCTCTGTTATGATTGTCACTCGTTTATAGGTTCAGTATTTTGAACATCATCTACGCCCTCTGCCCGGTGACTCACCTTGAACGCCTCACTACCTCGTCCTCTAGACGGAGTTTTACTGCTCCATTTGCTTCGACTCTGCATCAGCCTCCAGGGCACATGCGAATTCTCTTGAAGCCAATTTAGCTCTTCCACAGTAGCATAAGGTGTACAGTTGGGCCGAGTCGATCTGGACCTCTAATCTTCATAGCAGACCACAGGCAGCGTTAATTTTCAACATGGCCAACGGACAAGTCTCCCGCAACGCAGGCCGCTGAAGGTGCTATCACCTGGCGCTTGGACTTAGAGAGCTTATATCGTGCCAGAACAGTCAGGGAGGTCTGTATCCAAATCATCAGTGGGATAGAAAGCCCACACACAGTAGAGCCCATACATTTTGGAACTTATCAGAATATTTCAAGCTGACTAGAGGTCTGCCCAGGAATTAACTGACCCCACCCCAGGGGTGAGCACTCAGGAACAAAATAATAGCAGTTAGCAATTAGAGTTATGGTATAGTGAATGAGGAAACACTAATGAATATACAATAATGAATCCTGAGAAAAAAAGAAACAAAGTGAGGATATGAGATATGATATATGAGAGTATATGAGGATATGAGTATAAGGTTCAAATCCACCAGCCAACCTCAACCTAAACAGTCCGTTGAAGGTGAGGTGGTCATTCTCCAGATTCTCCCTGACATCCAGCCAAGGCTTTCAGTCTTAATAGCAGGGTGAAGGCAGCATGTAGGTGAGGCTTTTTTTTGGGGGGGGGCGGGATTGCAGCAGTCTGCAAAGATGCTTTTATTGAAAAATGTCATCCAAGGACTTCTCCACTAAAAACTTAGGACCATTCTGAATGTACAATACAGCAGAGCAACAGCAGAAATAAAAGGAACATCAACGTAAAATTGCTTTAAAAAATGGACAATTCAATAACTGAATACCTTCCATTGTTCATTGTGTGAAAGTAAAGCATTTGATAAGATTGTCTTCCAGGCTGTCTTTCCCATTGGCTCCCGGCGTTGGATATATGCATATTGGATTCGTCACTTTCAGTAACTCCAGCCTATGTTCCCTTTAGGTCTGTACTTCTTAGTTGAATTCAGAGTTATTTATTGGGTCTTGTTATTTATTATTTATTATAAATAAACATTTGTTATGTATTGGGTGAACATTTGTTAAGATTTGTGTTGTACAATTCAAAACACCATTTCCCTTTCTCCTCTGACTACTTTTTTACTAGTAGTTTACTAGTGTTTTACCAGCTGAGTTACTCTTATTGTGAAAGTAAAGCTGTAGCTTTAAAATCCAAATGCTCAATCATTTTTTAAATAGTACTCTAAGCTGAGTTACTTGAGTTCATTAATTGATCATGTGATTTACTTAAGTGTATGTAACACAATGAACATGCATTGTTAATAGAACTGAGGAAGCTGGTGGCCTGGTGGTTAGGGAGTTTCCCCTGCAATTGGAAGGTTGTGGGTTCGAATCCCAGGACAGTCAATGGCACCACTGAGGTACCCTTGAGTAAAGTACCGTCCCCACACACTGCTCCCCGGTTGCCCACTGCTTCACTTGGTGAATGGGTTAAATACAGAGAACAATTTCACACTGTTCACACTGTGTACGGTGCTATGGTGTGTTCACGTGCGATAAAAATGATTCCAGCTATTCAACTTTAATTCACTCTATTTCTTCAAACCATATGAATTACTTAACACAAGTTAAGATATACTTGGGGTCTTGCAGGGTCTAAGACCTCAGTATTCGAGACCCTCCGTGAGCCTCAACAGCAAAATTTAGCAGGAGATTTGGTGACGTAACATGTATGAAATGAGCATTTGCTTGAGTAAAAAGATGTTTAACTAATTTAACCAGTTTCAGCTCCCCCTGTCCCCCAACAACAAATGCTTCATTCTTCCTCAAACACATTCAATAAAAAAATCATCACCACCACCGACCCCTCCGAGGTCGATAAATGATTAGTTTAATTTTTGCCATTGCCAACGTTCCCACCCCTGTCTGCAAAAATGTTAATAATGGGAGAGCCTCTCCCACCCCACCCCCCATCATTGCCACAAGGTATTCACTATTTAAACCTGCGTCTTCCTCTCAGTTTCAATTCCCCTCTTTCATAAGAACGCATTGCATTTCCACAACACAGTATGAATCACACCGTGCTATTGAGTAGTATTCATTAATGTCTTATCGATGAGCGTCCTCAGTGCATCCATTAGTAATGAGGGGAGACTCCATGTCTGCCGGCCTGCGTGCAGTCAGGCCCGAGCACCGCAATGCTTTCCATGCGGACAGGAAGAGACACACTGAAACACCATCACATCAATTGTCAAGCTCGATGCAGAGTGCCAAGTGGCAGATCAATGCTATTGACCAGTCTGCTTGGGAGCTACAGTGCATGCTTAACATTTGACTGATATAGTGTTGTAGACACCCCAGGCACATCCAGTTTTAGATCTTTGCTGACATCTTGCTTGGGCTTTTTGAGAGCAAAATATTACTCTAAAATCTCTAAGACTTGGTTTTTAATGGAGGGATAATGAAGAGACTACATGTTTAATTACTTTTTTTACTGTAGTTTGCATTGCTTTCAATGAATCTGGATCCGTAATATAATTTGAGCAAGGGCCTGTCCTGTTAAATAAATGGCATTAGATAAGTGCCCAAAGATTATATGCTGGAAGTGTCACTCCTGTTAAAGTTGCCTTCCTCTATTGCTCCTCCGCCAGATGGAAATAAAGCTAACGATGAGCGTGTGGACTGGATCTGTTCAGCAGAGCGGCGGGTGTCCAGTTCCAGCAGTTCCAGCAGTTCCAGCAGTTCCAGTAGATTATTTAGAATCTGCGTGCCGTTCTGCTAACAAATACATTTAACTTTCGCTCAGTGGGGTAAAAGCGAGCTTTCACGAAGCAGAGGCTTTTATGGACTCTGTGCAGTACCAATGAAAGACAAAAATCGAACAGGGAAGGATGTTTGATTGATCTAAAATACAGAGGGAATTCGCGAAGTCATAAAGAAGTCTGGCAGACCGGCAGATTTTCTTTTTTTCCAGCTGGTTTTATCAGAAGCACTTTTAACAGGCGCCTTCCCACATCTGTCTACTGAATTGGCTGGTTAATTACTTTCTAATTAGTCGGTGGGAAGGATTGAGAAATTGGCAGCAGCAGAATCAGCCGAGGTGAGGGGAGGGTGGATGGTCATGTTTGTCTTGCGGATTTGGCTCCTAATTAAAACACATTTAGAGCGGCTGGACCGGTATTGTTTTTCTGGCCAGGTGTTTGTGCTCAGATTCGACAAGTCATAGAACGTCTTATTCGTGAGCATTGTGGTCCATGCCAAATCCACCCTGCTTGGTCAGTTTTATCTCTCTCCGATAGTCGGGACCAGAAGGATCTGCAAAAGTGGCGTCCCTCTGGAGCAGCTACAAAGAGACCAGTAGGCAGTGCTCGGGAACTCTCTGTGTCACCGGCTTTACAGCCGATAAGTGGGATGTTAACTTTTCATTGGGTGAGAAAAGGAAATCAATTCTGGCTAGGTGCCTGTCAGTCTGACAAAATCCATCGTACTTTTCGCTCCTGACAGCTCTTTTGTTCTCTAGAGAACGAATTCGCTTGCTTTTTGTTTTGGCTTTTAAGCTGTGCTGCCTAAAGACCACCCTCCACACAGAATACATATTTACCCATAGTTTTCAACATCTGCAAGTATAATGTGAACGGTATATATAAGAAATGACACCATTGTCAGAAAGAAACCTTGTATATCAATTTTGTAATTCAACATAACTTTAAAATGCAAGCTGCTGATTACACTGCATCAACGTTTCATGTCGTATGGACCAGTAGACACGGATCTGCGTTTTCTCTAAAGGGCATGCCAACTGAATAAATAAACCTTCATTGCCAAGTTGGTCCTAAATATCTGGAGAACCATTTGCTGGTGGCTTAGTGGTTAGGGCATGTGCCCTGCGACCAGAAAGTCTTGGGTTTGATTCCCAAGACTGCTAGTACCTCAGAGGTACCCTGACCAAGATACTGTCCTTACACACTGCTCCCTGGGCGCTGTGTTCCTGGCTGCCCGCTCCTTCACTTGGTGAATGGGTTTAAATACAGAGGAAGAATTTTGTGCTGTGGTGTGTTCACATATAACAGAACAGTCACTTCTCATTTTCACTTTTCATCACTTGGTAATGAAATTATTAGGCAGAAATCTTGGTCCTTGGACATTTCAGCAAAGTTTTAGCATTCCAGCAATGATATTTATCTTAATATTTCCATGCACGTTGCTAATTGCTAGCTCAGATTACCAACTAAACAGTGAATGAAATGACTCGCTGTTTAATATCCATGGTGCTAATGGTGCTAAAGGTGAGGTCTTCCAACAGACATTTTGACCAATAGCCGCAGGTAGCATTTCAAAATGTAAACAACTGATTTAACCTCCAAGTACCTCCACGAGAACGTTAAACCCACCACCACTCCACAGGATAATGTGCATTTTATAATGGTTGCTTTTCAATATACAAGTGATATTTAATCTGCATGACTGGAGCACGTGGAGATTAATGGATGCAGTCCCCAAGTAGGCTAAAGGTTTTTCTGTTACTTAGAGGTGAAATAGCATTTTGTTCCATTGGTTTCCTGTTACATTCAAAAATGAGCAACAATAAACTCAGCTGCTCCCCATCCTCACTCTCCAGAGCTGTTGATGATCTCAGCCCCTGATGTTTTTAGACCAAGCCTTTCCTCCCCTCCTTACAGATTGCCGCATAAAAGTGCTATTAAAATGCTGTAACTCTTTTAATGCTCTACATAAAATGTGTCACGTTTTATTTGCAGTTCAGTGTCCAGTTCAGAAAGCCTATACATGTCAATTAAAGAGCAAGGCTGGTGCTACAAGCCGTGAGACATTACAGCACTGAGATGCTGGCGACCTTGGTGAGATCTGAAAAGATGAGACAAGCTGTCGGAGAGACAAAAGGGCAAAGTGAAGCTGATGCAAGTAGGCACAGATAGAGATGGTTTTTAGTTGATGGGTGAAACTGTGTATATACAGCTCTGGAACAAAATAAGAGACTGCAGTTTATTTTTAAATCACCATCTCTATGAGTGTGAAACCATTCCATGCCAGTGTCTGTTAAATTCCTACACAAGCTCCTCATTCTGCTTTATGAGGGACTGATTAGTGATCACCTGAATCACATCTTATTTAACCAGGAAAAGTATAAAACACTGCTGTAATCGACACTCTCCTCTCACAATGAGACCAGTTGGATGGGGAAACACAACTAGAAGTTCGTCAAAGGTGATTACTGCCATTTTGTATAAAAGTGAACAAGAGATTTGTTCTCTTTGAATTCTTCAAGTTCTGTAACCCTGCATCATTTCTCTTATTTTCATGTTTTGTCATTTACTTTAAAATGATGCTTTAACGTACAATATTTTTATTTTGAAATTAGGAGAAATATTGTCAGCAGTTCTTAAAAACTCAGGCAAAGCTGTTCAGATTAATACTGGCAACTATAAAAGATAAAACCTGAGAAACTGCACATTTTTCCAGAGCTGTAAAACACAAATATTGCTGAAGGATAATAAAATGATGCCACAATTTTATATTAAAATTTTATTATTTTTATATGATGCATTAAAAGTCATTTAATCCAAATTTTTTATTCTAGAGAAATAAGTCGGGAGTGAGTTTCACTCATTGCAACATGATGAGAAGGTTGCTTTTACCTGCCATTATCACAGAAATAAACTGTATCTTTATTGCGTTTAATTGTCAGTTTACTCTCACTTGAAACAAATAGAGAAATTCTGTCCAAGGCGCAGATTCTAAACTTTTAGACACTCCAAACAGGTGCCAGATTTCTGTTTGTAAGTAGAAGAGGTGATGGGTTATTGTGATGTGATTTTAATGAAAATGTTGTTATTCATTACTAGCCAAATGGCCACTTCTTCTCGTTTGGTGATGTATGAGTGACACGGCATGCAATGTTTTTTTGTCGTTAAAGAATGTCAATCAAATGTAAATATAATTAGTTACATTACTCACTATGTCTGCTCTGACACATCAACGCAAGGAGTCCAAAAGACCTCTAAAAGATGTCCTGAGGTATTTGGCAGCAGACTTTAAAGTCCTTTACGTTACACTGTGGGGCTTCCATTGACTGGACTAGTTTGTCTGGCACATCTCACAGATGCTGGAAGCGACATGACTCTTGGAATGGTTCCTCAGACCATTCCTGAACAGTTTCTGCAGTGTGGCAGGAGCATCATCCTGCTGAGAGAGGCAACAGCTGTTAGGAAATACTGCAGCTATGAAGGAGCTTCATGTTGCTGCTTCAAACGTCGCAACTATATTTAATACTGTTCATATTTATTGCTGTTCTGCATTTTTTATTTTTTTTGCACATGTAGGGTGTTTTCACACATGCCTCATTTAGTTCGGTTGAATCGTTTTCCTAGTTGGTGCGGTTCATTTGGGCAGGTGTGAATGTAACAATCGCACCCGAGTGCGCACCAAAAGCGTACCAAAAAAGCGTACCGAGACCTCCTTGAAGAGGTGGACCTCCTTG
>JBBPCX010000038.1:5623584-5634903 GCA_037974365.1 Hydrocynus forskahlii
TGATTATAACTGACAACTAATGAAAACCCCAATTCAGTATCTCAGAAAATTAGAATATTGTGAAAAGGTTCAGTATTCAAAACACCTGATGCCACACTCTAATCAGCTAATTAACTCAAAACACCTGCAAAGGCCTTTAAATGGTCTCTCAGTCTAGTTCTGCAGGCTACACAATCATGGGGAAGACTGCTGATTTGACAGTTGTCCAACAGACGACCATTGACACCTTGCACAAGGCAGGCAAGACACAAAAGGTCATTGCAAAAGAGGCTGGCTGTTCACAGAGCTCGAAGAGAGGCGAAGGGAAGGAAAAGATGTGGTAGAAAAAAGTATACAAGCAATAGGGATAACCGCGTGCTGGAGAGAATTGTGAAACAAAACCCATTCAAAAATGTGGGGGCGATTCACCAAGAGTGGACTGCAGCTGGAGTCAATGCTTTAAGAACCACTACGCACAGATGTATGCAAGACATGGGTTTCAGCTGTCGCAGCCCTTGTGTCAAGCCACTCTTGAACAACAGACAGCGTCAGAAGCGTCTCGCCTGGGCTAAAGACAAAAAGGACTGGACTGCTGCTGAGTGGTCCAAAGTTATGTTCTCTGATGAAAGTAAATTTTGCATTTCCTTTGGAAATCAGGGTCCCAGAGTCTGGAGGAAGAGAGGAGAGGCACAGAATCCACGTTGCTTGAGGTCCAGTGTAAAGTTTCCACAGTCAGTGATGGTTTGGGGTGCCATGTCATCTGCTGGTGTTGGTCCACTGTGTTTTCTGAGGTCCAAGGTCAACGCAGCTGTATACCAGGACGTTTTAGAGCACTTCATGCTTCCTGCTGCTGACCAACTTTATGGAGATGCAGATTTCATTTTCCAACAGGACTTGGCACCTGCACACAGTGCCAAAGCTACCAGTACCTGGTTTAAGGACCATGGTATCCCTGTTCTTAATTGACCAGCAAACTCGCCTGACATTAACCCCATAGAAGATCTATGGGGCATTGTGAAGAGGAAGATGCGATATGCCAGACCCAACAATGCAGAAGAGCTGAAGGCCACTATCAGAGCAGCCTGGGCTCTCATAACACCTGAGCAGTGCCACAGACTGATCAACTCCATGCCACGCCGCATTGCTGTACTAATTCAGGCAAAAGGAGCCCCAACCAAGTATTGAGTGCTGTACATGCTCATACTTTTCACGTTCATACTTTTCAGTTGGCCAAGATTTCTAAAAATCCTTTCTTTGTATTGTCTTAAGTAATTCTGAGATACTGAATTGGGGTTTTCATTAGTTGTCAGTTATAATCATCATAATTAAAAGAAATAAACACTTGAAATATATCAGTCTGTGTGGAATGAATGTATACATTATACAAGTTTCACTTCTTGGATGGAATTAGTGAAATAAATCAACTTTTTGAAGATATTCTAATTAAATGACCAGCACCTGTATATATTTTCAGTGCAATCTAATATGTTTCCCTGCTTGATGGTACGGAATTCATCCACCATGGATAAATCTATGAAGAGTCATATATTTGACTAATGTAGACTATTTGTAGTTTGACTGATTATAGAGTCAAGCAATGTTCAATAGACTAAACTGTGTTATATTTCTATACACTGGACAATTGGCTCAGTGTTTGTGTTTGTGGGCCAGGGAAGCTTTCAGGGTTGGATATTTGTAACTGGAGGCCCTTTTTCCAGAGAAAGCTTTGAAAGCCTGTATGTATGGCCTTTTTTGTCTGTTTTTATTGTTTGATCCCTTAAAAAGCTCTGATTCCTCAAATAATTCAAAGAATTGCAATAGACTAGACTGTGTTATATTTGTATACATTCAAAGATTTGTAATTTCAGTTTGTAATATTAGTAGTGGCAGCCCCACAGTAATATTTAATTCCTGAAAGCTACCACCCCCCACCCCCCACCCCATCTTTGGTAATGCAGGCCAACATAGTAGCAGTTCCTTAAAGTACAACATTGCTTACATCTTTATTTCCTTTCTGGATACCTTCATTTGTTATTTACATGCTTTGTTGTATGCACAGTAACAATAAACCAGGTATGACAGGGGAAAACACGGGAAGCCATGCTTTAATGTCACCCAGTGCCCTTTGCAAAATAGGCCGCCCCGCATGGTCAAAATGACATACCACGGCACACAGAATCACTCTCCTCTCTATTGTGGCTTCTCGGGCCCAGCGAGGCTCAGTGTGCATTATAAAGACTGCGGGGGGCTGATGAATTCTGTTCTCTTTTTCAGTTTCCGTAATGGAAGAGCGGGAAGAGATAAAGTCTCTGAGCCTGAGCTAAATCCTATTACTTTGGTCATATGAGACCAACTTCCCAGCCTTCTAGAAGGCTATGATTGGACTTAAAACTATTCAGTGCAGATCATTGAGCTTTAGCTAAATGGGTTTGGAGATAAATCTTATGGGTCAAACAGAAATTTGAGCACTTTTACCTCTTTTGCTGTAGTGAGGAGGTTCCACAGCGCAAATTGTGTAAATGTTCTTTGGAGCAATACTGTAGAAGGACCACCTCAAGATCCCCTTGAGAACCTTTCTTTTTCTCTAAAAGAGATATTTGAGTGTGAAAAAACTGTACATAATGTGAAACCTCCAATCAAAAGGGCTAAGTTCGCCTGAAACTGCATTTTAATTCCTTGTTTTAGAATAAAGATGCAGCAGTATAAATAAACACTGATACGTTTTAAAGAATAACATTGGCTTCCCAGTACATTCAGTCCAAACACAGAAACTAAAAATTAAAAAATGTGTCGTTTTGAATCCATTGCTTCTAAGATGTCACAAAAACCAACGTATTTACAAATGTCCACCTATTCAGCTCACGGTAGTTTAACTCCACCTATTCACACTGAAGTTATAAAGAGTGGTGTCTGCCTGTACTGATTTTTGAATGCGGCACGATCCAGGGCAGCCAGTCAGTTCAGAGGTCTATGTCAGTGATTACAATAGCCTATTTAATTCTAAGGGTTAAAGTGAAGTTGGAAAACAGTCTTGAATAAATAATCAATTACTGTTTTTGATACAGCTATCCACCCCCGTGTGTGGCAGCCTGTTACGGCTGCTCTGCTCATTTCTGAGCTTCTTTCTTATTTTCCTCTTTTTATTCTCGTAACTTTTTAACTTAAGTCTTAGTAATTTAATTCTGACACCATGCGCTACCGTTTCATATTCTGTTCTATTGTTTTTCCGAATTTTTGCTGCTCCTAACTTTGTACTGTCCACTTTCTGCCGTGACCAAGCAAATTTCCCACTTGTGGGACTAATAAAGGTTTATCTTATCTTATCTTATCTTACAAAAGTTATAGGTGGAGAGAAATAGAAAACAAAAGTATAATATAGTGGCCCTTTCTCTCAGGGTTTCTCCGCATTTTGGATGAGCCCAATTCCACCCATTATATGGACTTCTCCAATAATACCATACCACCAACTGGGAGTCACATGAAACACCACCACATCTTGTCAGACTGCTGCTAATACAGCATGATGGGACAGCTCAGCATGCTTGAAGGAGAACACTAACCACTAATCATCGTCTGAGTGATAGGGGGAGAGGGAAGGCCATTCTGCCCCCCCTTAGCGAGTACCCCCACACAGATGGATGTGGCATCACTGGGAATCAGACCCCCAATGACAGGTCCAACATTTAGTCAGTTGTACCACTTGGGAACCCCTGTGTGATCCCTTTAAGGGGTTCCTTAACCTACTGAGCTCAGAGTGTATTAGTAAAATCTGATTTCAACAAAAAACAATGTACAATAGTCTAGAACTGGTGTTTGTTCTCCTGCACGCTCGCCGTTTGCTACTCTTTCATTATGACCCCCTCCGGAGCCCCACACTCTGCGGGTTTTCCCCACCCACTTGTGGGCGGAGTCTATCCTAAAAAGTTCTCTCGGGTTCAAACATCTTGTGTTTGTTTCTGAGACTTAAAATAAAAGAAATGTGTTCACTTTTGTTCTTTATGTTCATTTGCCTGTGAAGCCATTTTCAAAACCCCAGTTGTGGTTTTAATTATTACATGCTTTTAAATTACAATAACTTTGGTTCTACGTGACACAGACAAAGCCCAACATGGCGTTTGACACCTTGAGCAGCAACACAAACCAGTGAAACTAACATACAAGGAGTTGTGTGGCTGTGGGGCGATGATTTACCCATTTATTGGCCCGCCAGCACGGATCTGTGCTGCTCGTGTTATCAAGAACCATTTAGGAACCCTTTCTTTAAAGAGAGTGGTCGTGTTTTACGCGCTCAAAAATAAAGGTGTACCTCGGGAATGCTGGGAAAGAAACACCGCAAAAAAAGCCGTAGTCATTTTACATTATGTGGAAATACAAAAAAAAGAAACAAACATTCTATTAGGAAACCAAAAATAGGTTTTCTCCAAAGATCTCGTATCAAGAGGTTTTGAATCTACTTATGAATGCATGAGGTGTTGCACAAGTGTGTCATTGAGCCAGAAAACATTTAATGCAATCAGTACAACATTCAACACCCTTGTCATAGCAGCAGAATTGTAATTTTCATGCAGTTCCATATAGTGATGACAATTGCTACGGGAATGTCTAAGAAGCAAATCTTCGTGTAATGATGGTGCACAGACTGGAGAATGTATTCCTGGATAGCAATTGTCAGGATCAAATGTTGGAGGTCCATTTGAAACATCCCAGTAGACTGTATTAAAATGCTACAAACAGGGAATTTTGACATTTCATTTTCTATTAGGGACGCTGGCAATTCTGCCATTAGCTGCCCAATCAGTGCAGCTATTAGAAATCATGTATCCATGAAACGGAGGGAAGCCTTAATGTGACAGAGAGTTGAAGAACACCACTCACATTGGTACAACCTCATCAGCATAGACAATGCTGTAAGTAATTGCTTTGCTGATTCTTGTATTGTGAATTAATCAGTCCCAGGAAAGCAAACACTCCATAAAGAAGAAAATCATTTTGCACCGTTGGATACCATTTTTTGTAGATAGCAAAAAAACAAACAAACAAAAAAAAACCCACCTTGTAACTTTCTCTGAAGAGTTCTAACAGTCTTTTTGGAAAGCTGATTTATGAGTTTTGATGCTACAAATGACCAAAGGAACCGGAGTTGCACCTCCCTTTTATCAACATTGTTTTTTATTTTGTTTTTTTCAAGGCAAATTCAAGGGATTGACAGTCTTAATTGCCACCGGAGGCCTGGGTTTGGCGATCCAGGGAAGAGCTGTTCATCATGTTTCTAATGATAAACAGTTTTTCACTTAACCTCCCTTCTGGATAGTCTCAATGACAGGAGAGCATCATTCACAGCTGCTTAAGAGATGAGTAAACAGTTTGTTCGTTTAGGCTCATGATTCAAATTGTGCTTAATGGCATTTTCCCGGCTTTGCATGTAGGCCACTGTATTGCCACAGGTGAAGTGCATTCTCCTGGGAAGGCTTTACACTGGATGTTAAAACATTGCATTTGATTGCCTTTAGCCACAAAAGCATTAGTGAGGTCAAGCACTGACGCTGGACGATTAGTTCAGGATCACAAATCCCACTCTAGCTCACCTCAGAGGTCCTGGATTGAGCTTTATCACGCCCAAGACCACAGCTCCACTTCTCCACTTGGGGGCTTATACCTCTAGATGACCCATGGCAATGTACATGGTGACCTTAGGCTCAAGTGCATCCCATTCCACAGACATTGCTTTTCTATGGAGATACAAGTTGTGTGTGAAAGCACATATGGGTGCAACTTAATGTAAGTAAGATAAGAGATAAGATATTTATTAGTCCCAGGTTTGCATTGCATTGTCACGGCAAAAAGTGGACAGAACAAAGGTAAGAGCAGCAAAAACAACCGAATACTGAATAAAAGGTATAATACAGAATATACAAATAGTACAAAAATATAAATAAGACATTTGTGTTATTCAATAAATAAATAAATAAATATATATATATGTGTGTGTGTGTGTGTGTGTGTGTGTGTGTGTGTGTGTGTGTGCGTGTGTGTGTGTGTAGGGTGGTAGTAGCCTGGTGGGTAAAACACTTCCCTGTGAACCTGATGATTACAGTGTTGCAGGTTCGAGCAAGACACCTAACCCTCAGTGTCTCCAGGGGGACTGTCTCAGTAACTAATGACTGTAAGTTGCTCTTCCAGAGCATCTGCCTAATGCCCTCTTTGCCTATAAATAAGTGTGTATGTGTGTGTACAGCACCTTGACTAGCAGAGCTCTTTGGATACTAGTTGAACGCTGCTGCATTCAGCTTGATGATTTCAATCTTCTACTGTATTGCAAATTGCAGGACCTTTCTGGCAGATTTCTCTTTTTTCCCGTGTATTCCGATCCATTTCGGTCTCCCTAAGAATGACCTTTATTTTAAGATGTGCTTAAGCAATAGAACTGCTTGCTTCACTGACCAAACGATACAGATAGAAACAAAGAAGCTGTGTGCTAGTACTTGCCCAAAGGATGGCAGAATGAATGCTGTTCACCTTTGCTGTTCATGGCCATTGGCATGTTTGTGCATGTTTCCCATTTCTTTTCTTCTCTTTCCAGATTCTCAGCCAGCGCATCCAGTCGCCATCACTTCTCCGGCGACCTTATGAGTCATGCTTCATTCTAACACTCAATATCCCAGTCGGTTCATTCAGTGCCATTAGTGAAAGCCTGTCCACATGTCTTATCTTTGCACGCTCAGCCGCAATGAGCATACTGTATCAAGGGCATGCCGACAGCAGCCACAGACCAGAAGAAAGAAAAGATGGTCGAAGGAATGAAAGGTAATCATACAAGAGCATCGCACCGATTTAACCATTCCAGCAAACCAAGGTCTTAACAGAATGGATTATTATGCATGAGTGTTTGGATACAGTTGTGGCACCGCATTATGATTCATTCCCTGTTAGAATGGTCACAATGCTCCTCTCCATATGGCACTGGGGGAGGAGAGAGGGTGAAAATGGCCGTCTAATTTCCTGTGTAAACACACCCAGCTGTCTGGTACAGAATATCAGAGATGCCTATCATCCACCTCCTCAGAAAAGACCATGGGAAGAAATGAAGGCTCATAATGGAACCGGTGCAGATGTTTATACGTGAGAACCATGGCCGAGGACGCTCTGTATTATCATTTGATAAGTGTTGTCCTCTCTGACCTGCCTTAACCCTAAAAGAATTTGATTCTTTGTCAGTGTGATTCTGCAGTGCTTTTTTTCTACTCTGCGCACTTATCTGATTCCAACCTTCACTGATCAGTCAGTGTTTGTGCCCTGGAGTGAATTCGTTATGCTGGCGGTTTGAATATTAAATCCAAGGCATTACATTTATTTGTTTAGCGGCTCGGCTTGATTGGAGCATCACCGAGGCTCGGGATTGTAGAGCAGCTGAGGCAGTTTGCTTCATGTTGACGCAAGCTGTGCTAAGTCCTACTGCCATCTAGAGTTAGGCCTTACTGAAATACTGACACATTTTCAGTTCACAGTTTTACAAAACCTGAGAAAAAAACAAGGTCCAAAGGAAAAATGACAACAAAACGACAAAGTGTATGGACTTTTAATTATAGTAATATACAGCTGTATAATAGTTATATCAATAATGAAATATAGCAGTAATAATAGTATATTATTATGTCTGTGTAGACTTTGTCAAGTATACACAGACATGACAAAGAAAAAATACAAGAATTAATCTAAAATCAAAAATGCAGTTGTTTTCACATTGATCTACGGCATAATACAGTTACCTTGGCATAAAAAGCTGAGCAGGATCAGCTGACCTTGAATTTGAATGAAGACGTCAAGAGGAAAAGAGGATTCATAATTGGTGGGTGGTGGTGGCCTAGTGGGTAGGATACTTGCCTCCTGAGCAAGACCCTTAACCTCAAAGTTGCTCCAGGGAGACTGCCCCCTGTAGTTAGGGAATGGAAGTCTGCTAAATGCTGTAAAAGTAAAATAGTGGTGTGTTCAAAGTGGTGTCATTTTTCACCAAAATAAAAGTGCGGGCCTGAATGTTTGACCCCTACAGTGAGGTCTTGTGGTTGTGTCATGCTGTGAAGGGTACTGTGCTGTCAAGGTTTAGTTTACTTATTCTCTTAGAGGGAAGGGTCACTGCAAATCAGAACCAAGTCATTCTGACTGATCACCTTTGACAGATTTCTGTCCTGATGTGAGTGGCCCCTTCCACGATGGCAGTGCTGTCACTGACAGGGCATGAAGGGTCACTGAATAGTTTGATGAGTATGCAAGTGATGTAAGTCAGTGTGGTCTTCAGAGTCGTCCCATCCTGAATATTTGGTCCACATGTTAGTCAGTACTGTCCACCACTATCACCACCAATTTAAGGAATATCTTTAAGAGGAATGGTCTTCCATTTCTTATAGAGACTTATTGAATCTATGATCATTTGTTCTGGCAGCCTGTGGTGGCCAACTATTTTACTAAGTCATTTACATTTTTTTTTTTTTTTGTCACTTACACGTTAAGCAGAAATATGAATGTGATGACCAGCCTGTTTAAAATAAGTTACTACTTTCTATTATAAAAGCAGTCTGTGCCTCTACAACATTAGACAGATCTCGTAAACCTTGACAAATTCACACTTCGTAGTAATAGAACAGACACAATAAGAGATGCATCTACCTCAGTCGTCTTTGTATAATCCCAGATCTATAGAATATGCACATTATGACCTGAACTGCAGCACAGAGAAGCAGTTTTTACATTTGCAAAGTCAGTAATTCAGATTCATTGTTCTTCACCCTTTGATTTAATATGGGAGCATCTGGTTTATTCAGTTTGCTCGGTGTTTGTTCTTGTCGAACATTGGCTGTCAGTGTTCTTTCCTTCTCTTTATTATTGGGAGAAAAGGTTGTCTGACAGTCATCCCAACATTTATAAACCAAGCTTGACATTCTTCAAATAAAAGGAAGAGATATTCACATGAAGAGCACTGCCCCACATAAGTGTTGTTCCCAATTACCCAAGATTATCTTGCTATATGCATATTTAAGATCATGTTGCTGGCATGAGAGTGATAAAATCAAATATCTTCAGGCAGTGAAGCACACAGTAAACATTCTTTTTTGTGCATTTCTGGCAAATGAATTACACTGAAAATACCAGTGATGGTTTCATCCTGACACGCATCCTGACACGTATTGACCTGAATTGCTCTTTTGATGCTTCCTAAAAAGTAACAAGAGGAAAGAAAATACTTTCAAATCCAAATTAACTTTAACAGCACAACCAAGACTCTGGTTCACATTGCTATCAAACTAATTGCTACTGTCTTTCTCTACTGTGGCAAATTCTACAAGGTTAAGGTGGTGAACAGCATCTACCTCAGTCTTCATTATATAATCCCAGATCTATAGAATATGCATATTATGACCTGAACTGCAGCACAGAGAAGCAGTTTTAACATTTCCAAAGTCAGTAATTCAAATTCATTGTTTTTCATCCTTTGAATTAATATGGGAGCTTCTGGTTTATTCAGTTTGCTCAGTGTTTGTCCTTGTCAAACACTGGCTGTAAGTGTTCTTTCTTTTCCTTCATTAGTTTTCAAATAGAAGGATGAGATATTCACATGAAGAGCACTGCCCCAAATAGGTGTTGTTCCCAATTACCCAAACTTATCTTGTTATGTGCATATTTAACAGTATGTTGCTGGCATGAGAGTGATAAAATCATATATCTTCAGGCAGTGAAGCACACAGTAAACATTAGGGTTGTTGACAATATCAGATTTTTATTTGGGGCCAAAAGAATTGCCAATAACAATGTTATTGTAATATCCACAGAGAAGTTTTTAAAAAATGCTATTAAATTCAATCTTAAACATGTTTATTGGGCATTGATTTACAGTGATGGCTTCATCCTGACTTGCCTGTAATGAATTGACTGTATTGTTACGCCTCTACCTAAGCTGCTAGTTAGTTAATTATTGTGTATTTTGGAGTGTGAACTTTATAGGTAATGGATTATTTACTTTTTTAATCATACGTGTATTATTAACATGTCATCGATCATATCAATCTTTTAAAACCATGGTTATCATCAGGGCCCAAAGTTCGATAAACTAACGATATATTCAACAAAATAACATTGTACTGAGGAAGAAACTCTGAGAGGATCAAAGGTTAAAAATGCTGGCTTGCAATGTACAGTGGTTTCATGATACAAACAGTACATAAATTTACAAGTGAGACTAAGACACTGACCATACAGAGCAAAGATGTGCAGTCAGTAAAACACCTGGCTAAAAATAATAAAGTATGGATGTTTTTTAGTGTCTAAATTTCTAGAAACCTAAATGTATGCTACCCAGAATCACAGTATTTTTTCTAGCCTTGCAAAAAGTTTTCCAAAGTCAAAGACATCAACACCTTTTTCATGTTTCTCGACACAGCATTGCTGGTGTATTTATTCCACCTGCTCAGCCTTGCGACGCAGGCTTTCTGCCAAATGCTGGGTGTGAACGCTCTTTCCTCCTGGCCTTATTAGACGAGTGGGTGGTCTGTCTTCTTTTTCCACTAAATCAAGCTCGATGAGGGCACAAAATTAGATCAGTGTCATCTAAAATAAAGACTTATGTTTGTAGGCGTGGCAGCCCAGCTGTGAGAGAACAGTGCAGTCACACAACGCCGCTAAAAGCTGCACGCAATTGAGTTTGGTGAGGGAAAGGACCGGAAAGATGACGGCTATCAATAAGTAAAATCAAATTCATCCTATATCATGATGGAAGCTGTACTTGAGTAAGTGAAAGTGGACAATGTTTGCAAGCTTGCTGACAGGATGTAAAGCTTCTACTGTCATGTTCAATTAAAATGAAGGAAAAAAAATGTCCAAGTCATTGCCTGTGGTATGATCTGTCATAAGGTTTGCTGTATCTACATCAGGGTGTTTCAGCTTGACTCACTGTGTCTGCTTTGTGCTTGCCTGAGCATACAGGAAGGTTTTTAATTGCACAGATTATGTCACCATGGTGGCCTAAGGTGGTGTAGCATGGCCTGCCTCTTCCCAAGTGAAGGCAATTAGTGAGGGTGACAATGCATCATAGATATTAATCTATTTCACACACTCCTGCGCAGACACTGAGCATTGCAGCTCCAGAAGTATCCCTCTAGCCATCCATCCATTTCTTTATATGTCTGGAACTGCGTTGGAGGGAAAGAGCACCATTCTTCCACAACATACACTATATGGACAAAGGTTTTGGGGACACCTGTTTTTTAAGGTTTGGGCCCCTTACTTCCAGTGAAGTTTAACCTTAATGCTTCAGCAGACCAAGACATTTTGGACAACACCATGCTTCCAACT
>JBBPCX010000038.1:5648188-5665169 GCA_037974365.1 Hydrocynus forskahlii
ACACACACACACACACACACACACATATATATATATATATATATATATATATATATATATATATAGATAGATAGATAGATAGATAGATAAATATAGATATGTAACATTTCTACTGCTACTGGAAACAGATTTAACATCTTAAGTTGCCAAATTTCATTGTTAATTGAATTAGTCTGATCTTCTCTCATGTTGATTACCCATAGCCTAACACTGCTGGACCCATTTTCTAGATCAGCCACTGTTCTCAGTCATTTTTAACAGGTTTACTACAAGAATGTATTTTCCCTTTCAGATAGGGACCTTTTACATCTACTACAACAAAGGACCATAAACCCTCTAGAAGGATGGAGGACGATGCTTCCCTGCATAGGCTGGAGGGCAGTGAACCAGGGGCTCAGGTTGGAGGGCTCATTGTGAAGACGAAAAGTGCAGCCACGGAACAGCATGTTTTCCGAGCCCCAGCACCTCGGACCTCTCTGCTCGGCCTGGATCTGCTGGCTGCACAGAAACGCAAGGAGCGTGAGGGGAAGGAGCAGCTGAACTCAGACCTTGATGACCGCAAGTCAAAAAAATCCAAGGTGTCTTCTTATAAGGACTGGGAGGAGGGAAAAAGTGACTCTGGATCAGATGATGAGGATGAAGAAAATAAAAGCAAAAACGAGAGAAAGGAGAGGTGAGTTACTATGGGTGGTGGTGGCCAAATGGGTAGTATACTTGCCTCTGGACCAAGAGGTCATGGGTTTGAATCTTACCTTCAGCAAACCACCACTGGGTTCCTAAGCAAGACCCTTAACCCCAAATTGCCTCAGGGAGTTTGCCTCCTGTAGTTAGGGAATGGGAGTCGCTTAGGATAAATGCGTCTGCTAAACGCCATAAATGTACTTAAAACAAATAGTATCTGGGCTGCAAGGGATATTCATTGCCCAATTTGCCTTTGGCATTGCAGTTTAGTGTAGTAATAACCCGTCTCTTGGAAATATTTCAGACAGCATTTTTTTACTTAACCTCTTAAACTGCAGGCTTAGTGTTCAGTTATTAATCTTTAAAATTGTTAACAAGTTTGTTTTTATACTTATGTTGTGTTTTGTAGCCTTTAATGTAAAAATGTAGCCTGGGCATACATGTGATGTGAGTAAAGGACTGTATTTTAGAGAATCTGTTTTAACATTTTGTGCTGCAGCAGAAAGTATCGAATGACAGGCTCAGAAACACCCTCTAACCCCGGAGGTGTTAGTGAAGAGTTTCGGCGAAAACACCAGCAAAGGGAAAGAGACCGCAGAGAACATGGAGTATATGCATCATCCAAAGAAGACAAAAACAAAGACAGAGACCGAGAAAGAAGCAGAGGCACAGAGCGGGACCGGGACAGGGACCGAGACCGAGACCGAGACAAAGAACGGAAAAATGATCGAGGTGATTAAATTGCTGTGTGTTGTTTTTTTTTTTTGTGTTCAGAAAATGTTTTTGACTCAATGTGCTTATAATCGTATTCTATAATGTATTTCTTGTTTGTTTTGGGTTTTTTTTGTATTTCATTCCCTTTGTAACGTGTGTTTTTTGGTGTAGATGATCGAGAGCAGAGCCGCAGTCGAGGTTCAAGCAGCAGTCGCTCGGAGCACAGGGACGGCAGTGTACGGAGTGAGCGTTCTCAGAGGGATGGCTGGTCTGAGCGCCTCAGCCGTGGGAAAAGCAGGGATGAGCCTGAAAGTCCTCGCCACAGGCCCAGAGGTCAGTTTGGTCGGGAGCTGTTTGAGGACTAAACTGATGCAAAACTTCCCATTCAACCTCCCATTGCCTTTTATGTTTGTAATATTTTGCGTTTTTTGGATGTTCCCACACAGATGCTTCAACTCCGTCCCGTTCCAGCTGGGATGAGGATGACAGCGGCTATGCCAGCTCACGCCGGTCCCACTGGGAGAGCCCCTCTCCTGCCCCTTCACACCGGGAGTCCGATCGCTCGGAACGTAGCTATCGCTCAACCCGAGAGAACACTGAGAGAAGAGACAAGTTAGAAACTTTTCAGGAATTCTTCAATTTTTAAGATGCTGGGTCCTTGATGTTTGTTGATTTTATTATTATGGTGCTAGAGACGTATACTGACATTTGTTTGTTTCAAAGGTCAGTGAGGGCTCGATATCCAGAGGACACTCCTTTGCCCACCCCGTCATACAAATACAATGAGTGGGCCAATGACAGAAAACATCTGGGCTCCACCCCTCGTCTCTCTAGAGGGAAAGGTAATTATTCGTCTACTTGTCTCCTGTTTGTTTAATATGAATTAATGGAATCTACTGGGACCATGAGTCTAGTCGGACCAGTGTAGTCACTTATTGGGGGTCCAAAAAACTGCTCAAATCCACATGTTTTCTCCATGGAAATGGAAAAAAAGAATTATATAAATATTTCAGAAGAAATTTCATAACTGAATCTGAAATAAAATTTTGCTTCCAAAATATTACACACTTAAACAATGAATGAGGGGTGCTCGCTTATTCAAAATGAAAAAAATCATGCAAAGAATTAGACTGCACATGATGAACAAATCTACAAACTGCTTGTATATTAAACCCTGTTTAAATAGATTCTTTTTGGCTGTAGGTAAAAAGGAAGATGGAGAGGATGGCATCAGCTTTGAAAATGAAGATGAAAAAGAGCAATGGGAGGAAGACCAGAGGGTGAGTGTGAGATAGTGCTTATTAAATACACATTAAAGGCGGAAGCTAGTAAGTTATATATTTAAATATTTGTTTTTCTCAATCGTTTATTTGTCCGCAGCAAGCTGACAGAGATTGGTACATGATGGACGAGGGCTATGACGAGTTCCATAACCCGTTGACTTCAAGTTCAGAAGAGTACGTTAAGAAGAGAGAGCAGATCTTACAAAAGCAGACTCAGAAACGAATATCTGCCCAGAAAAGGCAGATCAACGAGGTACAACATATATGACTCTTTAGTGAGCTGGTGTAAATGAATGCGCTGGGTTGGTATGAGTATGTTGCTGGACTTGATGTTCTGTCTTTCGTCTGTAGGATAACGAACGCTGGGAGACGAACCGCATGTTGACCAGTGGTGTGGTGCAGCGGTTGGAAGTAGATGAGGATTTTGAAGAAGACAATGCAGCCAAAGTCCATTTGCTTGTCCATAACCTAGTTCCTCCTTTCCTAGATGGCAGAATTGTCTTCACTAAGCAGGTAAGTGTCAGCCTTTGTCTAGGAGTGATGTCTTTACTTTTGGTTGTATTGGAGTGTCGTACAGTTTAGGAAGAAACAACAATAAAGAGCAAAAGTATGTAGTGGGTAGGCAAAGCAAAAAGGTACTCAGGAACTGTTGTATCTCTGGATCATTTGGAATCTTCACTTCCTCAAGGGTGTCTGAGCCTTAAAGGGCAAGAGCTACTTACTCCTTTCTGTGTCTTACATGTTCTTCCTACTTATAGTTCATTTTAAGCACAAATAATGTACATCTCCCCTTTTCACAGCCTGAGCCAGTCATTCCCGTGAAAGATGCCACTTCAGACATGGCAATCATCTCCCGCAAGGGCAGCCAGCTGGTCCGCAAACACAGAGAGCAGAAGGAGCGCAAGAAGGTGTTGTCTCCATCTCTCACTTCAGCTCTCAACTCATGCCCATACAGTTCTTACTTCCACACCCACCAGTTTACATGGACATTCATTTTGCACTATGAATTCTTAGTTTAAGTCAGTAGATGAGATAAGATGAGATAACCCTTTATTGTTCCCACAGGTGGGAACTGTGCATTGATATGTCAGCAAAGTGGATAGTACAAAAGAAGAAGCAGCAAATTAAAATAGCCATTAGTATAAAAAAGCTTTATGTGTAAATCTATGTGAATGTCTAGGTAAGAAATAGTCACTAAGAGAACCTTTTGCTTTATCTTGCAACAGGCTCAACACAAACACTGGGAGCTGGCTGGGACCAAGCTTGGGGACATCATGGGCATCAAGAAAGAGGAAGAAAGCGCTGAAGGCAAACCTGTTGGAGAGGATGGTGCTGTGGACTACAGGTATGAGCTCACCTGGCTCTCTGGCGTTTCTTTCTTTTTCAGGGGATTTTCTGTTTTAAAAAAAAATGTTTCCCCATTTTCACCTCGTCTCTCTGCAGGGCAGAACAAAAGTTTGCTGACCACATGAAGGAAAAGAGTGAGGCCAGCAGCGAGTTTGCTAAAAAGAAGACTCTACTGGAGCAGAGACAGTTTCTGCCCATCTTCGCTGTGCGACAACAGCTACTGAACATCATTAGGTAAATCTCCTTACCATGAAACCGCTAGTTTTTAGAAAAGAGTCAAGATACAACTGTGTAATTACTATGGTTCCCATCATGGACCTTTTATCTACCATGCTATTCTGTATTCTTTTCAATGATAAAGGGACAACAGCATTGTAATAGTAGTGGGAGAGACAGGCAGCGGGAAGACCACTCAGCTGACACAGTACCTGCATGAGGACGGCTACACCAGTTACGGCATGGTAGGATGCACACAGCCCCGCAGAGTGGCAGCCATGAGTGTGGCCAAGAGAGTCAGTGAGGAGATGAGCAGCAACCTGGGAGAGGAGGTGAGCCCTCAATCAATCAGATAACACCATCATCTTTTAGCCTGCAAGTCTGTTTTTTAGATTTTCATCTGCCTCTCTCTCAAGACAATTCTGTTAATTTTATTGGTGAATACTGCCGCCCAGTGGTTAAATTGCGAACTGGAAATAGTTTTCCTTAGAAATGAATGCAGAAAATTCGATTATGGAAATTACTGTTGAAAATTACAGTAGAATATCTGTGAAAATATGATTCAGCTGCATGAATTTTGGAATACTTATTAATTACAATCAATTAAATCAACCTTGTGCTGATATTCCAAAATAAAATATCTTGGTCTGTTTTCAAATGTAAAAATAATTTTAAAATTACAATGAAAATCATATTACTGTGTAAATATTTTGTGTATGAAGTGTGTTTTTAAAAGTAGTTTTATGGTGCATTTGTATTGTTTGCCAAATAATCATAATTTAATCGTTCAGTGGAGTCAGATCCTTGTTATGTGGTTTCCCCTGTTATCTTTTCTTGCTCATGCAGGAATGATATTTTTATGGATTTGATATAAAGCTTTGTGCTAATCTGTTTACTAGGTTGGTTATGCCATCCGTTTTGAGGACTGTACATCAGAGAAGACAATGATTAAGTACATGACTGATGGGATCTTGCTGCGAGAGTCACTGCGCGAGTCAGATCTCGACCACTACAGCGCCGTCATCATGGACGAGGCGCACGAGCGTTCTCTCAACACGGACGTGCTGTTCGGTCTCCTTCGAGAGGTCGGGTCCAGCATTTGACTTGTTCTGATCAATTTTCAGTATTTCATTTATGTAATATGTTTTGTTTTTTAATGTGATTTTTACTTCCTCTCTTTTTTTTCAAGGTTGTGTCAAGGCGCTCCGATTTGAAGCTCATTGTCACGTCTGCCACCATGGACTCGGACAAATTTGCAGCGTTCTTTGGAAATGTTCCCATCTTCCACATTCCTGGAAGGACGTTCCCTGTGGACATCTTGTTCAGCAAGGTATGATGTGTTAATGGCTCTTCTAGTCTCTAATGTAGTTTCCAAAGTCTGAAGGGTCTCTGTGTACACTGAGGCTAAGTGTGTGTGTGTGTGTATGTGTGTGTGTGTGTCTGTGTGTAGACTCCTCAGGAGGACTATGTAGAGGCTGCAGTGAAGCAGGCCTTGCAGATCCATCTGAGTGGAATGGTGGGAGATATCTTAATATTCATGCCGGGCCAGGAGGACATTGAGGTGAGTTTTTAGACAAAAAAAGAACAGAAAGACTCCAGTGTGAGGCCCTGAGTTCTGAGGACAAGATTGAGTTTCTGTGCTTCAGGACCATATTCATTATCTGCATCCCCACTTGAACTCTATCTTGCTGTAGGTGACCTCAGATCAGATCGTCGAGCGCTTGGAGGATCTGGAGAATGCTCCTCCGCTCGCGGTTCTGCCCATCTATTCCCAGCTGCCCTCAGATCTGCAGGCCAAGATCTTCCAGAAGGTACCAGTCAAGCCAGTTCCTAGGATCCAACCCTTTTGACTGCAGTGATAAAACAGAGTTGTTTTTTTTTTAATGTTTAAATTTTTTTTCTGTAGGCCCCAGACGGAGTCAGGAAATGCATTGTCGCCACCAACATTGCTGAAACCTCTCTGACGGTTGATGGCATCATGTTTGTTGTGGATTCTGGGTATTGCAAACTGAAGGTACTGCATGGCTGTGGACTTGTTTTACAAAATCTGATTGAAATTACTTGAATGAATGATTAGATGTAAAACTGCATTTCGTTTTACCTGTATTTTGTACTGTGTACAATGACAAAGTTGAATCTAATCTAATATGGATATGAATGGTTGAATTGTGTAACTTTTTAAAAGCATGTCGCTAAAGCTCATTGTCATTTGTTTGTAATGCCCTTTTTTTCCCCAGGTCTTCAACCCTCGCATAGGTATGGATGCTCTGCAGGTTTACCCCATCAGCCAGGCTAATGCTAACCAGCGTGCTGGCAGAGCTGGCAGGACAGGGCCAGGCCAGTGCTACAGGTAAAAAACGTACATACTTTGACTTTTCTCTTGAAGGCTTATCCCAGGCGTCGATGTAATCAGCGCGCCTTCGCTCATGGTCCACTGATTAGACCCTATTTCAGCGACGGTAAAGTGGGAGAGTAAAATCTGAAGCGTGTGAGAGCCAGTGCGAGACAGAGAGACATAATGGCATGCTTGATTAACGTAGCCTGTCTTTAGCCTGTCTCGTTAGAGGCTTGCTCCTCAGTGACCTGTGGACAGTCTGGACTGTTTGGGCGATGCGGTATTCGCCATTCATTACCAAAGAAATGACAAAGGGTAAAATAAAAGAAAGAATCAAAGCTCACTTTGTCCCATTTTACCATCAAACGGCAGAAGCCCAGAACGTCACCAGTTAAACCGTAACCTTGCCCTCTTTTCATTGTCGATTAGACGTCGATTGCTCCTTGGGAACATTCTGCTCTATTTGGGCCTCTTCAAACAACGCCATGCTCTGAAAGTGAACACCCACAAGCATTAGTGTGTCTGTGTGTGCAAGATTTCCTTCCATTTCAGGAGGGAAAATTGTTGTGGCCTGTAGCTCATCTCGGCTCTGCATCTCTCCACACAAAGGCCTCTTGCAGATTTCCATTTCTTTCTGTGATTTGCAAGCCTGTCCACACTTTATAACATCTGTCAAGCAGCCAAGAGGGTTGGAGAAAAGAAATAAAACCATAATCTTGACAGGATTTCATGCTGTTTCATTTTGTTTACAGCGGGGCGAATGTGACTGAAAGACGTTTTGTCTGCTAGGCTTTTCCACAGTGACCTTTTCCGAGTCTGCAGTCTGGCGAACACGGGCACACACTGGTGGAATTGTTTTGCATCCATATTAATATGTCTGGCTGCTGCTCATGATTGGTAGATGTCTGGGTGAATTCTGCAACTGTGAACAATCAGTTTCTGTTTGGGCACTGTGGACGGATATAGAGAGCTGGATGGGAAGTTGTCCGTGGTTGGGGGGGGGGGGGGGGGGGGTGTTTGTGAGGCTTGCCAGGTGCATCCACACCTCAGGAGCACCTTCACAAGTGATGTGTCACTTCAGCTGTGCTTATGTGGGGGAGAGAAAGCATAATCACTTCTGCTGAGCTTTTCAGCGTAATTCACCAACTTCAGAAGGATTATCCAATAAGGTGAATGGCTGCATAAATCCCATGTTGGCTCAGACCTATCTCGGCGCGCCAGTGAGGAGAGCCGCTCTAAGTGCTTGGAATATTTTAAGACGCTCATAATCAGTTTAGAAATTGCTCATTGTGGGACGGCTATCTTTGGCTTATTTTTCAGGTGGGAGTAGAGCGAGTCTGAATAGAGCTGAGACTTTACGCTCTTTCAGGTGTTGCTACATTAGTCATTCCTGAAGCCCCATGCAGAGTCTTTATTTGGTACCTTTTTATTAAACAGCTTACTGTTTGTGTGTGTGTGTGGGTGTGTGGGTGTGTGGGTGTGTGGGTGTGTGGGTGTGTGTGTGTGTGTGTGTGTGTGTGTGTGTGGGTGTGTGGGTGTGTGGGTTCCCCCTCTTTCCTGCTTCCTCTAAATATAAGAAATTAACATTCACTCCTTTGTTTGTTTTTTCCTCATTCTTAGATTATACACTCAGAGTGCCTTCAAAAATGAGATGTTGACCACCACCATCCCAGAGATCCAACGGACCAACCTGGCTAACGTGGTGCTGCTGCTGAAGTCCCTGGGTGTGCAGGACCTACTGCTCTTCCATTTCATGGACCCGCCACCTGAAGACAACATGCTTAATTCCATGTACCAGCTGTGGATACTGGGTGCTCTGGACAACACGGGTAAGACCATGCGAGAGGCAGAGAGAGCCACGTTCTGTCCCCACGTGCAGTACTATGTAAAGGTCTTGGGCACCTGCCAAAATAATATTTAAAAACTAATTAGACGAGCCGTGAGTGTTTTTATTATAGATTAATGTTACGTAACATGCTGAATAAAACCTAAAAATAATAAACACAAATAGCAATACAAAGTAAATAGTGATATGTTCAGTATGTCAGTGTGGTATTGAGGAAATCCAGTATTACTTGTAGGTTCCATCAGAAACCTGGTTTGACTCAATCAGACCTTCATTAAATTAAATCAGGAGCTTCTGATGGATTTTCACAGATTGAGAAATCTGGAACTGAAATTGTGTTCTCCTCACCAGCTCACACAATATCAACTACTTCTTACAAACAAAACAAATCCTGATACTTTTTACTGCTTCCTGGTTTGTTTTCATTCGAATGTTAGTTTCACTAGCAGAAAGACATTTTATCAAACACTGAAAAAAATGGCTTTGAACAATTTGCATAGGTACCTAAACTTTTCCAGTTTGTTTTAGTACATGACTTTGTTTTAGTACATAATGTGTATGTAATAAAACAAAGTTATAGTACATACACATTACTGAATAAAGCATCCTTGGAACTGGTAATGTGTTTACTATTACTATTATTACATTGAACATTTGCACCATTCTGTTAGTAGATTGAAGCCTGCAACTAATATAGATTTAAACCTGAGAATAGCTTTTGTGGTGCACCAGCCTGTTTTAAGCAAATAAAGGTCTTGAAAGGTTTGTGAATGTGACTGTTGTGTGTCGCATGTCCTTGAGCATTTATAAAGATCTGACTGAATGTGGGATTTTTCTCTATTGCCTGTGCTGTGTTCACAGCAGATTACCTAAAGTGTCTACTCTGCTTTTCTCTGCACATTCTTGCTAAGCTTCTTAGACTCTGCCATGTAATCGCAGAAATCTGAGCTTATAAAACTTTGATCAATTTTCAACCTGCATGATATTTCTCTCAGACTGGATAGAGAAATGTTTGTGTAAGTGTTGCTCTTCGAGCTGCCCTTTTGTGAAATTGTAGTGGCCTCTTCTCCCTCCCTCAGGTGCTCTGACTCCCACTGGGCGGCTCATGGTAGAATTTCCTTTGGATCCGGCTCTGTCTAAGATGTTGATCGTGTCCTGTGATATGGGCTGCAGTTCCGACATCCTCATCATAGTCTCCATGCTGTCCGTGCCGACCATTTTCTACAGGCCGAAGGTTTGTCTGTATCTTAGATTTGTGAACAGAGCAGGGGGCTGGTATTTGATAAGAAAGGCTGTCCCTGTTTGTTTGCTTGAAGTACCTGCATCTGATGTGTTGTCTGTTAAACCATCCACATAATTAATAATGATCGTCCTGCTCTCGGCAGGGGCGAGAAGAGGAGAGCGACCAAGTGAGGGAGAAGTTTGCTGTCCCTGAGAGTGATCATCTGACCTACCTCAATGTCTACCTGCAGTGGAAAAACAACAACTATTCCAGTGTCTGGTGCAACGAGCACTTCATCCACACCAAGGCTATGCGCAAAGTAATGCAATTTCTCACTTTATGTTGCTGAGTTTTGACTGATTGCAATTCCGATCATCTTTTTGAATTAACCGGGCATGTCTTTTGACCCTCAGTGATGTTCATTTAATTACGGTCTGGCAGCATTTTTGGTGAAGACTGAAAACTGGATGTCTGTTGCAGGTGCGGGAAGTGCGAGCTCAGCTCAAAGACATCATGGTGCAGCAGAAAATGAACATGGTCTCCTGTGGCTCTGACTGGGACGTGATCAGGAAGTGCATATGCGCAGCTTACTTCCACCAGGCAGCTAAACTGAAGGTGCACAACCAAACGCTGATAACTTGAGTACCATTACTAGCATCACTCTTGCATGTAGGTAAGAGTATTAAGTAGTATGAAGTGAGTACCCGTGTTCACTTTGTGTAAACATTGTTTTCACAGGGTATAGGGGAGTACGTGAATGTGCGAACGGGGATGCCCTGTCACCTTCACCCCACCAGTTCACTGTTTGGCATGGGCTACACCCCTGACTACATCACCTACCATGAGCTGGTCATGACCACTAAGGTACTGCGTCAGCTCTTTTTTTGCTCTTATCTTTTTTTGCTCTTTTTTTGACTTATGTTGCCTTTTAGTCCTAGATACAGTGTGAAAGTAGTATTTGTGTGATAGGTTTTTGCATCAAAGCCATGCCGAACCAGGTGGTGAACTGAGTCTTCACCTCCTTTAGCAATGCTGAAGCCAATGCTGAGTTTCAGCCTTTAACTTTTGTATATACATTCTCAGTGTTTTAAAAGTTACACTTCATTGTACCTCGTGCTACCCAGTCCACAGAAGGGGCTGAATTAATGTTCAAATTCAGACTCGGCACACCGTCTCTTTTGTTTTAATAGTCTACATTTATGCTGCATTTTATTTCTAGAGCACGTTTTATTCATTAAAATGAAGCTCAAAGTCCTTTACAAATAAACACAGTAAAATAAACAATGAACAAGGAATGACATTTTGCAAAAGGAAATAAAGTAAGTAGTTAAAAATTGAGTAATAAAAATCCAAACAAATGCATAGTTACAAATGCAAGTGCTTTTATACGATCCATAAAAGGAATACAGCCAGACTGCTGCTTTATTTGGTGGGGCCATTGTATCTTAATGGAAATGATCGCCCACCCTGACTAGCCTGGTTGTGCCTCTGATTCTGGTTTGTTGTTTAAATGTGGCATTAGGGCTTTTGTTGAGGTCAGGCCATGGTATGATGTTTGTTGTCCGTGTTACAGGAGTACATGCAGTGTGTTACGGCGGTGGACGGTGAATGGTTGGCGGAGCTGGGCCCCATGTTCTACAGTATTAAACATGCTGGGAAGAGCAGACAGGTAAGGCTGAGGCACCAGGGTCCCATGCGATTTTCCCACACTGCTGGCTTCTTTGCTGAACCCCCTTCTCTGTTCTCTCTCTCTTTCTTTTAGGAGAACAGACGGAGAGCCAAGGAAGAGATCTCCAACATGGAGGAGGAAATGTCACTGGCTGAACAGCAGCTGCGTGCACGAAAAGAGGAGCAGGAGAGGAAAAACAACATGGGCAGCACGAGGTACACCTCCACCTCATGCACAATTACTCTGCACTCATGTGTCTGCATATAGAAGAGGATTTAGGATTTACACTTGGCTCTGCACTCTTTAAAGCCGATGCTCATGCTCTCTCACAAAACCTTAATCATCCCATTTGGGAAATAGTCAAAAGTCTGCTGCGCTGAAATACTAATGCTGCAATTTTGGGAAGACTATTATCACCCCCTTACCCCCGCCTTCCTCGCACCCCCCCCCTTCCCTCTATCTCTCTGTTCTCCTCTCTTTCTCCCTTGCCGGGCCTTCTTGTCTTTTCCGTGATGAGCTTTTCTCACCTCTTGTCTCCACCATAGAGGGAAAAGAAATAATATTGACTCCTCGCTGACCCCCATTACTGTAGCAATTTAAACGCAGCCGATGCAGACGAGACACCCCCGTCTAAATTCTCAGATTAATCCGAGAAATTAATTTTGCACACCTCTGCTAGCTTCACAGAAGGAGGAGATGGGTACTATAAAATAACACGTTTTTAATTAATCAGTGCATTTATCTCTGTATCAAGGCTTTTCACTGGCTGACTGTTCAGAAGATATCCGGACGATTGCATTAAGGGGGTGTGTGAGTTTTGAATTCTGTGACGGGGAGATGAGATAATTAATCTGAGGTTCGCCTTCTTGCTCCCAATCTTCTTATCATGTTTTAAATAATCTGTTTCCCCTGGTCGGACCTACCTATCCTAAATGACTTCCACCAAACACAAAACTAAGACTGACATCTGTAACCTTGTTAGTTCATGTCCCTGGTCAAATTAAACATGATTCCTTATATATTTTAATAGACAAAAGGCTTGTTTCTCCACAGTCTTTGATCAAATGTCTTCAGAGAGCTTACAAAAATAAGTTTGAACAATAATATGTTTTACCTCCTCATTTCCACTTAAATTAAATGCTCAGCTGAGTGAGAGGCCTTACCTAATACCAAATGTAACTCGGAAGCAGTGTAGAAGGGACACACGTGAATCGGTGACGTTAACATTACTTGGGTTTGTCGTATCAGAACGATATTGATGTTGTAAATGAAGGACGGCTGCATTACTAAAATATGAGCACAAAATATAGGACGATTAGTTTGATCACCAATACCAAAGATTACGTTAACACGTGATATCACCAGATATAACATGATCAGAATTCACACAAACCCTAATAGTTTGGTCATGGTCATTAACTGACGAGTCAGAAAATAGAAGCAGGCCTCTGTAGGACATGCTTTGAATTCTGGCAGGTCCAGGCAGAGTCGAAGGGGTGGTGAATGAAATTACTGGTGTTACAGAGGGCAGGGGGATGGGCTGGTTTTGTGCACTGGCTACTGGTGGCCTGTGCAGAGCAGTAATTAAAGATGATAGATCACTCTGCCGCTGGTGTCAGACCTATGCAGGTCCCTACAGAGACAAACTGTCCTTTTCTGTCTCCTCTAGCCGTTCCAACACTGCTTTTTCTTTCTTCTGCTCCAGTCGTTCGCACACAATTCTTTAATTACAAATATTTCACAGCTCTAAAATTACAGGTGATAGAAAGACCCATAGAAAAAGAACACCTTGACTACCTAGTGAGCTTATTGCTTTCCTGCAGTTTCTGGACATTGCAGACCCAGAGTACCACTGAATTCAAATATATTGATTAAAAAAAGAGAGATCTTGGTCATTTTGGTCATGTCATTGGGTAGATTCTGGATAAAAGGCAGCGTTAATCAACTACCTTTAAGTAAAAACAGTTTTCCCTAGTATCACATTTGTCGTTATACTGTTATATAATATATATTAGTGCGGTGATCATGTTCAACCTATAAAATTAGTAACTTTGCTTGACCACGTGTGAACATTTTTTGCTTGACCACATGTGTGAACACTCGTTTTTTCCTTAAAGGTCTGTGAAGATCTGCACTCCAGGGAGAAGGGAGGATGTGCCCATGACTCCAAAGCGGACTCCAGCACGTTTTGGTCTTTAGGTCGGCATGTCATACCAGCATATCATCCTATAGATCTCAGAGATGGAGGAGAAGTGTAAATTTCCCTGAATGCGTATTTCCTTGTTCAGGCCAGCAGTAGGAGCACTTGTATAAGGGATGTAAGGGTAAGAGAGAGACTCTGGGATGGTAACATAAGTCTCTTTCTCTCTTTTTCTCTCTGTGTACCTAGAGATTCAGATTCATAAACAGTCTTTCTTGTCAGAACCTTCAGGTTCAATGTAATACTGCTTCACATAATTTGTTTGCAGAAAAAAGGCTGGCCTTTATTTTTTTTTTTGTTTCGTTTTCTGACAAGCCCTTCCCAGTCTTCATTTTTGTAGAGAGCTCATGTCAGCTGTGCGTTTTATATAGAATTTTTTTTTTTTAGCTTTCAGTGATTTGTGAAATACTGTGCTCAGTTAAGTGTGCTCAAAATCCCTTGGGCTTTAGATTTTCATGAAAAAAAAAAATCCATATATTTACTGTGTGTGTCAAAAACAGTGATGTATATTTTAAAATAAGCAGTGTCTTGTTCAGTTGCCTCGGACATGTTTAATGTTTATTAAGAATTGTGAAACTGTATTGTATTGTCAAACTCTACATTGGTCAGAACCAGCAGTCTTGGATTTGATAAGACTGCTAATGCTTGAATGGGTCCTCTGTAAAGTCTGGGCGCCAGATGCTTCTCATGTTGCATTTGTGTGGTGGCAAAGAGGCCCACCGGACCACTTGGAATAACACTTGCAGGGTTAGGATGCTTTTAGGATGGGCACGTTTTCGGATGGACTTACAACTTGTTTGGTGTCTGAGCAAAAATGGCACAAGCCTTTTCAAGTCAAATATTACAGACACTTAAACATGGGAGTGAACTGTACAATCTAAATGAAAATAATGCATTGAAATGTAAGAAAAAAAGGTGGTCTTGCTTAAAGTCACCTGAAATGTGTTTGATGTGTAAATAATAAGAAAAACGTCATGTCCACATTTGTAATCATTTCATAATTACAGACAAAACTTCAGTGCTGTTGTGGATGTTCTTGCATTTACCATTTCTTTGGTCATGATTGATGTTTCTATGGATATTATAAAAGTATCATTTCTGCTATTAAATGTTTGCAAACAGGAACTTTGTCATTTTTTTTATCATAAACTTTCCCCACAGAAGCTATTGTCTTAAATGTGTACCAAACATAAGTACTGTAAAAAAGAAAAATATACCCAAAAAAAAGTTATTTACAGCAGAGAGACCATGTTCTCCCCTAAAACAGCTGATTGGTAACATCAAAAATGACGGACTCCTCCGTCTCAGGAAGAGGGTTCCGACCTGTGCGACATCCACTGAAATGATCAAAAAGATGAACGCTGAGATGCAGAACTGAGAAAATCTTAAAGGAATATGACTGACCTTTTGCTGTCAGCATCATATACACACGAAGCTCTTTCAAATAATTTTTTTTCCTGAGCTGGTGCGTCATGTTCTATAAAGTGCTGGGGTTCCTGAATCCACTTTGTCACAAAGGTGATTCCTAAATGGTAGAGTGAGCTTCACACAAAGCACTCTCTCCACCAGTCTACCAGTGAAACTGGATGGTTGTGTTGGTAACCTGTGTTTATACTACACTGTTTTGCCAAACGAATGCACCAGAACTGGACACTGATTAGAGCTGTATAAATAATTCTATAGTATTCTGAGGTTTTAGCATAGGAACCTATGACCGTCATTCAATCATTGTCAAGTTTGAGCAAAGGTGTGCAAATCACGAGTAGTAACAAATGGCAGAAGCCGTCAATGAGGCCACGTTTATATACTTCCGTCTTTGCATCCATCCATATGAGAGTATAAACATTTTCAGTAAAAATAAAAGGATTATTTCTGTAAATAAGCACCCACTTGAACGTGTTCATTACTGGGCTCAATGAGAGAGCTCTAATATTCTTATTTTTTTTTTCTGAGTGCTTCAGCACGTTCCCTCTCACAAACACTGGAACTAATTCAATTACTCACCACAGCCAAGGATTTTCAATCAGGGCCTGATCAGGCAGAGAGGTGCTCTGACATTTTCTAATTATAATGATGATCAATGATCCTCGTTGGTTAAACAAAGCCACGTCCTTGCGACCGTGCGCCAGCACTGCGTGATTTTTCTACAGGATTTTGTATTCCTCTGGCACACGAGCAGCATGGTGAGAGAGGAGGTCACCGATGCATTAATGATTAAAGAACATTAATGAGCTGAGTGTTGACGTGATAAAGTTGGATGTGGGGCCGGATTGGGCCCGCTTCCCAAAAAAGCAGCCAAGTGTTACCAGCTATATAAAGTAAACTGCTTCCTTCTAATCTTTCATAGCATGTAAAATCCAACATACCCATGTTTAGCCTCTGGTTCTGATGTAACATTTGGCTACATCTCTGCATGTCACCCACCTAATCTGGGGTCTTCTGCACAGACTCTGGCAGACTTAGCACATGTTGGCAGATACAAGGCTACCAGTAAACTCCTGAGGTTCTAGCAGCAAAATAAAACTGACGATCATCTGGACAACATCTGGATCACAATCCTAGTCAGTCAATAGCAAGACGGTTTGATATGAACAAACTCAGACAAGTCGAAATGAACAGCTTCAGCTGTGCAGTGGTAGGTTTCGAATTCCGCTGCTGCTCTGGAAATTTGCTCAAGGTCGAGGATGTGTCCGATGCCAGAGCTGTTTTCTACTACCTGTTCTACTAGAGGAAAATACCCCTCATAAACAGTGCCTGTGAACCGTAAAGCCAAACCACCCCAGTGAGCCAGAACATTATGACCACGCACAGATTACTGCACATCTCAAGGTCTGGGATCGATTAGACACTTGGCTTTCGAAGTCAGTGTCTTGGATGTGGGAGAAATGGGCAGGTATAAAGACGTGGGTCGTCTCTTCGAGGCTCGTGGGGGTGTTTTCCAGGACAGCAGCAGAGCCGACTGGCAGTGATCCGAGGCTTCAGCCGATTTGTAGGGTCCGAACCAGTCGAAGAAAACATCACGTGGACATGAGCATCATGGAGGCCTGGCTGAATGAATCACGTTTTCTTTAACATTGTGTGTTCTTACCTTTGGAAGAGGCGGCACCAGGATGCTCTATGGGAGCTTGAGTCCAGGCATTCATGTTGATGTTACTTTGATACAAATCACCTATCAGCACACTGCTGCAGACCAAGTACACTGGACAAAAGTATTGGGACACACCTCAATCACTGAATTCAGGTAGGCCTCTTACTTCCAATGAAGGACAATCTTACTACTTCAGCAGACTAAGACATTTTGGACAACACCATGCTTTCAACTTTGTGGACCCAGTTTGGGGAAGAACCTTTTCTACTCCAGTATGACTGTGTCCCAGTGCACAAAGCAAGATCCATAAAGACGTGGCTGGAGGAGTTCAGTGTGGAAGAACTTGACTGGTCCACACAGAGTCCTGACCTCAACCCCAT
>JBBPCX010000038.1:5675820-5687514 GCA_037974365.1 Hydrocynus forskahlii
AACACCTGTTAATTAAACACCATTCCAGGTCGATTCCTCATGAATCTGACTGAAAAAATGCCAAGAGTGTGCAAAGCGGTCATCAGAGCAATAGGTGATGTTTTCAATATTAAACCAAAAATAAAAACAAGGGAAATCGTTGAATGAGAAGGTGTGTCCAAACTTTTGATTAGTAGTGTAGTCTATTCTTTGATGAAACACATCAAGCTATCATACCTCCTTCTGTTCCTTGCCCTCCCGCATGATTCTGTTTGACAAGCGATTTCATCTTTTATGTTGAAACTAAACAATACAAGTGAAATCATACTGCAGGGATGACTGCATATAGGCTTTAATTCTAGTCTAGAGAAACATAGTGCAGGGACTCCAAATCTTGGGTGACTTGCGGCCTTCACAACCAACTACAAAAGCTTCTTCAGCCTCTGAGGAGATTTAACAGATCATTGTTTGCATTTGGACTATCCTAATGAAATTGTTGTTGTCATTTGGCAGCTACAGAATGCCGAATGAAGCCAAAGAGACTAAAAGTGCAAAGGGACTGGCTCAGTTCAATAGGTTTAAAGTGACAACGTAAATCGCTTTGCTTCAGAGCTTCACTGGACAAGCCTGGCAACAGGTACTCACTGCTGTACCTGTATCATTTGGTTTTATTCTTAGTGTTTCCCTTTTTTTCTTTCATTTCCATGTCTAATACTACGATCAGTTTAGTTATTTGAACAATCATAACCTACTCCCCATAAGGAAAGACTTGCTCCTGATTGGATGAGCTGCCCTACTGGTCGTATCCATCTCTCTCTCTCTCTTATCTCTCTCTCTCTCCCCCCATCATCAACCATTTGTTTTTTCTCAGTCAAGATGGTCACTTAGAAGGCCCAGTCTTGGGATTTTACCTTTTAAAAGACTCACATGGATCCCGGTTTTCATTCCAAATTAAAACACAACATTTTAAACAAACAAACAAGCAAACAAAAAAATAAATACAACAAACTTTCCATTATAGAGGAAAACCGGAAGATCCAATGTACTGGATGTCACTCTCTTCTTCACTGCTGTCCCACTCAGGCCAATCTATTTGTTTTTATTTACTGTTTCCTTTATCCCCCCTAACCCCCAGTGCCACTTACAGGCCTGCAGGCTTTCTGCATGTCCCACAACATTAGCTGGGCTTCATTTACTTACACAGCCAGAGCAAACAAACTGAGCCCCTGGTCCCTGCTTTTCCGGGCTTTCGTTTCTCTCGCTCTCTCTAACACACACACACACACACACACACACACACAGGCTCTCTGGGTGATTAGTCAAGAGAGCTATGGTCTCTGGGGCAATTATGCACTCAATGCTCCAGTAGCCCTTCCTGTCAACTTCTCTTTGCCTAAAACTCTGCAAACAGTGGAACTCACTAAAGTACAGTAAAGTGCAGCACTTTCTGAGCAGGTCAGTGACTCCAGCACTGACATTAACACGGCTAAAGCTGCATGTCCTAACGGCGGGGTGGAGGCAGGTTGGTGTGTGAAGAGTGCAGAATGGAGCGAGAAGACAGGAGGTGATGGCAGCAGTCACTGAACCTGGAAGTGGGTCATGAGAACAGACACTGGAGAGCCTTAGAGGAAGAGTCAACACAGCCCTGGCTGATTGAGCTCATTTGCCACTTTGCTTCTGCTGAAAAGTTCCCCCCAAACTTTCCCTTTCCAATTTCACATTGGGAAATTATATCACACCCTATTAGAGAAGATAAGCCTGCGCCCACAGAGGTGGATCATTGAGAGGACAGGCCTTACAGAGCGAGCTGGCTAAAAGCGACACTGAGACCCAGTCTAACTAGCAGACACCTTTTCACTGCGGCTGATAGAAATATCATCCCGATCTCATCTCATTAGCCATACTGATTATCACTTAGGGGGAGAGTGGGCGAGAAAGACGGAGGTGGGATTGGTGGGGTGATGATAGAGAGAGAGAGAGAGAGAGAGAGAGAGAGAGATGGATGTGACTGGTAGGGAAGCGATTAGGAGCAAGTCTTTCATTATGAAGAATAGGTTATGCTTATTCAAATATCACTACCGATCGTGGAATTTGTTCAGGAATGACAGAAACACCTCACTGAAGGCCGGCATTCGTGAGGCTTCATGACACGTGTGTGAAAACTTTCATGACATAAATATTCCTGCATAAATATTGACAAAGGCTTATTGCAACAAACATTATAGAATATTCAGGCGTGACATAAAAATGCTAATTAATGCTCTGATGGACAACTGATACATTTTAATAAATATTAGTAGGTTTACGCCAGTTGTCATGAAAGGTTTATGTAGTCTTTTAAGTGCTGGCCTTCAGCGAAGTGCTTTCAAAAAGTCTAATAAGCAGTCCAAAGGTCCGCGGCTGGTTGTCTCTGTCCGTATTTGAGAATCACATGGGTTTTATTCTGCCCAAATTAGGCTTCTCCAATTCTACCCCCTAGCTAGAACTGCTCCTATCACTCAGAGAGCCACTGCTCTTGAGAGTATAAGCATTAACTCATTAGTTTAGAAATTAAGAAACATCCCCTAGCACTACCCTCTAACATATCATTGTACCAAGATGTGTCTCAGTGAATTTGTGTATTTGTGTATTTAATATTTGGCTTGCCATTTAAAGTAGAAGACCATACAGCATTTAATTCTAATAAAAATGTTGTAAAACAGTTGAAAAGCTGAATATTGCTTGTCAGGAAGAAATTCTCTTGTATTTTTAATAAACTGCCCACCCCGACAATGCACACTGCAACAGATGCAATGCAATGTACAGGAGAATTAAGAATCATGACCCAAAGCTTTTTTCTCTGAGCCACAAAAATCTATTTTAGCTCCAAAACAATCCATCTTTGAGCCACAACATCTCTCTACAGCTCCGAGCAATGCACTGTGGTGTTTTCTGTGCTGTGAAAATACACACTGCCCAGTTCCTAAGGAGATCTGCTGACAGATATAAACACTGTTTGAAACGTACCTTCCAAAATTCATGAAGTCTCATATTTAGAAGAATGATGCTGGCATCAGTACTCACAGTGCAGAGGGCTGGTGGTTGTGCAGCTGGACTAAAGTGCTCCTCTGATCACTCGAGCTCTGTGCTTGGAAGGCCTGCAACAAAAGCAACTGGTATGACCTCTCCATGAACTTCCGAGCACTGAGGATAAGTGCTCTTAGCTGCTCCGTGGAGTAAATCTTAAGGAAGATTCTGTAAAAAACACCTTGTGTCTTTCTACGTCCATCTTGCGCTCATCCAGCTCGGCCTTCATCTTCCTGATCTCTGCCTGCAGCTTCTCCACGCTCTCCTGCAGATGACTGGAAGAAGACAGAGCCCATTTCTGCATGGTAGCATCATGTTTAGACTGGAGCACATTGTAATAGAATATAGTTTACAGTTCAGGTATCTGAGAAAGTGATATGTAAAGCTATTTATCCAGGCAGAGGAACCTTAATAAATATTATTAAAAATGATTTACACAATACATTGTGAGTTTGTGTGTGTGTGTGTGTGTGTGTGTGTGTGTGTGTGTGTGTGTCTGTGAACTTAAACATATTTACTGTCTTTACATTTATTTGTATTAATGTTCTAATCTGTGTTGCATAGTGAATATTAGAGGAAAGAGAGACTCAATACTACTAGCGTAGCATCAGAAATAACTGGGAACAAAGGGAAAATTACTCAAGACAACATTTATGAACAACACTGACAAATGTCATCAAAGCATTAGTACTATAGCACTGCATAGATTCAATAAAAAAAACACACAGATGCTATACAGTGCTTGATTTGTTGTATTTAGATATTTTTCACATTAAGATTTTATATTTCAATAGTATCTTTCTGTATATTGTATAAAGTACACCCATTTAAAGTACCTCTTGTGAACAAAGTGAAAGTATTACTAGTGCTTACTCTTTTTCAGCTGTGAGATGGATAATCTTCTTGCTCTGTTCTTTGATTCTGAGTCCAAGCTTCTCATTAGTCTGTCTGGTAGGGGGAGTAGAGTACAGCAGTTATAATGAAGGGTGATGTTCAGTGCACAGACGAATACTGTGTCAGGCAGGCAATACAGCAGCAGGGAGGGGGCTTGCAAGAATTAGAGAGAAACCGCAACATTTCACCGAAACAAAGAGGTAAAAAACATGGTTATGGTTCGGGTTCAGAAATAATTGTGCTTGAAATCCCACATTTCACCACAATTGCATTTAATTTGAGTTTTACTGGTATGGGACTGTTCAAAATATTTTAAAAACACACTGAACACACAGATGCATTTTGAAGATGTAAGTGCCCTCATTCATGCTTTACTAAATGTTATTGTAATTGGTCAAAATCAATTTTGGCGTTTAAAAAAACTCCTGTAGACGCATTATTAATCCCTAATGTACAGGTGCCTAGAATCAAGTGGTGCCTTATATGAAAATCATGGCTTATGCTGGTATTAACTGTACACCACAGGGGATTTTTTCTCCACTGGTTATGTGATCTTACTTTTGCTCCTTCACCCACTGGTTCACATTGGTCACCACCAACTCGCTCTCATGGTGCAGGCGGGAGCTGTCACAGCGAGCGTCGCCCAAAGCCTGCCTCAACACCTCCACCTCAGCCGCAGCCGCACTGTACCGCTGCTCTATAGAGTCCATTTGCATGTGTAAGGCCTCCACCTGCAGAGACAGAGCGGCAAATATGATGTGAGGAAAAATCAATGCTTGAGACCATGAAATTGGAGTGAAAAACTGTGGTACGAGCAGATTGTGTGTGTTTGTATTAGAGCTGCACAATATAAGATTAGATATTATTAGTCCCACAAGTGGGAAATCTGCTTTGTTACGGCAGAGAGTGGACAGAACAAAGTTAAGAGCAGCACAAAATAAGGAAACAATAGAAGAGAATAAAATACTATACCAACAGTACAGTGTAAAATGTACACTCTACAATCCAGAAATATAAATATGGACATCTATATCGTAAAACATATACATATATGTATATGTAAACTATATGTAAACTAAATGTAGACTTAGGCAAGCTGTATGTATGTACACAATGAGTATATAATAGGCATAATATACTATACTGTAATACCAGTATTGCAAAGATATTGCGACTTGGGTCATGATTCCTAAACACACATATTGAAAATAATATGTATAATAAATTCTTATATAGTACACACACAACACACACACACATGCACACACATAACAAAAGAAAATATAAAAATTCCATATGAACTCAAAAAAGTCACAAAATATGTGCCAGAATTACTGGCTCCCCCTCATTTTGTGCAACCCTCTTTTGGCTACACTATAGTACTGAATCTTCTCTTGTAATGTATAGAAAGGATTTTCAGGCATTCCTCAATGCAGATCTTGATCTTGTGTGTCAGGGTACTGGGTTGGCCAAGGCAAAAGCTTGGTTTTGGGTTCATTTAACCCTTTATGCGTGGATTTTGATGAGCGCTTGGATCACTGTCCACAACCAAGATTTAGCTTCTCAGTAGGGACAGACGGATTTAGATATAAAATCACCTGGTGCTGCCTAAAACATGATGTAGCTTCTGCAGTATCCCTACTGCCAAGGACAACATTGTGATAAATACTAACAAATGATATACTGCGCATGCCAACAGTGTGTATTTATGCATATGGCTGACCTGAGCTACTTTCGAGTGGTAGTTCTCTCTCAGGGAGGCAATCTCCACCTTCAAGACCACAATCTCGTCCTCTCTCGACTGTAGGGCTGCTAGCTGCTGCTGACCCCAGAGCTGAGAGCGGGCCAGCTGGGAGCTCAGCTCTGTCAGGCGCTCCTCAAATGTTCGAGCCTGGAGGACAACACAGCAGAAGGCACGTAAACCTCTAAAATCTCTTTCATAATATTTGTTAAAAAGTGCAAAACAGCATTCAGAGCTTTAAAGGGTCCACATCATGGACAACAGTATATTGTACAAAATTCTGACTGGGCACAAAACAGGGCAGCCGATCAGAACGGGCTGACTTTCTTGTAAAGGTACAGAATTAAAAATGTTTTCTTCATAAGTAATAAAGAGGTCAGCAAAATGGTCATGTAAAAATGAAATTCTGATCATGTTTTTGTGTCTAACACCACATCAATGTCAAAAAGTGGAATGGGGAAAGTAAAATACAAGGAAAATGTAGGATGGCCCTATATTCCGGGATTAAGAACTGGGATGTAGTCAGTGTGGGCAGTAATAATACATACTGTTTACATATTACACACACAATGTCACCATTAAATAATATGCTGATCAAGATTGTTATTTTACATGCTCAGTTACATTAAATTGCATGTCTGGAGCATGTATGCCTTAACCTTTTTTGTTGTATGTAATATATAATAGTTCTATGTAATACTGCCAGTGATTTACTGTGCTTTTTTTATTGCAATTAAATTTAACTGGCAATTCAACAAAACTCCACATCACCTTACTCTCATTTTAAACTTAAATAATCATGTCTTAGTGCTGATGTAAATGAAAGAATGAGAGATAATAGAGTCATAGTTAGTCGGTTGTGCCTGTGTGTGTGAGAGTGAGTGTGTGGGAGTACACTGAAAATGTCTCACATCACCACAATGACCTTTACACAAGCCTTGAGCACCTTTAATGCAGAAGAGAGCCAATAAAGATAATGAAAAAAGCAAAGGCAATTAAAGTGGAGTGTGTGTGTGTGTGTGTGTGTGTGTGAGTGGAGTAAGTAGGTTAAGAGGCAGAGACAGAGAAAAACACACTGTGTGTATGCATACAAACATATGATCCACATATTTGCGTCACATAAGACGTACTTACAGACGACATACACACCTCAAAAGTAAAAGTGAACACAAAACAAACGAACGGCTCCCTCTTCGCTCCACGCCGGCCCCCCCTGACTGCTGCATTCCACTAAACCAGCAGGAGTCATTACTGGCCTTGCTGTGATACAGCTGCAGCAAGAGCAATTATTTTTAAAAGACAGAACTGAAAACTGACACACGGCACAGTGCACACACGCCCAGGAATAATCATCATTCCTGGTGTCTGGTGAAAGGAGGATGAGGCTGTGGGTGGGGAGCTGGAATGAGGGGGTGCCGGCTATTTACACCTATTCCTTTTTTTTAGCCTGTAGAGTTAGCCTGGCCGCAAAAAGACAAGGCTGCTTTTCCTAAACGTATGGAGGGGGCAGACAGAGTGCAGCACTGACAGGAGGAAGCAGGATGTTGCTGAGCCCAGAACAGAAGAAAGGGGAGTGGGGTGGGGGGTACACTGACTGTGCACTACCACCGTTACACTCCAATCAATGTAGCTCATCACATGCTTACACTGTCCAGCATTCAGTTCTACAGAATGGAACAAACTGAACTATTCAAATGGACTCAAATGGAACCAAAGTGTTATTCAATAGTGGGAGGAACTGTATGGTATCATGCAATTTCCTTTCAGTGGAAAACATTTCTGATTTGACATGACACTATACAATATTACAGGCTTCAGCAAGATCGGCTAATACAATAGTGTTCACATTGAGAGACACATAATGTCAACAACATAGGCCTGTGATGGGTAACCAGTTACTGAGGCAACAGCCCCTACTGACAATAAAAACTTATTTACTGCAGGTTAATTAAATTAGTAATGAATGTATTACATTCAACTTATATCAAGACACTAACATTCCCACATGGGAAGATAACTGAACATTTAAAATTTTTAAGATGACGTGATATCCTACTTTCACTTCACATTCACTGCACCAAGAATGGATGAATAGAGCTGTACTAGCTATAGATGCACACGACCAGTCAAAAGTTTGGACACACACCTTCTCAATCAATGTTTTTTCTTTGTTTTTATTGTTTTCTACACTGTAGATTAATATTGAAAACAAACAAAATAATGAAGGAACACACAGAATTATGTAGTAAACAAAAAAAAAGAGTTAAACAAACCAGAATATGTTTTGTAATAAGGTAATGATGGACTGATGTTTCTTTTTCCTTAGTTAAGTGGTTCTTGCCATAATGTGCCGTAGAACCGTAGTGGAACAGGATCACTAACTGTGTACCAACCCGACCATCACAACTGATGATCCCAGACACATTAAGAAGGCAAGAAACTCCACTAATGAACTCTTGATGAAGAAACTCCTGTTAATTAAACACCATTCCAGGTCGATTCCTCATGAATCTCACTGAAAAAATGCCAAGAGTGTGCAAAGCTGTAATCAAAGCAATAGGTGATGTTTTCAGTATTAATCTACAGTGTAGCTAATAATAAAAACAAAGGAAATCATTGAATGAGAAGGTGTGTCCAAACTTTTGACTGGTACTGTATATCCGTTCATGTGTCTGGAAACATTACATGTGATGTGATGCAGATGTGTGTTCCACTGTCAAATAAAAGGTAAAGAAATGGAAACGTAATGATACCCTTAACAATATCATATCGTCATACTGTCCACCCTAGTATGGTAGGAGGCGGGGAGATCAGTTTATATAAAAGACAATAGGAAGCCCTGAAAAAATACACTTAATTTGTGAGGTTTTTCAGTTATTAACACTCAGTAATACTCAACAAAAATGAGTGGTGGGTGAGTAATCTCACCTCGTCCTGAGAGAGTCTGCTCTCACTGAGCAGTTTCTGCAGCTCTCTGGCCAGCTGTGTGTTCCTCTCCTGCAGTGCCGTCCTCTCCTCGGTGTGCTGGAGCACACGCTGCTGCAGGCGTGGCACCTCCCGACTGCGCTCGGCCAGCTGTACCTCCGGTAAAGAGACAGGGGTGAGATTTAAAACCTGTGGTACACAGAAGCACTATAGGAGCAGCCTTCAGGCATCCAGCAGCTCCGCGATCTTATCGTGAGAGGCCTTTGCTGAGGTCGGCTCCAGTTTCAAACCTCTAACACCCCACTTGGCCAAGGTATGACAAATATGCACATTAAAAACGCTGATTTAGCGTTCATACTTTACCTTTAACTTGTGTTAATCCTTGTTTATGCTGTTTTACTTTCTGTTTTACATTTGGGCTCAGATCTGTGTTTTTACATTTAAAATTGTACTTACTTTTATATTTATTTTGACTTTACTTGTACTTAGTTTTATTTTTATGTGCGTTTAAGAAATGTTCAGATTTGTGTTTAATTTAAAATTGTACTGTTTTTTATGTCTGCATGGTCATAAAAAGAGCAGTTCAGGATACATTTCAATGCGTGTTGTACTTGTGTAACTATGCATGTGACAAATAAAGAATCTTGAATCTATACATTTCAGAACGTAATTTTCAGCCCCATATAGTGCATGTGGGAAATCTAAGCTGGAAAAAGCCAGTTTTGAATTCATCGTGGTTGTGATTTACATTTGACTGCCTATATAATTCAATGATAAAGAATATTGAGCCTTGCCTCCAGTTTTTCCACTGCACAATTGTAAACAAAAACTGACCCAATGAAACACTGAGGGAAATCACAGTTCTAATTCATTTTCCACATGGTTGGAATCTTCTGTGTTTAAAGATTTCATTTTTATTTTTTATTTTATGAAACTTTAAAAAGTACAATTTGTCTAATTAGCCTATCATGTGTGAAAATATGAGTAAACACTAACGATCTAATGGCACAACCAGTGCTTCTTAACTAGATTATGGCATCTTAGCAAGCTCTCATAGAGTTTATATACTAAAAATAGCAATTGATATCAACATAACCCCTCTAACTCTCTCACAGGTGCGCTTACTGGTAATGTAGTAGTGCTTAGTGACTTTTTATTCACCTGGCAAAAAAACCACCTAAATTGCTGTTGGCCTCAGCTGCAGGTGAAAAAGACCCTCAAGATACCAGCGATCTTGAGCAGGCACCAAGAACCATAAACACCAAACCCTTGGGTAATGGACTGATGGCCAATGGAAAAAGCATAACTCTTTCTGGTGCCAAAGATTCTGGTATGTTGTGCAGTGGGAAAAAACCCAAAGAGATGAAGCAAAGCAGTTACATAAAGATGAATTATGATTTTTGGTACATTAAAAAACACTAAAAAACAAAAAAAAACATACAACAAAATATTGAATATGTACCCTTCGACGTGATACGCTTTCCCAAAAGTTTCTTAGACTCCTGACCTCTTGGCTGAGCTTTTCTATTTGGACGTCCCTGCTCTCACGCTCTCTCCTGCACTGCTGCAGCTCCGCTCGCCTGCCTGCGTCTTCCTCTTCCAGCCTGAGGGTGGCACTCTGCAGCTCAGACACGCGCTCCTGCAGGGTGTTCGTCAGTCGCTCCTGCTCACTCAGCTACACACACACACACACACACACACACACACACACACACACACACACACAGAAACAAGACAGACAGCTGACACTCAGGAACGGCATATCAACAGCCTCCATCGTGTGTAACAGCAGGAGCATCAAAGCGCTAGATAAAGTCGACAAGAGCGGAAAGATGGAGGCCACTGTTGGCAGATTAGCCCACCCGGGTGGGCAGATGAGAGATGGATTCCTTTATGCATGGCAGATATTAAACTGGGATTAAGGAGATTAACCTCCAACTGTAATTGAGCGAGAAACTTTTTGCACCAGATCTATTAAACTTTTAAGAGATAGGGAATGTGTTTAGATTTAATTTTCAAACAGATGAACAGTCCATAGGTTGCTGTGCTTCATGCTGACATTCAAGAAAAGAAATTCCATTTCTCCATGATTTGCGCAGGTCTGGGTCACATTTCACTAAACCGTTTCGTGGGAGGCTTGGAATTAATTACTATGTTCTGAAGCACAAATTCAGGGAAAGAAATGAAATGATTTGGTAGAGAATTGCTTGAGGGGGTAAACAGCTGAAAGCCTGCAAAGCAAACTGGTAAGCAGTGAATGCTACTGTTAATGCAAATTCCAATCTGATTCCCTTATAAAAACATATAAATATTACTTTTAACAATGTTCCGTCGAAACTACTGCACACTCACCACCTGCTTTCCTAGAAGCATCGATATGTCCACTCACTCGCCACTATATTAAAATTTTCCTTACTGGTGATGAAACATTCTTGCTAGTGGTCTCTTAAAGGAGGACAGACCACTAGCACTAGCACCATCACCAAAACAGTTTACATGAATATCTAGTGAAAGAATGGTGCCCAGTTCATCCATGCAGAATTTTTCCCAGTTTGCACTGAAGCTGTTCAACCCAACTTTATGCTGTTTCTTTAATTTGTCACTTTTCTGTAGGAGACCACCATGGACAGTATGGAGTAGAAAATGGCCACTAACAAAGGGTTTGAGTGTGGCTAGCACATATTATACACCAACAGATGAGCTCCAACTATGCACCAGTAAGATGAACCCAAAAGTTAGGAGGCAACTGAGTGGATTTATATATTTTACAGAATAAGTAGCACAGATTACATTGTGTTTAATATGCATACACATACACTACCAGTGAAAAGTTTGGACACACCTACTCATTCAAGGTTTTTTCTTTGTTTTTATTATTTTCTACATTGTTGATTAATATTGAAAACAAACAAAAAAATGAAGGAACACATAGAATTATGCAGTAAACAAAAGAAAAGGAGTTAAACAAACCAGAATACGTTCTGTAATAAATTAATGATGGGCTGTTGTTTGTTTTTACTTAGTTAAGTAGTTCTTGCCATAATGTGGAGTAGAACCATAGTGGAACAGGATCACTAACTGTGTACCAA
>JBBPCX010000038.1:5687614-5697780 GCA_037974365.1 Hydrocynus forskahlii
AAATGCCAAGAGTGTGCAAAGCTGTCATCAGAGCAATAGGTGAAGTTTTCAGTATTAATCTACAATGTAGCCAATAACAAAAACAAAGGAAATCGTTGAATGAGAAGGTGTGTCCAAACTTTTGACTGGTAGTCATGTGAGTGTGTATGTGTGTGCACCTGTTTTCTTGTTACTTCCAGGTCAGTTTTGAGCTGGTCTCTCTCAGCCCCCAGGCTGCTCTCTCTGTGGCTGAAGCTCTGTGCCCAGTCCAGCTGCTCCTTCTGCCTGGCCTGCTCCTGTGCCATCTCCGCCCGCAGAGTCTGAGCAGCCTCCACCTGCTCTTTTAGCTGAACCACAAGACACACAAACAAAGACGCACATCTTAACATAGTGCTCCTCCACCACAGCACTAACTCCAATCAATACCGATCGATACAGAGGATCATAACTTCCCGGAAGACTCAGTGAAGCATCCTGCTCGATAAGCTGGCCATTTAAAGCCTGAGCAGTGCTACTGAGGCGGTTGAGCCGCTCGTACCTGCTCCTGAAGCCGAGTGAGCGTCTCTTTGCTGCCGATCAGCTCCTCCTGGAGTGCTTGGTTCTCCTGCTGCAGCCATGTAGCTTCCTGCTGGGCCTCAAGCTGAGCCTGCCTGCTTCTGCTGGCCTCCCCTTTCACTTGCTCCAACAGACTCCTACAACGCAGTCACAGCATCCCAGTTGTTTGTCATTGAAAACACCTTCAGCCTTAAGTGGTGCCCTATATACAGGGGTTGACATAATTTGTTATACTACTCTAATGAGTACCTAGATGAATGAATTGGTACGCACCAAAATGTAAAAAAAAATGTTTAATCCTCTGCTGTTTTTTTTTATGTTGATTTTGTGGCAATATATATCTTTTTGTGCATTTTAGTGCGAAATTAACAAGAAAAATATAATTTATTAATAGTGTGACAAATATTAACCGAAGTATCCCGTAAAACTATTGGTTTTTAGTGTCCTGTCAAAAGAACACAAAGAAATTGTATATGAAAGCTTGTCTTAGGATGGTGAAACACCCCGATAGTCAGAGACGGGAGGTTGAAAGCAGCCAATCCGAGAGCGTTATTTATTTCCTCCTTGCTGCTGATTGGCTGCATCCCTGTGACGCATCTCTGACCGGTGCCGTCCAGCATTCCCGCATCAGAACAGAACGTGGAGATATCTTGAATTTACCTTTACATTTTTTAAGGGTAATGTATTAGCCTGAGTTTAAAATGAAATAAAAGTGTTGTGGGAGGCATATTTAGGGTTTAGACTACAAAAATCTATAGGCATTTTTTTACACATCACAAATTTGCGGGTTTTTCACAATTCGTTGGTGCTCTTGAAACGTAACTGTAACTCTTTTATGCTCTCTATAGCTTCAAATCGGATGGTACACACTTCTAATGAATTTAAAACGTTTTTTTTAAGTTTTCCTCACCTGAGTGGTGGTAATTAGAGATCCAGTATGAAGATTCGCTTTCGCACTGTGAAGACCGATAACTGCCGCGCATTTTTCTGTACATCCCGTGCATGCATACCGCTTACGTTAACCCCTGGCTATACAGATGTACAGTTACAGACTGTTGTCATGCAATGTGTCTGCTGACCTCTACCGCTTACGTTAACCCCTGGCTATACAGATGTACAGTTACAGACTGTTGTCATGCAATGTGTCTGCTGACCTCTACCACATTCATCATGAGATCAATTTCTGAGGTCACAGCAACACTGTCAAACTAGGCATTGCTAACAAGCTGGTGGATCTTTCTCAACGGATGGTGATATTTTGAAAATTCAACACTTAATGCCACTGCATGTCTGATATATTTAAATAACATCATCAATTGCCAAGGAGAAAGCAGTGCATAAAAGTCAATCAAAGAGTGGATGGGCTGGAAGTGTGTGCTTAAGAAACTGGTCTTTTATTCCTGCTTGTCACGCTGAAGTCATTTCCTTCACAACACATAACACCCTCTCTCCATTGCATCATCAATCAAAGGGAAACTATGTCTTGATTGGAGCACAATGTCACGCTGAAAGAAAAAAGGAGAAAGGGAAGGAGGGGTGTTGGACATAATCAGACAAGGCAAGCCTGAACATTTAATGAGTGAGCAGTGAAGCTAATTATGAGAGGGGCGGTGGACGATCTGGAGCATGAGTGATGGAATCAAGAGAGGTGGCCAGAGAATGTTTACAGTCAGGTGAAGCAACTAATCCAATCCCAAAACTCACTCACTCTCTGTCTCTTTCTCTCTCTCTCTCTCTCTCTCTCTCCCTTTTAAAGAGGCATCAACTCAAAGTCACCATGGCGTCCAAAATCACTTTACGGATGGACACACTTGGCTGAGACACAAAAGACGACAGCGTGTCCCCTTTACGAAATTTTTCCCCTTTACTGAGCACAAATACTGCACGTGAAAACAAGGAGATAGAAATAAAGAGAAAGAGTGAAAGAGAGAGAAGAAACAGAAGAAGTGCGAGAGTAGGATAGAGAGAGATAGAGCGTGAGAGAGGAAGAGGGAGAAAGAAGAGAGAAAAACAGGGATAGAGAAACACAGAAAGAAAACAGAAGGAGTGAGACTGAATAAAATGGACAGAGAAAAAGATGGAGTTTAGAGACAGAATTAGAGGAAAGACAGGAAGGGGGGGGGGAAGAAAGAGAAGGAAGAGAGAGAGGAAGAGGGAGAAAGAAAAGAAAGGATGAAAAAATCAGAGAGAGGAATGGAGTGATAAAGAGTAAAAAAACTACAAAGAAAGACAAAGCCCAGGAGTTCACTCGTTCCCTTCTGTTAGCTTGTTCACTGACCCCCAACACACAGCAGTCTCAGTTCAGCACTGCAGACCAGAGACAAATACAAGTCAATCAAACTACCAAACAGACACCTGGAACACTGGGACAATGCAATCAAATCACCGTCTAAACTACAGAGCTATTGGGCTCTAAACAGAGCGTGTGAACTGAGTATCTCATTACTATTAGAGATCCACAGCAGAGACAAATCCTGGCCAAGCACAAGCAGGGTGACCCCAGTCCGACCCGAGAAACGAGCTGCAAGAAATCCTGGCGGCATTGGAGAGGAAAGGCTGTGGGGTCCAGACATTCAAAATGCTCACGGAAAATTAAGCAAAACATTTAAAAAACACCCTCACAAACGGAGTCATTTTGACACAATCTGAACATGTATCACCACTAACCTACATGCCACCGCACGAGTAGGCACGCTCCACACCTCAACTCCACAGACCACAAAGTCCCTCAGTGAATATAGGAACTAAAATATGACCTGTATACTTGTATTATTTATTCTTGTCATCATTAGAATGATCAGATTGTGTTTATGATGTGCCATAATTATTATTAGCATTAATACTATTATAAACTCAGTTTGTTGTTTGTTTCATATATTATGTTTTAAACTTTACTGTACTTTGACAGCATTGCTCTTAAAACCACACCAATGCAGCTACACAGAACTGAATTAAGAGAAAGAAAGAGAGAGAAACATAAAGAGAGAGAGAGAGAGAGGAAGAGAGAGAGGAATAGAGAGACACAGAGAGAGAGAGGGAGAGAGAGACAGAGAGAGACAGGTAGAGAGAGACAGAAAGACAGAGAGAGAGAGAGAAAGAGAGAGAGAGAGAAGGAGAGAGAGACAGAGAGAGACAGGTAGAGAGAGGCAGAGAGAGAGAGAGAAAGAAAGAGAGAGAGAGAGAGACAGATAGAGTTAAAGAGAGAGAGAGTGAGAGGGAGAGAGAGAGAGAGACAGAAAGAGAAAGTGAGAGAGAAAGAGAGGAAGAGAGAGAGAGAGAAAGAGAGAGAGAGAAAGAGAGGGAGGAAGAGAGAGAGAGAGAGAGAGATAAAGAGAAAATCTCCAGGCTGTGGGCGGTGAGGTGGTTACATTAGAGGTGCTGTATCACTTTTTGCGTAGGTGGGTGTGGGAAAGTGAGCTGAGGGCCCAGCTCTCTCTCTCTCTCTCTCTCTCTCTCTCGTTCTCTCTCACTTCCTCCCTCTCCATTGACAAGCTGGCCACAGAAACAGCTAATCGATCTCTCGCAAGATCCCCCAGCACACACACGGCGTGGTGATCAATATCCCTGGCAATTAGAATCCCCTATCTGCATGGCTGCAGGGACCTCGCGGTGTCTCTGTGGCCCACAAACACCCAATTTAGTCCTCGGCCTATCACTTAATTACTAAATCTCCCGTAATGCGTATTGGCAGGCGGATGGCGGCGCTTAGTGGTGGCCCCAACAGCTGACTGAACAAGAGACCTTTGGCAAGGTGCTGGTTAAGACGCTTTTCTCGCCGTCGTTTAAACATCTGATCTCACATGGAGGCCGTGACCCACACGCATCCAGCCCACACGCATCCAGCCCACCCACACACGGCAGGAAAGGGGGAAAGATCGCACTCTGGGGACGTGGAGCCAAAAACCACTCGCTGAACCATTAGGAGCAATGCCACACTGCCAGAGAGACTGCATGTGAGTAGAGATGAGCATTAAAGCACTCAAGAGTCTCAGCACTTTAACACAGAAACTGCGCTGCGGAGTCTCTCTGGCCACTCAGGCGAGGTGACGGGGTGTGTGGATGAAATCTGTGCTGCAGTTGGAGCTGAGAAATATGGATCCATCAGCTCGTGGTGGCCCTGTTGAGTGGCTAAGAGTGGAGAAGTCAGCACAGACTTACTGCTAAACCTCTGCACTGGGACTGCATTCATTACCTCTGCTGCAGTTGCCACCTTTAACATTCCTGAATAGCCAGACAGCAATTAGGTCCAGCACTATGACAGCTCCGGGCTGGTTTCTTCTTCTGGTAGAGGTCAGGGCTAAGGATTAATGTAGTGTTTACTGCTAAACAATGTGCAAGACGCGATGGTGTTTAGGGTCTGCTTAAAAATCTAAATATCCACCATTGTTATGTAAAGTGGCCCCTTATAGTCACGCGTGAACAGTGTGAAATTCTTTCTCTGCATTTAACCCAAGTGAGGCTGTGGGTTGCCACCAATGAGGGGCGCCGGGGAGCAGGGTGTGGGGACGGTACCTTTCTCAAGTGTACCTCAGTGGTGCCACTGGCAGTCCATGGATTCAGACCCATGATCTTTTGATCTCAGGGCGAACTCCCTAACCACTAGGCCACCAGCGGCCCAAGTTCTCTATGGTTAAATAATTATTGTCTAAATACATGGTCATGGACAGAATTCTTATGGAATTCAGGATATGCTTTTGACTGGGAGAGGTAAAGCATCCTTTTAAAAAAGTGCCTAAAGTGCCTAAAGAGAAGGCAAAATCGAGTCACCGGCCAATTGTGGATTATGCTTGATGCTCTTCCATGTGCAACCAGAAGAAAACTTAAACACAGTTTTAAAACACAAGTGCGTTTTGCAAGGTAGAACACTGCTCCACAGACAACCATGAAAACGATGAGCGTGTTTGAAAAAATGCCATCTGAACGTCCCTTATATGATATTTCATGAATTCATTAACAAGAGTCATTATACTGAGTGCTCAATAATTATTCAGCATGTTTGTGTGTGCGTGTGTGTGCGTGTGTGTGTGTGTGTGGTCTGTACTGGCAGTCCTGAAGCTCCTGCTCGGTAGATTCCAGTCTCGGCTGCAGTCTCCTAAGCTCAGCCTGTAGCTTCCTCTGGCTCTGCTCGGCCCGCACCACCTCCGCCACCCGCTCCGCCAGCTGCTCCTGTGCCCGCTGCTGCCCTCCCTCCAGCAGCAGCACCTTCTCCTCCTGTCGCGCCAGCTCCTGGGCTGGAACACAACGGTGTTTTATTTTTAACTCTCTTATGAATAAATGACACTATAGGCCTGTACAAACTGATTATTCAGGTGAATTAACTGACAAGTAATCAATTAATTGCTCCGACTGTGGCCCATGAATGTAGCTGCAGGAGTTGCAACAAACCTTTTTTTTGACATTGTTTTGTGACTGTTTTCTACAATAAAATAAAAAATTAAAGATTGTTACGGCAAGTTTCTATGGATGCATATAAATAAGTTACACTACAGTTGCACCGTACTGATGTTTGCATTAGATCATCATTGTCTTCATCATCATAATCATCATAATCATCATCATCGTGAAGCAGTGTGTTTACACTTGCCCTTTTTAATGCAGTTGGTGCTTGCAGATACTGAAAGGGTCTTTATTTATAATATGAGGGAAGTACGGTACATACATAAGCTATGCGCTGTTTACATTTTAAACCGTTCTGCAGCTGCAGAATGTTCCAGGCAAAAAGTTAAAGAGAAAGAACAGCTGTGTGTTGAGCTCCAATTATGGACTGTGAATGTAATCATAGCAAAAAGATGCAGTTTTAAGTTTATATTACATGCAGGTACTTTCACATCTGAAAATGTTTCAATCATTAATGCGACTATATTTGTCTATTAAATGCACATTTGACTGCATTACTGTAGTTCTGACAATATTTTACTTTTTATTTTGCTTTTGGGTTTGTGACAGCAGGTGCATGAGGATGGGACAAACAGTTCAAAACTGATTTGTATTTGTATAACATGATTTCTATAAACTACAAAAGTTGCACTGTAGTTTTTATTCGTCCATGACACAGTTCTTATCTACTGCATGTACTAACAGCTCACACAGTCTTGCTGATCATGTGAGCATGTGCACCAGTACATCCTGTGATGCTCACACACTGCTGTTCATGCACAACTTGCTCTCCAGTCACTGAAAGCTCGGCGGTGGTTCGCTGCATCGGTACGCCACGCTGCACCGCGTCACCATCCAGTCATCATTATTCCCTTAAGCATCATCTCATTTACACAACAGTTACAAAACCGACTCGCTCTCAGCGTGATCCTAGACTCTTTTAGTGACGTACTGAAATAATCCTCAGCCAAACACACAAACTTGATGAAAACTTGATGAAATCCACACACAAAACTTAATGAAACTTAAATTTCAAAGTACCAGAAGAAGAAAACCAAAAGAAAGCGTATTTAATTTAAAATGCTTGCTTTTAAATTAACATACTAAACATAAACTTTAAAACAAAGAGTATTGTCTTATTGACAATCTATTTTCAACTACACAAATCTGTGCTGGCACTAAGTATAAACACTTATCAGTTAAAACAAACAGACTAAAATGATTACAGTATGTAGTATGTGCCTATGGAATCATTCAAAACAATGAATTTCTTTGAAGTACTTCATTTCTTTGGACTTGCTCTGTTTGTAGATTGTCAAACTATTTTCCAACTAGTTTTTGGTCACCGCACACCCTCTTGATTCTCTACAGTGATTACAGCTGGTCTAACATCCCCTGTAGAATCTAAGAAATACTTCCACATGACTGACCTCTGCTGCCCAGTGTCCAGCTGATCAGTCCATCATCCCTAATTTCCCTTAAAAACAGTCAAAAACAGGGATCCACTTCTTAACTATTCTTTATGCAAGGTTTATCTGGAATTATAATGTTTTATTGAGGTTAAAGTGAACATTTCATATTTGATTTAAATCTTGTGTTCCTGAAAACTCACGTTCTTTTTCTGTTTTACTGTAAATAACAAGTCTATTTTTCTTGCTATTTTTTGTTGATATAAGAGTTTTAGCCGTGCGACGCAATTTCCTGCGAGGTTTAAACAGGACCCAACAGTACCGCGTTATTACACACCTTGCATATTCATGTGGATTAACATGGAGTCAGTGTCTTTACAAGTCACCCATGAAAGCATAGACTAACTCCTGCTCAGCCCAGAACCATAATTTTATGCCAAACACAGGCCTCTACAAGTCCGTGTCTGTAGTAGTAGTCAGCCCCGTCTCCCTAGTGCCCGGTGTAAAAGTGCATGTGAGGAAGTGTGTGTCTGACATGGCCCGAGGCGCTGAACTGATGGGTTGTTTCATTCCAGACTAGCCACTAAGGCTGCTGCAGCCACATGCAAACAGGTGACTGGCTCCCTTAGCTTATTAAAGCCAGCCCTGAAGGCTCTCCTGCCACCAAAGACCCTCTCATCACGCACACACACTCCCACATACAACCGTTGCTGGCTCAAACACGCTCTCTCGCTCTCTTGCATAATCTTAATTGTTTTTGACTTTCCTAAAACACAGAGGGTCTAAAGACCACAAAATTCATTTAAATCAGTGCGTGTGGCCTGCTCAACATTCAGCATGTGCAAGAGCCTGCTGCCTTTTATTATTACACACACAAACACTCACACACATGCAGACCTCAGTAAGGATGCCTCAAATTCAGTCAAAACCTTTGTTTCAATTTCAGCTGATAAACGCCAATTAGTGACTCACAACAGACTCGCAGGCTCCTACTGGCGAGCTCCAATCAGAGGTACTCCGTGTTTATCTACACCACAGAGTCACAAAATTTTATCATTGTTAGACGTATGTTACAAAACTACCAGACCTAACATGCTTTTTGCATTTTTTTCTAATTTTCTCCCCAGTTTCTCCCTAAAAATGCTCAATTTCACCTGCTGGGTATCACGTTTTTAACAGTGTTGGTAGGGTTGGGGGAAGTGTTTCCTCCTGGACAGCTCGACACGCTTAATATGGTTAAGTGATGGAGAAGATGAAGGGCCGTCATGTAATGCTCAACATTATATAATTGTATTATATGGGATTATATAAGAAAATTATATCACATATAAATATTATTTCTCCAATAAAATCTGTATTTCATCTATATAATAATACTAATACTAATACTTCTTGTACGCGTAAAGCCCACTCCCAGTAGCACATATTATGAAAACAGAAAGCCTTTAATGCACTTTAGAACAAAGCAGATATACTGTACATATGAAGTGTGAAAACTAGGAACTGACAACCGATACAGCACCATTTTAATAAAATTATTATATTATAAAAGGAAAAGTTACAGTTTAAACATGAAATTATACTGATGGATATTATCAGTTACTGGAATTTTTATCCCATTAATATAACCTCCGTTAAGGGAAGTTTTCTATGTAAAGTTTTGGGTTCCATTTTCATAAAAAAGGAATTTAATAAAAATCAATACATTGTTCAATGAACAGATTCCGCAGGATCCAAAATGAGTTGTGTGCAAACCTTACTCAATAACATTCTCACCACTGTCTCTGCAGCTGGCGTGGGCCTCCTTCAACTCGTCGCGCAGCTGCAGCAGCTGTGTTTTGAGGGTAGAGCACTCGTTCTCCTTCTGCCTCATCTCTTTCCTGGCATTGCGAAGGTCTGCCTCCAGGGTACGCACCGTAGCGGCCTGCCTCTCTGCCTCCACCGACCGGCTGCGGATCTTGTCCCGCGCCTGCACCAGGTCGGCTTCGGACCGCCTCAGAAGCTCGTCTCTTTTCTGCACGGCCTGTGAAAACAGAGCATTGGGCAGTGGGGGAGAAGGGTCAGCTGAGTAAGGGGCGAGGAAAAGCTAACACAAGTCTATACCACTTAAAAGACAGCAGAAAAAGGGCAAGACTTACTGAACTTATCAAAACCTTTAAGCAGACTACGTGTCTGTGTTTGCTTGCAAGCCGTAGGCAGCCTGGCAGAGCATGTGTGTCTGTGTTCACCTGCTCTTTCTGGGCACGCTGCCTACGAGCTGCCTCTAGTTCCTCCTCCAATCCAGTTGCCCTCTGCTCCAGAGCGTCCACGTCTGCCTGCCTGCTCTGGGCTGCACGCACAGCATCTGCCTGGAGCTGCCTCACCAGATCCTGCAGCCTCTGCACCTCTGTCCAGCACACACACACACACACACACACACACACTACTGTATACGATTTATGTCCCATTTGTGTTGTTTACAAGGGTGTAAGGTACCTCTCTTTACACTCATTGTCCATTTGATCACCTACCATTTTGTAGCTCTACAGCCGAGTGCAATCCACTCTGTGCACATACGCACACACTAACGTGCACCTACTTTGCCAATAAAAATCCACCGACCAAATACAAACCATGGATGAACTGAGTAAAAAAAAACCACTCATTGTAAACTATAAATTGCACCTATATGGTAAGTGGAGCTGATAAAATACAAGGTAAGTGAACTTAATGAAGTAGCTTTTCAGTGTACATATAAATGTATATATACATGTGTATATAGACATACATACACACATACATATATACATATATATATATATATATATATACACACACACATTTACATACATACATACATACAAATAT
>JBBPCX010000038.1:5697880-5710057 GCA_037974365.1 Hydrocynus forskahlii
AGATGAAGTATTAATGGCAGTAATTGGATACATAAGGCAGAAAGTTAGTCAGTTAGTTGCTGAGGTGTTGGAATCAGAAAAAAATGGGATCTGGGTGACTTTGACATGGGCAAAGTTGTGATGGGCAGATCAGAGCATCTCCAAAATGGTGGGTGCTGTGGGGTGTTTGTGGTACAGAGTGGTGAGTAACGTCCTGAAGTGATTTGAGGAAAGACAACCGGTGTCCTGGAGACAGGTTTAGGCCATCTGGTAGGACAGAAGAACTACTGCAGCACATTGCTAAAAGAGTTGCTGGATATGATAGAAGGGGTCAGGTAACTGTGTGTGAGGCTGCATAGCCACAGACTGGTCAGAGTGCCCATGTTGACCCTTGTCCACCACAGAAACCGTCTACAATTAGAGCATCAGAACTGGTCTGGTCTGATGAATCACGTTTTTTTTTTAATATTTTACATGTGGACAGCTGAGTGTGTGTGTGTGTGTGTGTGTGTCACTTACCTAGAAGCACATGTCAAAGGTTTTGACTCGGCTTCCAAATTTTCCAGATGTTGTTCAGAAACTAGTTTGACTGATCAAGGTTCCACCTTGGAACTTACAGAACTTAAAGGATCTGCAGCCAATGTCTTGGTGCCCAATCCCACAGCATGCCTTCCATGCCTTGATGCGTCAGAACTCATATATACACGCACACACACACACACACACATATATATATATATATATATATATATATATGTTCATATATTTTCAAGTTTTATAACATTAAAACCATCACCCTTTTATTATGTAGCTTACCCTATAAAACAGCCAAAAAAACAGCTCTGCTTCCTTGTATTGGTGGTGCTTCACATGGCTGAGGAAGCATGTGCAACCTCCCAGGGTTTGGTAGTAGTATTGTGTGAACAGGAGAGCTTTTACAATACAACAAATCCTGATAATAATAATCATGTCACATCTACAACAATTTCCCATCCCAATAACTTGTTTGTCGGGGAAGCCTGTCATGCTAAAGAAGAAAAACTGTGTTCAGATTTGTTCAGGATTAACATTGCTTTTTAAAACTTTAATATAGTTTACACACTACACCATTTCGGTATTCGGTAAGTTACTCTGCTTTTATCCTGCTTTCCTACAAAGTTAGCACTTTTTGTCCTGCAAAAAAACACACACACCACATCACATCCAATTAATTAACCTTCCTTCTCCGCCCACTCCATATCCATATGAAAGACACACAGTGCTCAGAAGGCTAGGCTATTGAAGTAGCGGTGGGAAAGTGTTTGGAAAATGCTCTGCGTGAGCTGATTAAAATCGGTGTGAGAAGAGTGAGTAAAGGAGCTTCATTCACGTACTCACCCGCCAGGCTGCTGTCTTTGAGCTGCCTCTGCCTGCATACCTCCTCTTTGAGCTGCTCCAGCTCATGGGCCCCCTGACCACAGCGCTCCAGAGAGAGGGACAGCGCCTGGGGACACACACACACACGCGGACGGATGTAAGCACACACGCATATTCATATACACACACACACACACACACACACACACACACACACACACACAGCTGTCACACACCTGTCACACATCTGTGACTGTGCCTCGGGGGAGGAACAGAGACGCCCCGGGCGCTGCAGAGGCCCACCTGAGGAGTGAAAATCCCCAGTTCCCCCTCACCGTCTCTGGCCCTCAGGCCATCTCTCCACCTGCCTCTCCCTCTCCCTTCACGCTACCTCTCCAGCCTCATTTAGCATCCGCCACACACACGCAGGCAGGGACATGTCCCATGCATATACACAGCCATTTCCTGACAGGTGTCACCTCCAATCTGGCAACCCGTTCATGTGGGACATTAACCATCTGACAAAACCGGTGCAGGCCGGCAAGCGCGTGGGCGCCGTCTCTTAATTACCACGGTAACCTGGAGCGCGTGCGCCAGCACCTGACAGGTCATGCAACACGTCAGAAGTGTGAGTAACCTGTCGTCCATCCGCTCTTCGATTTAAGTCAGTCCGCTTGTGCCTGCCGCCCCCTGACTGTGCTTTTTACAGCCGAGCATAAAACAGCAGTGGAGCGGCTGTGAATTAACTAAGTGCTAAATAATAATAAACAAAAAAAAAACACAAAAAAAGAGAAAAAATTAGACATCAGACACGTTAGGGGCTGGAGTCACCGCCTAACCCCCTCATTTCAGCCCATTAAAACAACGAGGTGTCACAAGACAGTGGTTCTCTATGCACAAGCGCTGACACCCGTCAAGACAAATCTATATTTCATAGCCACTTACAGATGTATAAATAGCCAAACGAGGTGCTCTAACCATCTATAAAACACCACTAAAAGGTTGCCGGAAGATGGCGGGCACTGTCAGCTCACCCAACGGGTAATCAATCTGTTGGGAGCGGGCTGGCTTCGGCGGGAGAATGGGCACTAAATCAACGGCTACGCTAACATAGAGCTGGACTGACATGCTGCCACTTCAGCTGACGCGTGGCCTGCTCGACAGCTTGATGGATCTCTCCACTACAGTCCATTAAAGCCCAACGGCCAGCCGCCGCGCTGCCATAACAAACAATTAGTCACAAAGGTGCTCATAGGGCTGGGCCAAGCCTGTCTGAGCGGACCCGTATCTGTGCTCCCAGACTGTCACTGGTAAAGCAAATACTGACAGAATATTTGATCATATACACAATCTACAAAGACAACTACAAAGACCAGAAATGGCACCTGTTCAATTTCAGTTCACCTGTTCTAGCTCCTGGATGTGGGACAGCTGTGATTCGTAGTCCGAGTCAGAGTGCATGTGTGTGGCTCTGTGTATGGAGAAATCTGACTGGAGTTTCACCACAGCCTCCTCCTGCTCCTCCATCTGCAGATAAACACACACACACACACAGAAATGATTTCATTTAAAAAATCATGTCAGTATGTATCTACATGTCACGGTATGTTTTAGACAAACTCACTGGCCACTTCATCAGCACCACATGTCATGTGTGTGCATTTTGTAGTTTTTTTACTACAAAGTAAAAGTATTTTACTTGTCTATCTTTTTACCTGGTTCATCAGTGGTGAACACCTTCAAACTAGTCTTGGGTGGTGAACCATACTAAGCACTGAAGTGACACTGATATGGTAGTATTATATGAATGTGTGTGTATGTGCGTGTGTGTGTGCGTGTGTGAGTGCTGGTGCTGCTGGACTTTTTAAACAACTATTGTGACACTGCTGAGATGAGAAGGGTCCATCAGCCGAAAATATCCAGATGACAGCGTCCTGGTGTCAGAAACTGACCACTGATTAAGGGCAAGAGGATGACAAACACAAACAGGGCAGCATCAGAAGAACTAGTACAGGGATGTTGAAGTCCAGTCTGTTATGGTGATTTCCCTGCTCAGAAACACCTGCTTCACCTCTCAGGTTAATTGCCAGGTTTAGTGAATGTTTTTGAGAAGGAGAACCATCAAACTGTGCTGGACACTGACCCTCCAGGACCGGAGGCTGACATCCCTGAACTAGTCAATAACTTTCCACCCTCAATGTGGATCACCAAGGTTGCTAGCTAATGAGTGAGACTGTAATCACATTTAATGAATCCTGTGGTTTGTGATGCATGCATACACTGGCCAACACGTTGAGCCAATGAGGGCCTTTCTAATATGTAGCGTGGTTATACACTAAGAAAGAATATTTCCAAATATCAGGAAAGTTTTTGCACTGAACCGCTGAAGTTAAAGTAGGCTCAGCGGGGAGCAGCAGTCCAGTGTGCGCATGCTGTTTGTCTCTTTCTCTCTCCTGTGTATGAAGTGCTTGCTAATGCCAGTAAAGTTCCTTATCTCCTTGAGATAAATCAGTCCAAGGCGATGGTGTCAGAAATAATCTCCCCTGCGTTGTTGCCTGCTTATTCAGGACTTTGCTGAGCTTGTGTGCATATGAAGCGCTCCCAAATGGGTTCTAGCTTTATGAAGATAATATATCTGTCAGTGGCCTGCTTTCATTATGCCCCATTGTTTGTTGGCTTTGTTGTGTGATGCTGTGGCAGAGAAAGAGAAGAAGACACAAAAGATGGAAAAAAGAAAGAGGGAGAGGGAGGGAGTATCATAAAGAGAGACATTGTGAGATGGAGACAGATTGAGTGTCCTCACTGATGAGCCATATTGTTTCAGAATGCAGGCAGAGTGATCGGCCCATTAGATCTTAGTCTCTCTCGCTCACTCCCCGACCCCCCCGCAGGCTGAAAGTTTAAGGCGCATGTTGACGTGCTCAGGTATGGACGCTCTCTCACAACTAGGTCCGACTGCGTTGGCAGAAATGAGCTAAACAATGTCAAATGCTTTGATTCTCTTTGAACTCTTGCACTTAAAGAGTTCTAAACGCTTCAAAACCCAGATTCCATGCATCACATATTGGATTCAGCTCCCTTCAATCTGAATTATTTGTGCACTTGATGCTGGATATAATAATAATATAAATTATACAACAATCATTAAAAGCTTTAAAGCCACATGCCTACTACTGGGTCACCTTGTGCCGCCAAAACAGCTCTGAGCAGTCATGGACACATGGACTCCACGACATCTGAAGATGGGCTGTAATATCTGGCACCAGATGTTTGCAGTATATCCTTGAGGTCCTGTAAGTTGCAGTGGGATCCCCATGAACTGGACTAGACTGTCCAGCATGTCCCACAAATGCTCAATCAGACTGAGACTTGAGGAATTTGGAGGCCAAGTCAAGACCTTGAACATTCCTGATCAATTTCTGCAGTGTGGCAGTGTTGCTCTTATCCCATTGTGTAACCTGGTAATATCTCATCCCCAGGTAAGCAGCACACATACTCCCGGCCGTCCACATGATGTAAAAGGAAAATGTGATTCATCAAACCAGGCCACCTTCTTCCACGGTCCCATGCTCCAGTTCTGATGCTCACATGCCAATTCTAGGAGCTTTCAGAACTGGACAAAGAGTCTGCATGGGTTCTCTGACTGGTCTGCATGGGCTCTCTGACTGGTCTGTGGCTACGCAGCTTTGTACACAGCACACCGTGATGCACTGTTTATTCGCACAACCTTCTTTCATAGCCAGCATCATCTTTTTCAGCTATCTGTGCTACACCAGCTTTTCTGTGGGATCAGACCAGATGGGCTAGCCTTTGGTCTCCATATCAATCAGTGAGCCTTGGGCACCCATGACCCTGGTAGGTACTGACACTGCATACCAGAAACACCCCCAAGAGCTGCCATTTTGGAGATTGTCTGATCCAGACACTTAACCTTCAAAATTTGGTCCTTGTCAAAGTTACTTTGGTCCCTAAGCTCATCCATTTGAACACATCAACTTCAAGAACTCACTGGTCACTTACTGCCTACTATAACACATGACAGTCTACGGTTACGTTATTGAACAAGAAAATAATGAAGAGCTAAGAATGTATGTAAGAAATGTATTCACTGAATATCATATTTGACAACTTGACAGTTGATAATCATAGTGTAAACACAAGTGAAGAGTCTTAGAAGTTATAATAAATTACTGAAATCTTATTAAAAGATATTGTCCGATAATACAGGTTACTAGAATTTTAAAAATCAGTATTCGCGTCAGTCAGGAAAATGTTAGAACTGCCGAAGTCTTTTCCCCAACAGTTTGTGAGGGGAGTGGACAACACTTACACAAGTGCATGCATGTTCATGGTTTATGGCTGGGAGACATGAACAAACCGGTGGGTGTGTTCCTGCACATGTTGTGAGACCTTGACTGAACGCAGCAGAATCAATAGAGCATGCACGTGAGTAAGCGACTGGGAGGCTGCTAATGGAGTGATGACCCTGGCGGAGACGGGGTCCAGGTGATAGAGGGGAACAATGAAGAGCTGTGAAGGGTGCTGGTCGGGACAGGGACCGGCTGGAGGCATCACACCCGGCGGTGGCTCTGTCAGAAGAAGATGGCTGTCCCGCTGCGCCGAAGACCAGACCTGTCCCCCTCACCGCTGTGACCACTGGCCATTATTTCAACACGACAGTGCCAGCCCAGCAGGGCTTTCCACTTTATGCCTCTCGTGCATGAAACTGCTGCTTCCTATTGAGTGTGTGCGCATATGTGTGCGTGTGTGTGTGTATGTTTGTGTGTGCGCGTGCGTATGTGTGTGTGTGTGTGTGTGTGTGAGTATAAAGCAAAAAACTCAATCTCTGCATCTTAAAGTGTGCCACAAGTAATCCAGAGCCTCTCAAACAACTAGAAATCAATAAGAACCCCAACTCCCAGAATCCCACAGGAGAGTCCATCACTGCTCACCTGCAAAGCCCCTTTCATCACATTACTTTCAATGTGGGAGTCCTGACCCGAATCAATAGAAAGCAGAGAGAACACTCACTGATGTATCCCCTCTCGTGTACCTGGGAGCCACTGCATTTTTCAGCTGTTAACACCACAAGTTCAGGAGGTAAAATGTTGAGGGTCTTTTGTGCCAGATTCAGGTACGAATCTGATGCGTTCTGCCCATGTCTTATGTAAGAGACTGGCCTAAACACATGGCCTGCGAGCATGGAGGAGTGTGAAATGTGCCTCCCTGCTTCATACACATGCAAATTTACATAAGTGAATGCATAACTTTGCACACACCTGGTCATCTAAAATGTTGCCTGTGTATTTTTTTAAATATATTTTTAGAAGTATATAATATTGTCTTTTATATTTTTTACCATATTAATTTTATTTTTTACTTTATTTTTTACAACTCATCACACAGAAATCCTGTTCTGCAACTTGCAGAAAAATGCCATATTTAAGTGAGTTCTCTGTGGAATTTCAATCTATTTTGCTCAAAAAATGATGTCACATGTCATTTGATCTGGGGTGTCAACAAGTCCGATTGTACAAGAGCTGACCCATAAATGCTTCTTAGCGCTGCATGAAATGGACACGATATCCTGTAGGGATTTCATGATGATGATGTAAGAAGCAATACATCATGATGAATCTAAATTTTCAACAAGGTCTCCTGAGTTGACAGGTAGCCCAAAAAGAGCCTCAAATGTAAATGTAAGAGCGTGACAGACTGTGTGAGTGCAGCGGGAGCTGTGACCTGTCTGCGCAGGGATGTAGTGTTGTCCCGTAGCGTGCTGATGACCAGCTCACACTCCTGTGCGTGGACCCGGCTGAGCTCCAGCTCCCTCTGTGTGTCTCTCAGCCTATGGCTCAGAGTGGCCAGAGCCTCATCGCTACTGTCCAGCTGAACACAGCGAGCCTTCACATCGCTCCGGAGGGCCACAGCCTCGGCCTGCAGGCGCAGCACCTGCTCCTCCCGCTCCGCCACCTGACCACAACAAACAGATTTAACAAATGTTAACTCTCTAGGCACACATTCCCTCTATTACAGTCCATAGTTGTATTGGTTCTAAGGCAGGGGTGTTAACTGATGGACTGATAAGTGGAAGTTTCTGCTTTGTGCAATATTTCTCTTCTGTAAAGGGCTGGTGACTTGTCCAGGGTGTTTCTCTGCCTCTTGCCCTGAGAGTGTGGGGACAGACTCCAGCACGCCCTGGGACTCTGGTGATGGATAAGTGGTTCAGAAAATGAACGGGTTGATAGTTTTGCAGGTTAGTTGTGATGGTAGCTATCACACATTTTACAAACTGAATTATTATACATTTAAAAGCTAGCAGATAAGAAAAGAGTAGTGTTTGAGGTGTGCCTGTGTGTTGTATAATGAATTAATGAACAGTTCTCTCCAAAAGACAGAGCAGGATTCAAACCTTCAGCAGGAAAACACTTTTTGGGCTTCTTATGCAGCATTCTCATAATTAAAACAGGCCAGTCTGTAGAACAATCTCAATCAGAATTATGTGTTTGATATGGATCAAACTGGTCTTGGGTGGTCCTGCTGTTTGTCCTGCCATCATATTTCTTTTCTAATTTACACAGGCCTCTGGTTCACTCCTCACATCAGCTCACTAGACTAGTGAAGTTTTCATCCACGTTCCTCTGCTTGGAGTCACCTCTTCTGTCTTTGACCGTCCTGTTCTGCCTGAAAACAGACCCTCACCTGCAAGCTCTCTCACTTGCCTGAAGTGCTTGAACACCTTCCTGAGATGGCTACACCGGACAAATGTACCTATTTTGCAAATTAATAGTACAGATCTGAGCTGGGAAACATAAATAACCTTAAAAAAACATTCATTTTTGCTCATTAGTCTCCTTCTCTGTGTCCCAGAGTTAAATCTCACAGTGCAGTGTGAGTGTGTGTGCGTTGTCAGTTTGAATATAATGATTGTATTTGTGTACTGTTATATCTGACCACATTCTAGCATGTTGTGATGTTCTGTCCGATGCAGAGTATCAAAAAAAGAAAACTAAAAAGGCACATTATTTTGTAGGCCGTCACTTATTATTATTGACGTTTATATACTGCCAAAAATTCAGCACCCCGAACTTAAAACACCTTTCCACATCCCTTTCTACAACAGCCCTCCCAAGTCCAAACAGAGAGCAGCTTAGTGTGAAAATGTCTTCATCACCCTTTAATCAGCCCAACTGCCAGCTGCTGGAATGATGCTCATTATCAACATCAATGTTTTTTCAGTCTAACAACCGAAGGTGGTAAGAAACTTACCTGAGCCCTGGTCTCCTTCAGGTCCTCCTCCTGGCTATGCAGGGTGCTCTCCAGTTCCCTCACCTTGCTCAGACAGGCCTGATACTTCTGTCTGTAGAGCCCCATGGAGTCACTGAGTGTCTGCAGCTTGGCCTCTGCGTCCAAGGCCACTCTCTGAGCCTCCAGCAAATCAGCCTTCAGTCGGGCCAGCTCGGAGTCATGACCTCGCAGGACTGCTTCTCTACGGGAGGCCTACACATACACACAAATTAATTCAAGTTTTTCAAGTGATAGTTTGGCAAAAAGAAATCTAACTGACATAACTTGGCCCTTAACCAAAGTGTGGTGGAACTGTTTGTGTCTGTTTGCTTTTTAGTTTTGTACTGAAGCTACAAGACCTATGTAAAGTAAAGTAAAGTGTCCCCTTACAGTCACACGTGAACACATTACAGCACACAGTGTGAAATTCTTTCTCTACATTTAACCCATTCACCCAAGTGAAGCAGGGGGCTGCCACCAACGAAGGGCGCACCCCCCAGGGAGCAGTGTGTGGGGATGGTACCTTGCTCAAGGGAACCTCAGTGAGGACACTAGCAGTGTTAGGATTCGAACTCACAACATTCTGATTGCAAGGGCAACTCCCTAACCACCAGATAACATAATTGATGCTTATACATCAATTACAAAAACTGCATGTCTGAATCACCCCAAAACTTATTATTAAACTTATTATTAGGGATGCAACAATACCATTTTTTACAAACCGATACGAGTATGAGTATTTTTATTTGTGTACTTGCCGATACCGAGTACCGATATTTTTTAGAATGGTGTCCATGCAAGTGCAAGTAATTTGGAGACCGGTTTTATTTTCTCTTCTACAGATTATGACAAGCCTACCCTCAGCAAAAAGTGGTATAGCTGAAGTTCATTTCATTGAAGTTCATTAAGTATGCTTGAGTATAAGTATAGCAAGTATACGGACCATGTTCTCGTAGTGTACTAGAGAGTATACTAATTTAAAACTTCTTCGGACTAAATTGGAACATTTTTAAGTTTATAAAAGTATACTTCAAGTATACTTTATGAGGTCATTTTAACTTTACAAAAGTACACTTTATATACTTATCAGCATAAGTCAAGTATACTTCACTATACTATTCTAAAGTATAAAGTAAATAGTACATAAAGTATATAGTACATAGAAAATATAGTACATAAAAAGTAAACAAAGCTTTAAATCCGCGGCACGGTTCAGTTAAACTCGCGCATTATGACCACAAAGCGCTCCGGATTCGCCTAGACTGTTTTTGCCTTCTAGGCTTGCCGTAGTTAGATGATGTGTACAGCCCCGGAGCAGAAACAGAACTGAGTCCCCTTCAAATGAACTCACAGTGTGAACATAAGAAGAACCGAGTCCCCTTCATATGAACTCACAGTGTAAACATAAAAAGAACTGAGTCCCCTTTCTGTACGTCCACTTTTTGGACCACTTCTAGAGGACTGAGTTCGGGTCCTTTAAAGAGGACTATATGTGAAAACACCCTTAAAGAAAGTATCAAAACAGTCTCCTGCATTCATGTACACAAAAATGTGCGTTAAGGTTGGTTGCTGCGGTCCTGCACTAGCATTAGCAACTCTGTGTACTTAGCACTGTGATGCGTCTTCAGATGTTAAACGATGTACTTTCCTTTCCACCCCTCGACACCGTAGAAGTAAGGATCTTACAGCCTGCTTTACTCCTGTCGTCGTCTTTTCTCTTAAAATATTTCCAAATTGCTGACATTGCTTACTCCTCCCTACTTCTCATAGCTCGTGGATAGAATATCTGACGTTTCCAGCTCGTTGTCTCCCCCTAGACATTGAAGTCAGGCAGGACAACAAATCACATCACTACTGCACAGTAGGGAAATTGGATATTGTTTAGTGGAATCGGTGCATGGTATCGGCAATTCACGTAAAAATATGAGTATGAGTATTTTACCAAAGTATCGGCTCAATACCCGATACTGATATTGGTATCGGTGCAACCCTACTTATTATTATTACTTACTTTATTTATGTGGTTTCTGACACTGTATGACACTTATCTATATGAATTGGCACCCATCACAACTAAAAACATTAGCAGCAGCCACCCTGAAGTCTGATATTCACTTATATTAAATATTAAGAATGTCTTTGTAAGGATCATCTTGTAAGGAACTTTCTATTTTGAAGATACAAGGTTGTTGCTACAGCATCAATAAGAAACTCAGTGTGGCCCCTCACACTTAAAGTGTCTAGGAATTCATCTGCTGTTTAATGTGTTATGACAGACAACACATTAAACAGCAGATGTGTGCATGTGTTTGCATGCGTTTTAACTGACAACTTACATTTTCAGACAATGCTAATCTACACTTCATTTATTTCAAGCACAAACATGTTCTGCAACATTTGTGTTTGAAGATTTAAAAACTGCACTCAATTCTCGTCCTCGGGGTCTACGTTACAGAACTAGGCCAAGCACAATCACAATGAGGCTTTTGTCTTTTAGGTTATAGGTACTCTGGATCAGCTTGACAAGATACAGAGGAAGAAAATCTTAATTTAGGAATCTTAGCAACTAAGTAACACGTAGCACATATACATACATATACATCCGTACACATGCACAACTGTAAACACGTCACTGAAGTACCAAATTTGGTGTTTTGGAGTTTGTAGTCAGAATCATGTGATGGAAAAAATAAATAAATAAAATCTTTTTGACAGACTAAAAAATAATGGCTTTCTATGTAAGTACTACAAATACAAATTCACAGATTTTGGTAATTTTAACCACTGAACTAAAGTGCCTTATTTAATTTTTTAGACGCTTGCAGCCTCTCAGGTCTGATGTGATGACAATTCAGTAAAAGTCACAGAACACAGCTCCAGTGTGTGCGAGACCGGAAGCCACTGGGCTGGAGGCTTGGGTCGGGTAAGCCACATGTCCAACTCTGCCTCCCTTTTATTTTCATCCCTGCAATGTTTTGTTTGGTTTTAAAATTAATGCATGTATTTAATTAGAGGGAATTGGGTAGAAGGTGTCTACAATGGGTCTTTTAAACTGTAGTTATAAAAAAAACCCCCACCTGAAATAGATGTTTTGCAGCTTGAATCAATAGAAAGCAAAACTGTGTGCTAGTTAAAGCTGGAGAGTTTGTTGTACTGTCTGTCACGACTGCCTAAAACCATGTAGTTTTATTCTCAGAAAAGTATAAAGGATGCTTAAAACAGAAGTTAGGCCTTAAAGTATAGGACAGAACATGAATATTGGCCTCTGTTCTACTCTTATCTGGAGATGAGATAGGATGTTCCGTATCTAATGTATACGATGTAAAATTCATTCCTAACTGAGTTGTCCAATACACTATATGGACAAAGGTATTGAGTCACACCTCTTAATAATTGAATTCAGGTGCCCCTTACTTCCAGTGAAGGTGAATCTTAATGCTTCAGCAGACCAAGACATTTTGGACAGTGCCATGCCTCCAACTGTGTGGACCCAGTTTGGGGAAGAACCTTTTCTATTCCAGCATGACTGTGTCCCAGTGCACAAAGCGAGCT
>JBBPCX010000038.1:5752245-5762494 GCA_037974365.1 Hydrocynus forskahlii
TTGGTACACAGTTAGTGATCCTGTTCCACTACGGTTCTACTGCACATTATGGCAAGAACCACTTAACTAAGTAAAAACAAACAGTCCACCATTACCTTATTACAAAACATAACTGTTTTTTTGTTTACTGCATAATTCCATGTGTTCCTTCGTCATTTTGTTTGTTTTCAATATTAATCTACAATGTAGAAAATAATGAAAACAAAGAAAAAACATAGAATGAGAAGATGTGTCCAAACTTTTGACTGGTAGCGTACCTTGGGGAGTTTAACAGGTAAGTTTCACTGAAGGGTCAGCGTAGCTTTACAATCTTAGTCCTCAAGGCTGCTTGTGAAACACCCCAGTTATGTTTTTAAGTTTATTGTTATTTTTGTTGCTGAAATGGCCTTTTACACTGTGTCAAGATTTCATGATGAACTGACAAACAGAAATGCTTAAACATTAAATGTTTTTTTTCATCATACTGAAGAGGTTTTGTTTGGACATGGGCATGACTTTTTCAGCACTTAAAGAAAACGGCTGGGTCAAGACAAACAATCTGTGTATGAATGTGTGCCTGAGAAGCACTATTCTGTGTCTTCCAAGTGGGCTGTGATTTCTATTCCCAATCTGCTTATTTTGAACCAAAACTAGTCGATTAAAAGCCGAGTGCGACTTCCACTTGAGCGTAAATGAGCAGCACAAACAAATACCCTTGACAACTTTGGACAGCGACCTATTAAAACAGCTTTCTCCATTCCAGGAGTGTTTGTGTGTGTGTGAGCTTGCCTCAAAGGAGATGCACCCCCACTCCCCACACACACACACACAAACACACACACAAACACACTCACACACACCCCTTGAGAAGCAGGAGAGGGAATCCATCTCAGAAAGCATGACACGTCTCATGAAAGAGAAAGGAAGAGGCTGGCTGCTCTCGTCCTCGTCCTCATTCCCCCTTGCTGCTGGTGCATTAAGTCAGTCCCTATGAAGACGGGCCGTCTTAAAACAAACCCTACGGCTTAGATAATCAATGACAAAAACAGACACGCTGGACCAAAGGCTTTTTTTATACTCCCCATTTACTTCTGAGAAAGAGAGAAGGGGAGCAAAGGAAAAGGAAAATGCGAGAAAAAAGGAAAGCACCAACTTTATCATTTGTCTTTTTTTTCTTTGTGCTTGGCAGAGGCCTCAAAGAGGGAGATTGGACGGCCTAGGACAGAGAGAGAGAGAGAGAGGGAGAGATTGAAGATAATACATTCGGACCCTGTCGTTCCAGGACCCACACAAAGCTCTCTGGCAATTTCAGGCCGCCGACTAGCAAGGTGTGCGTGTGTATGGGTGTGTTTGTGTGTGTACGTCTGCGTTCACTTCCTCAAAGCCCGGCGCTCCGAGGGCCATGTGAAATGCAGGATGTGATGGTTCTCAGCAGGAACAATCAGCAGTCAAATCAAAATCACCGCAGTTACACCGCCACCAGCTGACACGAGCCCGACCAGAGTGGGCCTTCCACAGAGTCTGGGGAAGCTCCTTCTCAAACACCGCCAGTGAAACCCAAATGCACGGCTGTGTGTTGTGAGCAGATGTGGAATGAGACACGTGCTTTCTGGTTCAATGCTGGGAACCAAAACCCTTCCGACATATAACGTCTGGACATCATATTTAAATTACACATGTTGATTTGGCTCAGATGCATAAACAGTGATTTTTCAATACACCACCTCTCTGACAAACTAAACCCCAAAAATCGCAGGCAGAGCATAAGCTCTTGCCCTTTCTCCCCCACTTTCTTCCCCACGTTCCCTGAAAGGATGCCCCCAGACGCCTAGATTTGATCCTGGACAGCAGTTACCTCAAAAGATAGCAAATGAGAGATCCCTGGCAGAGCCTGAGGGTCGTTTCAGCAGTGTTTACTGTAAAATGTATTTTACTCCAACAAGAAAAAAAAACAAAACTTTTTTTTTAAACATTTCAACATTCAACTGCTTTACCTTTGTTGAGCCTTTTTTTTTCCCAGAATATAATTTCCCAATAATAAAACCTGATATAAAGCTGGTATTACGTTTTTTTTAAAGTTACTATGTGTTAAAAGGAGCCATCTTCAAATAAAGCACTTTGCTTAAGCATCTAATCGTAGGCTAATCGCTCAACTACTCAAACACCGCTACCACACAAGAGGAAACACAAAGCTACTAACGTATTAGTAGTGTTTCAGGGTAGATTCGTAATAAAAACCCGATCAGATTCATTCTTTCCCCTCTGAAAGCATCCGATTCTGCATTTCCTGCTGATATCAGCCCTGATACTGCTACCTGCTATTGGATCAGCATCATCTCCACTCAATACATCGTGTTTCTTGTATAGGTCCACTTGTCTGTAGGCGAATCATACATATCTAATCTATTTTGCCGACTTCAGTGGAAAAAGCTGTAGTCGGTGGGAGCATAGCTCACATTGTATTCGTCCACACACACACACACAGCTGGCCTCCTTCCCCGCCTCCCCAAAGCCTGTGGAACACTAGTAAATCAGTCCTGCAGAAAATAAACACACACTTATTATTACGTTCTGCGCCCGGTGCCGTAATGGATTGCAGCGGGCCGGTGTGAAAGCGTAGCGCAGCAGTGGGGTTCAGGAGCGGCGGTGAAAAATGGAAGAGGTGCGGGCCTCTGCGGAACAGGCAGGGGGGCGGGGGGGTTTGAATATATGGTGCAGCAGAGCAGGGTGGGTTGAGTGAGGGGGAGGGGGAGGACCGTTCAGGTTTTTTTAGCCCAGCCTCACAGTAGAACAGAGGGAATGGGTTTCTCTCTGTGGTAAAACCATCCTCTGTTCATCTTTACCTGCACTGATGGTCAGGAAGTTGCAGCGGATGAAAACACTGGGCTTCTGTAGCAGGGAAAATCGATACTAATCGAATACAGTAACCCTCACTAAAGAATGTGAACTAAATTCATCGGGCCATTTTCCCCAAGTAAAATTCCCCTTGCAAAACATGCTCGGTGTCTTGTTTTTCATTGTCTGTGCATTTCAATCACATTTGCACAGTCAGTGTGCTTCTAAAAATGATCTGTTTATACCAAAATATTCAAGCTGGGGTAAATTTAAGATTTCATGAGTCCTTTTCTAAAGAATCTGAATCAAAGGTCAGAGATATAAGGAGTAGGGTACAAGCCTGCTATTGGGGTTCAAAAAAAAAAAAGGAAACGCTCCACCACTGCTGCTGCTGGTGTTGCTGAGTTACACTTACAGCACACACCTTGTCACAGACAAAGCAAATCATACAGCGCAGAGACGGCCGTCATGAGAGTCTCTCGACCGTGCACCCACCCCCTTTCCTCCCTCGGAGCCCCGGAAAGCACAGTGGAGTCTACAGTCCCGTCAGTGGCCATTAGGTGTCTCTCTTTCACTGTGCATGGGCCAGGGTGCCTGCTCCCGCCCACTCGGGCCCCTCCCCTCAAGAGGGGAAAAAAAAAACCTCCCCGTCCCCCACATAATATATACACCATCATTTGAAAATGGCAGCTTTTTGAAAATTCACCTTGATTATCAGACATTAAAAGTGACTTCTCCAGTGCTGAGTGTCTGGCTGGGGGGATGGCTGCAGACAGCAGAACAATGCGGCGGGGCTCCGAATCAACGCCTCGCCGGGCTGTGCAGGCAGGGAAGAGGAGGCAGTCCTTTGTTCTCTCCCACATCCAATTATTTTTAACGTGTGCCTCTTTTCACAACAACAAGAGAGAATTTAATTTTAATGCACTCTGAAAAAAAGGAAAAGAAGGGCGAAATAAACCCTGCATCTATTCTTGAAAGAGGAGGGGTGGACGCATGGGTTAAGACTTGAGCAGAATGGTGGGTTCGTGGCTCAAGATGGGTGAAACCGCAACCTAAAAACAATCCGACGTGAATCCTTGCCTTATGCTCTGGTCCTGTTAGACCTTTCCATCATCGCAAACATGGTGCCAAACTATAGATAAGTATCTTGTGGCCAAGTGTGGTATGCAATAGCATTAGCATCTACACTGTTGGCTCAAGATGGTCTAAACAGCAACCTATCACAAGCATAAGCAGACCTTTAGATACTCTATACTTCTGCTAGTCCCGTCCACCATCAGAAAACATGCAAAACAACAGCCATGTTGTATCTCAGTTTAACACATACTAGCATTAAGAGTCTATAGCAATGGCTTGAGATGGTTGAAATTGCTACTACAGGCTAACCCTTACATACTCCTTTACGCCACCAGAAAACAATAAAATGGGCTCAAGAAATGGGTCTGAAAATAAAAAGGCAGGGGGCTCTTTTGGAAAATATGCGCCCAAATATTTTTCTAATTGGACAAGCACTTCATCTTGCTGTCAGAGAGGCTGTAAAAATGCGCCCGGTTCCCAGAAGATGGGAGCAGCTCAGCGGCTGGCCTTTTATTACCGCACCGTTGTGCGCATGATATATGCTCTGACTCTAACCTTTCATCAGAGCCTCAAGACGCTCACCTCGCAGCCAACAAACAGCGCGGAAGGAGCTTACACACGAGTACCGACGGGCACGTAAGTACGCGCCAAAGCACCGCTTTTCCCATAACGTTCACCGGCGCTGTGAAGCCAGAACACAAAACGCCGCCGGCCCAATCAGCAAGGCAGTCACAGTGTGATGCAGCCTACTTGAAACGTATGTTTGCGATGTATTGCAACCCCCGACATGCATCCCGGGTAGCACGTCTCGGCTTCCGCTCACTGCTAAACCTGAGCCGTAATTTCCGAGTAGTGCTGGTGCTCTGCACCGAACCAGCAGGAGACGTTAATTTACGGTCTGCTCTGTTCTCGTCGCGGCTGTAGCCATCTTAGCTGCAGTACGGCCAATTTACTCTGCAGTATGAAATGATTGTTTTTTTTTCTTATCAGCACCGAGGCAGCTTCTAGAATAGTGAGAATTCACAATGAAAAGCCCTTCGTCTTTGTCCTCAGGAGCAGAAAATTCACACACACACAGAGGCACAGGCACACACTAAATTAAATCCCCCAGTCCTAAGGCAGACAACTAACTGCTGGTGTGTGAGGCTCGCTCTACGGCACGGCAAAAGCAATTCTCTGGAGATGGCGAAATTAAAGGGCAGAATCCAGCCTGTTTATGGCTCGCACGCCCGTTCTCCTCTCAATCAAATGTTTTATTAGCAATCATTCTGCACCCGCCGGACCCTAGCACTCCTTGGCTGGAGGGTAAGGGGAGGAGGTTTGAGTTGGGTGTGTGTGTGTGTGCTAGAGGGGGGGCAGTATTAGTAGCACCAGGATGCTGCTCAGGTACCCAGTGCACCCCTATTACTGAGCCGTCCAGACCCCATTACCCTCACCTGGAGCTGGACTCTCCATTAACCCCCATAAGAGCTTCACTAGCTGGCCATCTCTGCAAGCGCCAGTGGGCAGTGGACAGTGGACCGTGTGCTGGGAAAATACGTGCAGAGACAGATAGGGGCTGGGCAAAGACCCTCTAGGAGCTTCTGCAGTTTTTATTACCTATAAGTAGCCTATCAAAACAATCCAGAGCTTGTCCGTACGTTCAGGCAACATCTGTTCATTTGAATGAAGGTGTGCAGGTGGAACTTCTATCATGCTTTATGCTCCCTAATGTTCTTTGCAGCTGAACTGTAGATGACTCTAGATGGTTGGTGTGTGAGAACAGTGTGTGGGGGTGAGGAGAGCAGGTGCGGTGTGCCTGTAGTACTGGAAGAATAAAGAAGGGATGGAGTGGAGAGAGGAGAGGAGTCAACAGGACTAGAAGGAAGCAAGTGTGAAATAGTTATGGTGCGCTCGGATGGTGAGTTTTGTCCACTTAAGCACAGAAAAATGCTTTCTGAATGATAAAGTATAAAAAGATCAAACCAAATTTACACAGTTTTATGTTTACAACAGTCAAGGTTTGGTGCACAAAGGTTTTGCACTACTACTACAGGGCTAACTTGCAAATGCTAAAAGTCACACAAATAGTCACTAAAAAGTCTCTCAATCTGCTCCAAGTCCATCTGGCCCTTCATTAAGGTGGTGCAGACTTATAGATGCAGTGTAGGACAGCGTGACTTACTATGAGCTATTAAAAGAACAAAATGTCACAGTTTAGCTTAACTGTGGGCAGCCGTGAATACCTCTCAAATATTGGTGTTGTCTAAAATTCCTGCCCGTAGGGATGATTTTTATTTATTTTTTATTTTTATGACTCACAGTAAGTAATTCTGTGTCCGCCGTAATGAGGAGCTGGATGGATTGAGAGTTGTTTTGGAGGTGTTTTAGAGAAAAGATTTGGTTAAGTATTGACTTCTAATGCTCTTAAAGAAGCATAATTGCGATATCACGTATGTCTTGGCTCATTGACAGCATCAGGGATAAGCAGAGAGTTGTGAACATCTGGTTTATTATCCAAAAATAGCCAAAGGAAATCTTTTGGTCTTTACACTTAAGGGTAAAGCATTAATGCTAATGCTGACCAGTGCAGTGGGAGATGACTGGCCATCTTCTACACAAAGTTTTTTCCTAAACAACGTTTTTTCCTCTTCGATGGATGGTGTGCCAATATGGTAGTTTATTAAGGACATACCAATAACAGAGAACCATCTTTTCATTGATTACATTCTAGCTAACAATTTGTGTAGTTCTTCTAAAGCGAGTGTTGTCCCAAAGCAGCTTTACGAGAGTCTTGGACAAGACCCGTAGCAAAATAACACGCTGTTATCTTATGCTTAACCATGTGTCTTTAGCAATAATCTTAATGAAGGCTCTCATATAACATAATATACTTACTTAATCCTAATATGAGCAAAAACAGTCACGTTTTTCAGCCCTGTGACAGTTTTGCGCTGAATTGTGGGCCTGTATAGTTTCTGAGACACACCATAATGAATACCAGAAAAGCAATTTCAGCACTTGAATACTGGAATGGTTAACTGAGAACTTGAGTGCTTGCGCACGTCCCTAATGGTTATACTTCCTATTCATCCCGGGTGATAGTCAAGAAGACAGTAAACAGTTGGCACTCCAGCATAAATGGGGTGAATATCATTTAAGATAAATTAAAGGGACCATATCCTATGTTAATTTTTTTAAGGGACACATATGTTTATGTGGGTTTATGTAACAAAAACAGACATTTTAACATTTTTCATCCACTGTTAAGTTTTAGCCAAGCGGCTTGGTTACAGTGCTTTTAGGATAGATATGCGTAAATGACTTCTGTCCAAAAAGCAGTCCAGGCCGACTTATAACTTCACTGTGAATGGGAAACAGGGAAGAGCATCTCCAATATGGCAGGTCTTGTCTTGTGGAGTATTTCTGGTATGTCGTGGTGCTGGAGGCTAAGTGAGGAGGATACTTGCCTCTGGACCAAGAGGTCATGGGTTCGAATCCTACCTTCATCATAGCACCACGGGGTTCCTGAGCAAGACCCTTAATTTATATACACCCATCAGCCATGACATCAAAACTAGCTGCTTAATATTGTGTAGGTCCCGCTCATGTCACCAAAAGCAGCTCTGATCCATCAAGACATGGTCAAGACCTCTGAAGTTGTGCTGTGATATCTGGCACTATGACATTAGCAGGAGATTCTTTATGCCCTATTAGCTGCGAAGAAGGGCCACCATGGATCCACCTGATTCGTCCAGCACATCCCATAGATGCTTCAATCATATTGAGATCTGAGGAAGTTGGCGTCCAAGTCAACACCTTGAACTCCTTCATATTCCTTAAACCATTCCAGGACAGTTATTGCTGTGTGCCCTGGCTGGCTTGCCCTCTTTCCATAGTGCATCCTGGTTCCATCTCCTCTTCCAGCTGACACAGCTGTACTGACTGACACAACCTTAACCCCAAGCTGCTCCAGGGAGACTGCCCCCATTAGTTAGCGGATGGAAGTCGCTTTGGATAAAAGCGTCTGATAAATGCCGTAAATGTAAATGCAGTGGTCAGTACCTACCAAAAGAGGTCAGAGGAAGTACAACCAGTGAAATGGCATAAGGGTCAATAGCGTCCAAGGTACTGTTGCTTGTGGGAAGCAAAGGCCAGCCTGCCTGGTCTAATCTTACAGGAGAGATACTGTTGTGCACAAATAGCTGAAAACAATGCTGCCTAAGAAAGAAAGCTGTCAGAACACACAGTGCGTCCCAGCTTACCACATAAAGGACTGTGTAGCTACAGACCAACAATCTGTTGTACAATGAGCACCTGGACATCAGAACTGGATCATGAAGCAATGAAAGAAGGTTTTCTGCTCTGAATAATCAAGTTTTTTTTTTTTCACTTCATGCGGACGGCAGCGTGCGTGTGTATCTCTTGTCTGGGGAGGAGATGGAACCAGGATGCACTATGGAAAGAGGGCAAGCAAGCAAGGGCACACAGCAATAATTGTCTTGGAAAGATTTGGGGAATATGAAGGAGTTCAAGGTGTTGACTTGGACACCAAATGCCTCAGATCTCAATATGACTGAAGCATCTATAGGATGTGCTGGACAAATCAGGTGGATCCATGGAGGCCCTTCTTCGCATCTTATAGGGCGTAAAGAATCTCCTGATAATGTCATAGTGCCAGATATCACAGCACAACTTCAGAGGTCTTGATGGATTAGAGCTGCTTTTGGTGGCACGAGGGGGACCTACACAATATTGAGCATGTGGTTTTGATGCCATGGCTGATGGGTGTACATAAATGCATTGGTTTTCCTGACATACAATAACACTGAATTCAAAATGGGATATTCTTGTTCTACATTAAGCTGTTCTAAATAATATGTAAAAATGAAAGTAAAGATGATTTTTTTCTTGCTTTGGAGTTCCTTATTGTGTGTGTGTATTCATTTGTATCCAGGAACGCACATTCGCGCACACGCGGCATACATGTTAAATTTAACATATGTCAATCTCTAGCCAAATTCATAAGGTAGTAGGAGGACCATCTGAACGCACCATTAGAGTGGAACAACATCTACCTCCTGACTGACACAGCTGTACTGAGCCTTCACCCTGGATACTTCCTCCTGCGGCTCCTTTATCTGTTCATCTGCCTAGACACACACACACACACACACACACACACACACACACACACACACGATAGGATGATTCAAACAATGGGTGTTGATTATCAAATAAAAACATTTCCAAGGTGAGAGAATAACCAGAACAAAGATGGTGGGTAGAACAAATAAAGCAGAGAGAAAATGGCTGCTCTGTTTGCTCATTATGAGAAGCATAGATGGGGGAATAGAAATTGCGTGTGTGTGTGTGTGTGCACGAGCGTGTGCGTGCACACAGTCCCCTGCTCTGTACTCTTCTCATGTCCGCTGTCAGTAATCTACTCCTGAGCCAGCACTGCTGGGATTAAGAGCAGACAGAAGATAGAGGATGTATGCGTCATTAAAGCACAGTGCGTGTACACACACACAGACACACACCACAAAGTCAACAAAGGTGACACGTACCAAGGTATGTACACACACACACACACACACATACACATATATATATATATATATATACATACATACACACACATATATATTCTTTTAAATAAACTGATTTTTTTAATGAACAAATGATACACATCCATTGTAGTTCCTGCCCTGACTATACAGATACACTTTGTAATTCACAGTTACTGTTACTGTAGACCTTCTGTTTCGCTGCATCACTTGTTAGCCTACTTCACGCTGTTCATCAGTGGTCAGGACCTCCACAGGACCAAGAGGAGGTGCTATTTTGAGTCATGGATCATTCTCAGTGACACAGCAGTGGCATGAATGTGTGTGTGTGCAATACACAGTACGGATCACATAAAGCTGAGATACCCACCAATAGTCCTGTGGCCGGTAACCGATCACTGATGAATTTTTGCAAATAAACTCATTTATATGCGTTGTGTGTGTGATCCTCGGGTTACGACAGTCACGACAAAAGAAGTTTCGAGTTTATGATGCTCACTCACTCACTCACTCACCTCCTCTTGGCTTACACTGTTAGCCTTGTACTTACAGACTACGTGGGTGAACTAGTTTGGTTGTGCTTGGTGGAAGAATACGCAGTAACGCGGCGTCTGAGTGAGGGAGTTTTCCTTTTTCTGTGACTTAGTTGTGTTTTATTAATTTTACAGCTGTGTAAGGATCAGTAAGTGACTCAGGCTAGGGTGTGTTTTGACTTGCACCAAAATTTGGGTTACATCACTGTTGATTGAACGCATCTGTGTCATAGCTTGAGGACCCCGTGTGTGTGTGTGTGTGTATGTATACACACA
>JBBPCX010000038.1:5797937-5813088 GCA_037974365.1 Hydrocynus forskahlii
AGAGAAGAGAGAAGACAAAGAGAGAGAGAAGAGAGAAGACAGAGAGACACAGAGAGAAAGAAGACAGAGAGAGAAGACAAAGAGAGAGGAAGACAGAGAGAGAAGACAGAGAGAGAAGACAGAGTTACAGAGAGAGAGAGAAGAGAGAAGACAGAGAGAGAGAAGAGAGAAGACAAAGAGAGAGAGAAGAGAGAAGACAGAGAGACACAGAGAGAAAGAAGACAGAGAGAGAAGAAAAAGAGAGAGGAAGACAGAGAGAGAAGACAGAGAGAGAGAAGAGAGAAGACAAAGAGAGAGAGAGAGAAGAGAGAAGACAGAAAGAGACAGAGAGAAGAGAGAGAGAAACAGAATGAGAGACAGAGAGAAGAGAGAAGACAGAGAGAGAAGACAGAGAGAGAAAGTGAGCGAGAGCGAGAGAGAGAGAGAGTGCATGTTTGTCTTTAATACTAAAGAAGTGGGGGGGGTGTCTGCTACCAAGGCTCATTACTACAGCCTGTCGTTCTCGCACACACACACACACACACACACAAACATAAACACACACACACACACACACACACAAATGCGATGGCCCCTCGGAAATGAATGCCATTGTCACCCAGCGTCAACTCGCAAGAGAATTGGACGAGCCTCCGTGTCCATGTGACTATCTGTCTCATGTCTTCTTCCTGCGCCGCTGCAGCACCTCCATTTTGCTGCAGGGAGATTTGCTACAGTGTCTGGCTAATGAATAATAAAACAGAACCGCTCCGCTTGGGAGGAGAGGCAGAGAAAAAAAACAGCTCATCCAAACACACACACAAACACACACACAAGTTCGGTATACACACTTGGGATGTAACACGTACATTTCATGATGCAGTGTTTTGTGTTTTGTGTGCTCCGATGCAATACATTTTCTATAGAGAAGGAAGAATGAAGGGACAATATTTCTTTTGCTGTTACTGCAGCACCTTAATTCGCGGGAGGATGCCTCAGACGAGCTAATGAGCTTCAGACGCTGATGAGGACTCTTTTACGCAAGCTTGTTTTTCCTCAGAGGAAACGTGTCAAAATGTCGATTAGACGAAGTTACACATTTCCACTGGAATGAGCTAACGTTAGAGATAGCTTATTAGAGCACTTAAGTCAGTCTAGTTAGCGATAAAGCCGTGCTTCGCCTGCTGTCTCAGTCATGTCCTTAATGATTAGTCACTGGCAACACACTCACATCAAGTTAATCATGCTTCAGAGTATGGTAGCTCAATCATAACTCCGTCAGTCATAATTAAGATAAGATAAGATAAGATCAACCTTTATTAGTCCCACAAGTGGGAAATTCGGTCCCACAAGTGGGAAATTCGTAATAATCTATAATATACTACATGGACATTCACAAATACAAGTAAACATTTGGTTCCTGTTAAAACTACTGTCAGTACCTTTTCTCCATCTTAATCCATGTCCAGAATACATAAAATTGCCAAGCTTTTGGTTAAAAGCAGCTGCTTTGAATGTAATGCAATAATATTTGCAAGCTGGCACCTTCACCGGCATTGGCAATATACTATGTTAATAATATAATCCAGCTCTGTACTGCAGCGAACTCCAGCCTAAATTTACAGTGCATTCTGTCCAAACTTGTCCAACATTCGCTGCAAAAGAAAACATTTGAGGGCAGAGAATGGATGGATCAATCTTCCTAGAAAACACATATATTCTATACCAATGTGTTAATGTATTTGGTGCAACACATCAGTTTTTTTCCTTACATGTGTAGTTGTTTCATTTAGGAATGGCAAGTGATTAATGATGAGTAAAAACAGCACCCCTTTACTTCGAACAGAAATTATAGTTTGAAGCAAAATGTCTTTTTTCACAAAACAACGCAAACGTTTGAGGTTTTGTGGTTTGTGCCAATCGCTAAACAAAACTCTTAATCACAGTTTCCTTTGTTCTGGGATCTTCCACTCACTGCAACCTGCCCACGTCACATGGATGCCAGCATCACCGTACAGAGCGGGTTTCTGGTGGTGCTCGGTCAGAAAGACAGACACAGAGTTCTTTTTAAGAATACTTATATATAGTTAGATTTAGTTTTAGGTCGTTCTAGAAAAAAGTTTACTTTTAGATGTTTTTAGTTTTGGGGTCTAAGTCTATTTTTGAGTTGCTGGTTCCAGGTCAGAGTCTTGAGTGTCTGGTGTCTCTGGTGTCTCCGGCCTTAGAGAAGTCGTGTCTCTAGTGTCTGAACCAAGCCTGAACCAAGACTCTGGGACCCAAGCTGAAGTCCGAGTCTCGAGTCTCTGTGGTCTGAGTCCAGTTCTGAGACTCAAAGTTTCTAGTGTCGAGGGTCAGTTAAGGCACTGTTGTTCCTGCAGCAAGATGAAGTATATTGCTGGCTTTAGTCTGAAATCAGAAATATATTTTGTAGAATATCATCTCACTGTATTTATAAACTGTGCACAACCCTCCATAAATAAACATGCACCAATATACATAGTGTAACACCATTACGCCACACACAACCTCGAGCACACTGCGTGCATCTGTATTAGTGGAACCAGAGACGGTAGAACACTGTAAACAGCGAGCGTCAGCAGTAAAACATCCTAAAGCCAGATTGGGAGTATGGGTGAATTTAAAGCGGAGTGCGGAGGATGATATATGTATGGTTTTGGATGTGTGTAGCAGCAGGGCCGGGCTGTATGGATGCTAGGGGAGCTGGGTAATGCATCAGGGCTTATAGTGCACAGCGCATGGGCCTATGAGTCATGGTGTTGCTGGAAGAGAGCGGAGCTTCCACTGGGACTCTGATAAGGGTGAACGAGTCCTCAGGTCTTCAAATGCCAAACTGAGAAATAGAGGCACGTCTTTAAAAGCACCGTCACTGAATTTGCTCCCATGCTCAAATATATCTCTCACCTCCTTACTGCAGTGCGCAGGGCAGGACGCCACAAATCAAGCGGTCTGCAACTTAAACACGGAGGATAGAGTGAGGAAAGCGGAGGGTTGAGTGATTAGATAGTGATCTTTGTTCTTTATCTTACATCCATTAGCCTGACGTAAAGTACAGGACACTACTATGAGTGCTACTGTGTGATCTTGCTTTCAATCTGTTCCCATCGATGCCACAGTCATTCATGAACTCAGAAGAGCATAATAGCGACCACCAGCATGGGCAGATGTTCCAGATCGTCTCCAGGCGGGTTGAGCAGTCCAACGGCCTTGTGTTGGCGAAAGTTTGAAAAGATGCAGTGGCACTTCATGTGAACATTGGAAGCACATGTTAGCCCTCACTTTCTCAATGAGTCTCACTTTCTCAATGAATTTCTCCTGAGTCTAGGAGTCCTGGCTAGAATGTTGACATGATTCAAATGACAAGAAAATTGCTTAATAAATGAATGACTGAAAACCTAACATAATTGTTCTCTTCTCAAAGACAAACTCAGTTTTCTTCTTTAGTTTTGCATTTACGAGGCTAATGTAGCGAACAAATAATAAAAGGTCATACAAGATCACCAATAGGGGGTGAGATCCTCTCTCTGAAGACTGTAGGATGTGAGTTGACTAACAGATGGAGCAATGGCTCCAGTTTTCATTTTGGTTTAAATACCCCTTAAACAATCCAACACATGCAAGTGTGTGATGATTGTAGCAAACAGCTGGAATATGAATTACAAGCCTCTATTGTTTGTTAGCTACATTAGCCTTGCAGCACCAGCGCCAAACTAAAGAATCAAACTTTGACCACCAAACTGACTGACCATTTAATGAGATAAGGGGAAACGATGAACATTTGTCTGCCAAACTAAAACTGTATCTCTCTCCACACCAGGATACAATCTCCATCGACCTGAAACTGTCTATGATGACTTGGAATCAGGGTAGAAATGTAGAACTTCTACCCAACACATCCAAGATGAGCAGGTGAGGCCGCTCCTTGATTCAGTTACTTCATTTCGCTGTCGAAACCACAGCGAGCAACCCAGGGAACCATGTTCGACAAATACAGCCAAACACACAAATCAGTCCTTGCTGTATGTGGTACGGGACATGGCAGGGGTGGCATGGAGAGATGGTGGGACAGGGCGCTGAGAGGAGCTGGAGAAAGGCCAGATGATGGAGGGAGGATCAGAAGGGAGAGGAGGGTGCACGCGCTGGTGAGGAGCAAGGGGATGAGGAAGAGAAATGAGGTCATTATGTATATTGCTAGCAATTCAAACTCGCACACATTCCATCTAAGATCCCATCATCTGTCAAATTGGGAAAGCGATGGGGAAGCATCTCAAAGAGAGAGGAGCAGGGGACGCCACAGAGAGCTCATCAAAACACAATCACGTCCACAGCTAGCCCACACACACACCTCACTCTCGCTCCCCCCCTCACAGGAACACACTCGCATTCCCACACTTAAAGCATGCCTACAAATCAAAGTGGAATTTTTCCAAACCTCAATCTCACCTAACGACAACCACACCTTAGAACTGGCCGAACTGCATAGTAAACATCTGTCTGAACCAGACGGGACACAACTGTTCCAGTCGCTAAATCTGGGCGCAGAGATTTGCTTGTCCAACTCGGATCAGGTTCAAATATCACATTCAAGTGTCCCCTAGTTTGTCTCTCACCTCACATGGTCCATGTTTACTCCTGCTTTAAAGGGGACCTATTATACCTCTTTTTAAACAAGTTATAAACAAGTTATTCCTCATCCTGACATCACAATGGGGGGGGCGTCCAAATGGCTCATACAAGCATATGATTCCTGACACCAAAATTGACTCTCAGAAAACGGATGGATGTTTTTTTTTTCGCGCTTGGAGTGTTTATAGGAGCAGTAGAGACACAAATGGAAATACAAAAGGATGCAAAAAGTGAGTTTTGCATAATATGTCTCCTTTAAAGGGGTAGTTTGGCAAAAAATCTAATTTACACTATTTCCTACATACCTCATATGTACCCAAGATGTGCTTCATTTCAGAGCCACAACACTGACATTGTTAACAAACACTAGACATCAACAGTCACATAACTCTCTAACCTCTCAAACCACAACCAGCTTTTCATTAAAGTGGTTCATTCATGTTGATGTGGTTTAGGGCACAGTATGACTCACTGGGAGCCATAAATAATTAACAACACTTCGCCATACAACCTTTTAGATAACCATCTCAGGAGTAGGAATGCAGATCTACAAATGTTTCTTGGCAACCATTACTGAAGAGGAATCTGATCTAAGGTCAGGACTTATCTGTGATGGAAGTTTTGGTCATTTTTACAGCCCATAGTAAGTCATACTAAACCACTTAAGAATTTCTGCACCACCTTAATAAAGAGCTGCATGTGGTTTGAGAGAAGCTTTGGAGACTACTGACTCCAGGGTTTGTTAGCATCGTTACACTTGCAGCTCCAGTTCTCAACTAAATAAGAAAAAAGTGGACTTCAAATACATCTTGGCTGATCGACTACATCTGGGCTAAGTGGAAAACTGTGTAATCTTGTTTTTTACCCTTTAAAGAAATGTTTGTGATAGATTTTTTTCTAGGCTGGATTGCAGGCCAGTGTTGCTGTTAGCCCTGTGATTATTAGTACATGATCGTCTGACTGCAGTTATTTGAGCTGACTGAAATTATTTCAGATGATTGTGATCAGTCGGTAGATTTCAAAATGACGTTTCAGCACAAGCAGAATCTGAACTGGGTACACATTCGTCATCTGAACAGAGGTAAATAAACATAAATAAACCCAGAAAATGCATTTAGCCTGTATCGACTGAACATTGTATCTTTTTTCTTTTTTTCTTTTTTTACTTCAGTGCATCATCTCAAAACATCAGCTTCCCTTTACATTGCATCAAAATTTAATGATGAATCGACCAATAAAATTTGTTTAAACTTGCTCTTTTATAAAATCATAAAGAAAGTGTTTTTCTTTCTCTTGGAAAGAATCATCTGAAGTTTTAGAGGAAGTAAGTAAGATTTTGGACAAAGCAAGTAAGTTAATCTGTCAGTTTGGCCACTTTAAAAGAGAAAAAATAATTATTTATAATTACAGTTAAAACTTCTTAAAGACCATCCTAATTGCTTTGCATATGTACTGTCTGTGTAGAATCACAGCACAGAATCGATTTTAAAAGTGAAAAGTGCCTTTAGATACCTATTTTAGGAGCTACACTTTTGTGATTAGGGCTTCAAAAGTTGGATTATTTAGACTTTTATGCTTTACAGTTCATATTAAGCCGAAAAATAATTTGCATATATATTTTTCAGGGACATAATAGTGTTAACAGTTCCTTAAACTAAAACAAAATGCTGTTTGGATTGACAAATGCTGATGTCCTTGACAATGAATCAGCAACGATTAAACACTGCATATGAGTTTAACAACTTTTATTACTATTTATTGAACATTATAGTTTAATAAAATAACCTCAAACTTTTCAGTTTGCAGATTATTTTTTTGTAAATTTCTATAATGACCAAGAGACTGTGTCTAGATACTAGAAGACTAGAGCTGCTCCTCCAACACAAGCCAACTCACCTAACTCTTGTATAACACTGTTAATTAGCAAATCCACGCCGGACTTGGTAGTGCACCTCTAAGTTAGAATGCGGTTCACATGAATTTATGCATCAAAATCAATGTCCTCATTAGCAGAAGAATATATTTGAATTTTAATGCAGCCTGTGTCTCCAGAAATAGAATCCTTGGGCAATTTAGATGTAATCAAGAGCCTGAACTATTCAAACCACAAGGGGTGTAGGTGTAGCAGTTACAGTGTTCTGCCCAGCAGGGGAAACACTGTAAAATCTTACTGGTGTGGCATGGTTGTCCTCATTTGTTTAGTGGAATATACAGTGTTCCCCCACAAAGTTGCGTTTCAGAGTTTGCGGATTTTTCCTTCAAATTTGTTCACGGAAACCCCCACAAATTTGCAGAAACCACAAATATCCGCTGCAATTTTTTCGTGGCAATGCATAATTTGACATGCATTTTAGTGCTAAATTATTAAGAAAAACATAATTTACTAATAACATAAATATTAACGTATATTCAGTTTAATTTCCATATAAAATATAACTGTATACCTTTTTTGGTACTGTCAAGAACACAAACCAAACATATATCAGCTGCTGCCCTGTGATGCGTCTCTGGCAGCTGCAGTCCAGCATTCATGCATCAGAACAGTTTCCCATGTGTTTCTCTGAGTGTTCTCCTGTTTTTCGTTTTGTTCCTCTTAAAGCCCTGTATTTTTACGGTAAATTAAATGAATTTATTACTGTATTTACCTGCTTATACCAAGGAAAACGACAGTGTATACCAAAGAAAACACGCTGCATGAATTACAGTACAGTCCATACAGGGGGAACATCGGTATTTACATTCTAGCACTGCAGGAGTTCAGTGTAAACTGTACAGTACGATTATGGGTTTACCTTCACATTTGCTTTAAGGGTAATGAGTTTAAAATGAAATTAAAGTGTTTTGCGAGCATATTTGGTGCACATTTAGTGTTTAGACTATAAAAATAGGCACTTTTAGGCTTTTTTTTGGTCCCTCATCACAAATTTGAATTTTTTCACAATTTTTTCCGCTGGTCAAGCGGAAGAGTGGGCTTCTGTTCCCTGACTGGGAGGGTTTCCTGGGTCAGCTGGCGGCCAGGTGGCTAGGGGGTTGCCTCACGATAAGAAGGTCATTGGTTTGAATCTCAGGACTGCCAGTTCTACCACTGAGGTACCTTAAGCAACACACAGCTCTCTGGCCGCCGCCCACTGCTTTACTTGGTGAATGGGTTAAATGCAGAGGAGAATTTCACATTGTTCACACAGTGTGCTGTGCTGTGGGTTCACATGTGACTATGAGGAGCCGCTGTACTTGGTGAGCTTCATAAGGACGGCAGGATTACCCCTGCTCTACACCGGCCCTGGTCTCTGGTTGGTGGTGGTCAAGGTTCAGACACAACACTGTAGGTTTGCAGACCCAATTAAATCTCTCTCTCAATTTAGAACTCAGGAGAACTAATAGCCAAGTCGAAGAGAAGACTAGAAGGTACACGCAGATGCTTCAGCAAGTCCTTGGCTCCACTGACCGTGGTCACGAGTGAACAGGCATGGTCAGCAGGCGCTGTGGTCAGCACTTCCACTGCTTAATCCCAGCTCATATCTACCCATGTGACGAGGAGCATGTAATTGTCTCTACCTGGCTCTCTCAAAGCCATTCAAAGGCTGGGACAGGTGCTTCCCCCCGAAGTGATCTGTTCTGCTTCACTGAGAGATTGCACCTGATATCTGAGGGAACCAGAAAATAAGATTAGTTTGAGCAAGGGTGTCTGGCTGTTAGTGATGTAAGCGTTAATGTTAGATGTTTGCTCGCCCCCTCCTTCCATTGCATCTGGCTTCCCACTAAGCGCGGCATCTCTATTTTCCTGCCCCTCCGATGAGAGACGAACATTTCATACCTGTTTGGTTGTTTGTTGCGTCTGAAACGCCGCCAGGGCTCTAACCGGATGGAGAACAAAGGGAAATGTCTGCCAAGAGTTAGCTGTTTCAACGGCGCAATCAAACATTCTGACTTCACAGGGCAGGAGAGAGGAGAGGAGACAAGGCTGAGGAGCTCTCGCAGATTAAACGAACGACACCGGCTTGATTCACAAACCCCTTTTCTTAATCATACACGCACACTACAAATAAAAACACAGCACACGTCTAAAGGCAAGCAAACAGCATGCGCATGAGACTATTCCGTGTCTGTCAGCGTCATTTGCATTTGCATTTATTGTGTTTGCCTTAATGCAGAGGTAGGCTGACAGGCATGGGACGCTTCATGAGGTGGCAGAAGATAAACAGAGAATCCGAGAAAAGAGTATTGCACTTTAAAAAGCAAATCTACAACAAACCTATAGGGGACAGTAGGAGAATGTCCACGGCTGACATCTCGGCCATCACCATTATATATTGTTTAGTTAATCTACCATCATTTTGCCAAATAGTTGAGTAATTAGAGTTTTTTAAGGGGAAATAAAAAAAACTATACAGAGAAACTAAATCAGAGAAACTGTAAAACTGCAGTCGGCGCCATAAGGCCCAGTGGTGCGCACTTGGAAAAAGGACTCCAAAAACTTTTCAAGAGAAGGAAATAAACATTCCTAATTTCCATGGATGGTAATGTAAGATTTGAGTCTACATTCTGACAAGACAAAAAGTAGCTGTTATTTTTACAGTACATATCACAGAATAGATTAGTTTAGTTCTAATGCTATAAATACATTATTACAATTATTACAATTAATACTGGCCTAAGCTTATTAGAGAAAACCTGTTTTCACTCTGTGCAGCACACAAACATTAACATGCCACTACCATGTCAGCATCATTATTGTGAAAATAATCCACCAAGCAAATAATACCTGCTCAGTGGTGCCCTGCTCCCGTGGGGGTTCGGACCACTGATGAAAGGGGTAAAGGGGGTACAAAAACAATGCAAAGGTGCACTACAGTCTAGCAAAGCTCTCCTATATGGTAAGTGGACTATGCGTATAGGCAGGCAGGTGTCTCCAACAATATATGAGGTTTATTTCAATACGTCTTGGTGCTGGTAAGCTCCTGTATAGTCCACTGACATAGAAACAGAAAGTAAAGTGTAACATGAGTCAGTGATACATCAGTCACAAGTAAAGCCTAACAAAAAGAGGAGCTTTTAAAAAAAGAACCATGTTTGCGCATGACTAACCTGCTCCGCATGAGGTTGAAGTTTATGGCTGTAATCATCTCAGCATGCACGTTATCACGCGTGGCACGGCCAGCATTAAGGGCTCAAACGGCTCTCAGAAACGGAGCATTTGTTGATTGCTTCGAGTTTGCTCCCTCTCATCCCCTCGATTCAGAGCTGTAACTCGGGGCTGAAGGAGCTGAGATGTGACGAAATGTCATGCACGGGTTTAGTCATGCAAGAGAACATCAGAAATTACAGAGAAGGGCTAACTTACACACTCACTCTCGGCTGTGGCAGAGCGTGGAGCTATTACAGCCGCTTGGCTCCAGTCACCATGCGGTGTTCACAGGCCGTGAGGGGTCTGGAGTGTTTACCTTCAGCCTAACCTGAAGCATGAAGTAGACCGTCACACAGCTATCAGAGGCATAAAAGTACCCTGAAACTGCCATCAAACTCCACTTAAATAGCCGTCAAACTGCCCCTGCGGCTGTGTTACCATAAATCAGCCACACATTTGCCATTTTGCATAGTTTCAAATTCTCAGACAATGTTTATATAAACACGGTTTTGTACATCAAGGGCTTTACTGGATCTGTTCAATGCCAAAACGCTCCCTACTTCACTGCGAAACAAACTGTGCCAGCGAGGGGTTTAGGAGTCTGCTCTTGAAGAAGAAGGCTTGTTTGCGAGAGTCTTCTCATGCTCGAAAGCGAAACGCAGAGCGGCGCTGAGGCCGAAACGACTGTGTTCCTCCTCAAAGCGCCTGCCAGAGGACACAGCAGCTCTCGCTGTCGCATGCATTTATGCATACCCCGCCTGCACAAAGTTTGAAGACACCTACCTTCTCCGAATGTTTTTAATACAAATGAGCAAGTTTTCATTGTCGGTTTGCAACAATCTATTGGAGGGAAAGCATCAAAGGTGCGAGTATTAGTGACAGCGCTACCTTGGGAATACTGCCACACTCCACACATTTTATTCCCTTGTTGGAATGTCGGCACTCATTGGCACATCTCACATCTGGGCTTTTAAACAGTTTTTGGTGAGACTGTTCTTTTAATGGTCGTTTAGAAAAGTGTTATTTATGCAAAAAATACAAGTAGTAAGTAGTTTCGAGTTCCATCCTTCGAACCGTTCTGTAAACCACTTATCCTTAACCAGGGTCATGGGAGGGCTGGAGCTCATCCCAGTGGTCACAGAACGAAAGGCAGAGTAACATCCCGGACAGGTCACCATTCCATCACGGGGCAGACACACAGACAAAGAAATTCCCAAAGGAAATCAGAGAACCTGGTGGAAATCCACACAGACATGACGAAAACATGCAAACTCCACATAGAAAGAACCGCCCCCAGAAATAAAACCTCCTAAAACCAGGGGCAGCTGGTGTCCTGTGGTTAGGGAGTTGCTCCTGTGATCAGAGGGTCCTGGGTTTGATACCCAGGACTGCCAGTGGCACCACTGAGGTACTCTTGAGTAAGGTACTGTCCCCACACATTGCTCCCCGGGCGCCCCTCATTGGTGGCAGACCCCTGCTTCACTTGGTGAATGGGTTAAATGCAGAGAAAGATTTTCACACTGTGTGGTGTGATGTGTTCACAAAAATGGTCACAGTACACTCTAGCTGTGAGCGCTATGGGGCGGCTGGTAGCCTAGTGTTTAGGGCGTTTGCCCTGTGATCAGGAAGTCGTGGGTTTGATTCCCAAGACTGCTAAGCACCTCTGAGGTACCTTGAGTAAGGTACCGTCCCCACGCGCTGCTCCCCGGGCGCTGTGTTCCTGGCTGCCCCCTGCTTCACTTAGTGAATGGGTTAAATAGAGTAAGAATTTCGTGCCGTTCACACGGTGTGTTGTGGTGTGTTCACGTTTCACTTGATCTAAGTTACCTTTTCAGAAGTGAACAATGTGAAATACTTTCTCTGTGTTTAACCCATTCACCAAGTTAAGCAGTGGACACCCAGCGATGCAGCACCCGGGGAGCAGTGTGTGAGGACGGTACCTTGCGCAAGGAAACCTCAGCGGTGCAACCGGCTGTCCTGGGATTCGAACCCACAGCCTTCCGATCACGGGGGCAACTGCCTAACCACCAGGCCACCAGCTGCCACACAAATCAAACATAACATTTTCATGTAGTTAGAAAATAATAACTGAAGGTTGAGAGGAGGATCACGACTGAAGCCCCTCCTCAAGCTCTACCCTGCATTTCCTGTCACACCACCACCAGCTCCTCCCTGTTCCTCATTTAGCTGTTTCTGTTCACACAGAAGAAGGTCTTACTCAGTGCTCAAGTGGAATGTCAGAAAACACGTCTGTAGCTTTAAGATGCACAAAAGTAATCAAGTTGGTCTGCGTTTTCTTTGAATGTGTAGTCTGAAATTACTGCTGAAAATGATTCACTTATGAATGTTTTAAAAATGTAAAAATATAATATTTCTGGTTTATTAGGTCAAATATAACCCCAATTTGGTAGATAGAGCATGCGTCTCATTGAGTGCTCAACAGGGGAATGGCGTGGGTCAGGGTAAATGAGCGAACAGCTGTTTCAGCCAGAATAACAGACAGAATGAACACTGTGTTCAGCTCAACCGCCTCTGCTTCATCATCACCTAAAAATAAACATTACTGAGAAATGTTTCAAGCTGAGCTCTCCTGGCACGATAGCATGACTGTTTTTCATGGAGTAAAAACATGTTGAAAACACAGCACATCCCCAGGAGTTCAGGATGGCTGAACCATGGCTCGGTAATCCATTAAAAAACTGGGGTGTTCCAGTACCATGACTAACGTTAGGCTTTAAAATGGTAGACTTGCTCTCTGCATTCTGGCCTCCCGTCCACGTCAAACAGCTGTTTAGGTCAGACAGAAGTAAGAAATGTGTACAGCACCCAGTTCTCCATGTTTTATATGTGACCAAGTAAAGAGAGGATTTTTACAGACAGTGTTGTTTTCCTGTATTAGAGTTTCAGGAGCCTGAAATGGTGAATATCCAAGTTGTTTCAAAGGTTTATATGTTTATATACATTATTATTATTTAGTTCAGCATCTCTGAAAATAGCTTGAAAAGAAAGGCAAAGTGGTTTTAGAGTCGTGACTGTCTAAACAAGCCCTTGCATCTCCATTTTTTGTATTTTTTTTTTACTGTTTCACACAATTAAAAATACCAGCTGATCTTTACATTGTGTGAAAATCTCAAAATGGACAGCACAAAGGAAACAGCCCAAATTACATAAAACATGTTTTAACAATTAACCATTGCAAGTTACCAATTTGGAGACACAAGTTTTTTGTTGTAATATTATTTTGTGCACGAACAAACTCATAATCTAAACCTATACATAAACAAAGTGAAGTGTGTGTGTTTATATGTGTGTAAAGTGAAGTGACCATTTATCATACATGAACTGCATGAAATTCTTCCTCTGTATTTAACCCATTCACCAAGTGAAGCAGCAGGCAGCCAGGAACACAGCGCCCGGGGAGCAGAGTGTGGAATGGTAGCTTGCTCAAGGGAACCTCAGTGGTGCCACTAGCAGTCTTGGGATTTGAACCCACAACCTTCTAGTCACAGGGCCTAAACACTCCCTAACCGCTGGGCCACCAACGGTCTCGTCTGTGTGTGTGTGTGTGTGTGTGTGTGTGTGTGTGTGTGGTTCATTAACTAAAATATATTATTTGGTATTATTTACTATTTTAGTCAAAGTTAAACCTACTACAAACAGGCCACAATTTAAATGACATTTTCATCAAATCCCTATGATCATATAAAAAAGACACAGAAAAGTGAGGTTACTGGAGGAAGGAACCACAGATATTGTGAGAGGATTTGCCATCTATAAGTTAGGATTTGCCATCTATAAACTGAGCACTGATGTAGGCCTAGAAGATTATGCATGCAAATCGATGAGCTATTGCCTTCAACTCTACACCTACAGGTGCACAGCAAGGTAGACATTTCTAAAGTGGCCTGTAAGCTCCATCCACAGCTCGAATCCAGCAGATTTCAATGTGCTGTGGGACGAGTAAGGCTGAAGTGAACGGGGAACGACCGAGGGTGGTGAATAAAACTGCCGGGGGTGCGCGAGCGTGCACTGCAAATGCAAATACAGCCACTTCAGAGATGCTTTTCACTTAACGGAGAGCAGTGACTTGGGTAGGTGTGCATATATTTGTGCAAGTGTGTGAGTGGGGTTACCAGATTCAGCAAGCATGTGAAATATTACCTTACGTTCTCTCGCAACCCAACCTTGGGGAGGGTGGGGGTGTGACCTTGATAGTGTGGCCACCACGGGAATAAAGGGGCAAGCAAATGGCCTCTGCTGGCCCAGCACTCCCAGTGGAGCTTACACACACACACACACACACACACACACACACATACATACACACGGGGAAACATACAAGCCAGTGCATACTTTCAGTCTCCAGTCTTTTTCACCCCCACCTTGCACTGTTTGCAGACTTAGAAATTGCTTTAATAATTTACACAGTTAATTTCCTGACCAGGCGCAGAGCAGCACAGTTCAAACACGGATGTGTTGGAGTGTGTGCACGTGCGGTCCCTGGTGCGGTGTTAAGGGAAAGTACATGGATGGAGGAGTGCGTGGTTTTATTTGGAGCTCTCTCGGACTTCGCAGTATTGACTGGCCTGTGAGGAAGGAGACTCCTGTGTAAACTTCTGTGGAAGGTTCAATACCTGAAGCTCTGCCGAAGTTCAGCTAAAAGCGTCTGCTCGTTCTCTTACCGCACTTAAAGATCACACGTCAGGTGTGGATAATACTTTCTGTGTTGTTTTACCTTCTGAGATGATTCATTGCTGCTCTTACACTGGGACTTTAGCACCGCCGCCCTTACGTTAGACATCACTTCCGCGGTTCTCTAAATCTAAAATCTAATTTCTCCGTTGCACGAATCCCAGTAGTCTTACCAGCCAGGCTGGAGCTCCACAGATAACACTCAGGGTAACTTATATAACCGTGGCTTTTTAGTTTACTCAGAGTAAGGTAAAGTTCTTGTTTCATGTGTTAAGCCGCAGGCAGACGAGAAAAGAGTTTGTGCAATAGGCGTAACCAAGGCCAAACCATGAAAACGTGTGATGAAAACAATTCTTCTATTTTGGTAAGGTCATGCAATTTTTATTTATTTATTTATGTATTCATTTTTTTACCTCTATGACCGTTTTCTGTTTCCATACTAAATAATGACTTCAGAAAACTGAAGACTTGACATGAACACTGTATAGTAAGGTTAAGTCTCATCCGTTACCGATGGCTGACGGCCACTATTGTGATCCCCCACCCATTCCACTCTGACAGCACCCTGCGACACACACATGCACACACACACACTAATTGCAGTGTCTCTGTTGTCACTTCAAAAAATATACAGTACCAGTTAAAAGTTTGGACACACCTTCTCATTCAACGATTTCCTTTGTTTTTATTATTGGCTACATTGTAGATTAA
>JBBPCX010000038.1:5838929-5850530 GCA_037974365.1 Hydrocynus forskahlii
TTTCCTTTTCTCTTTCTTTTCTTTCTCTGTCTTCTCTTCCCCTGTCTGCTCTAGCTTAATTATGCCAAATAAATAAACAAACAAACAAATAAATAAATAAATAAATAAATAAATAAATATTTCAAGTAACAAGAGCGTCTTATACTGAACCGTTAAAGCTCCTCTTGGTAAAACGACAGGTGTCTGGCACATTATGGCATCCAGCTTCACATCCTGTTTGCTAAACTGCCAGACACGATGGGGAAAAAAAAAAAACCTTGCTACTTGCTCCTCTGCTGCTGGAGAACTTTTGTAGCATGTTCGGCTGAACTTCTGCAAGCGCCTGTAAAGTTTTAATGGTCCAGATATGGTTCTCATGGAATTCTATAAAATTAAAAATGTTTTTTGGTACAGAAAACTATAAAACATCACAGAAAAAAGTGATGACCTCCAGGCAGTAGTGGCCACTATTGTAAAGTATACCAGTGCATACAGCAACAAGGGCACACCATATTTACCTTAGCTTGAGCGTCCTGTTCAGACACAAACGAGTCATCCGGACAGGCCTCCATCGTCCACATGCAAAGACCAATATGCTGTAAAGACAGAGAAATAGCAAGTAGGTGGGTGAGAGAGGTCATGCAGAACAGGACCATCTGGAGTGATGTTGTTACTTGAGATGCTTCCTCAGTGTCACATAAAGCGGATTCATTAGGCCAGGCCCTGCCTCGGTGACTAACGACAAACGCACGAAGTTTGATGGCTGGATGCTGCTAAATGGCCCTTAAGGAGAGAGGAGAGTGACGAGGACCCAGGGACTGAAATGAAAAATTGGGCTTGGTCGGATCACGGCCTCACCAACACATCATGTGCCAAGGTGGCTCGAAGAGTGATGATTACTTATTGTCACTTTTACTGTGACTGGATATATCTTTATATACAAAGTCAAATCAGAGAGCTGAGTGAGCTCTCAGAGTGAAAGTGAGTGAGTATGTATGCGAGAGTTGGGTAGAGAGAGGGGGGTGGGGGATGGAAGGGTGTGGGGTAAGAGAGAGAGAGAGAGGCAGTCGCCCATCACTGTTCAGCTTCAGGGATAAGGCACATGATAAGTGGACCAGCCTGGGACGAGTAAACAAATCAATCATGTGTGATAAGTGCCTGGGCTTTATCAGAGCTGGCCAAGGCAGGCCACACTGGTCCTCCAAGCCTGGCATGGAATACTAACCGCAAACATCTCGGCACCGTGGCTTTGACGCCAATGGTGTGTACCCATGTGCCAAAAACACCAGGAGCTATTTGAGTACTTCCAAGAATTTGAACGCCGAAGGCAGTGATGCTACTGAAGAGAGCATAGCCCGTCTTCTTCAGTGAGACCCTCATTATTCATACTGGGCCCTTCAGAGGCTGTACTTAGCCTTCGTGTTTCTGAGGCTCGACTGCCACTTTTATGGAGACATGTCTCAGCTTGAAATAAACGTCGGGCATTTGACATACGTTAAGGGGTCAAGTGGCACAATGAACGGAAGGCTTGAATCCAGATTAGGGCAGTATTAAGTCTCTCTCATTTGCTTTCAGGCCAGACATGCACTGTTCAAGTCCCAGAATAAGCGTTTCATTTCATTACAATTTAATTTAATGCAGCCTATAAAGAAAAGTTCAGGAACTGCTCTTCAAATTATTTGTACAGACGGAATAATTATTTATTCAGATTTGCAAGTGTGTACTGTGAAAAAAGAGAGAAACAACTGAAATAACTAAATTCACTGAGTACCTGAGTGGCAGTTAAAAGACTAATCAACCAATATATTGGGAAATGGATTTAAAAAAAAAACTCTCTTAGAAAAGCTACACCATATCTGTGCATAAATAAACTAGAAACTGCATCAGTCAACTTTTCCAATGTTTTAAAATGAAATGAGGTCTCTGCCAGTTTGCCTTAATGATTCTACTACATTTTTATCTTTAAGCTAGAAGCATTTGCAATTACAGTAAAATAGAAATATTTGAAATGATAGTTTTGCTCATGAAGTAGTTTAAGTAACAATTTTATAATAACAACAACAAAAACAACATTTCATGTTTAATAAAACCTTTAACTGGTAGGTGTAAAGAATTATAACACGTGGCAGAACAGATGGGATGTAACTTGCTAACTGCAAAACTCATATCCAGTAAGCAAAATATGTTGAAAATAATTGTTATAGCTCTCACACAACACTGCAGAAACTACAATGAGCTGCTTCGTGGCTTCACATAAAAATCTAAATAAAATAATATCATGTCCCTGCTGTTTGTTTGTTTGAACTCTTATTTTGCCGTTCTGTTTTAGTGTAAGCGACTGTATGTTTTGATTTGTTCTTGGGTTCATTCTGTTTGTATTTAAGTGCGTTGGTTTTGTGTACTGGTGTCGGTCCACAGTCAGACTAACCCTTGTTCTAGTAGGACGCCTCCATCCCTTGGCACGACCTGACAGTTTCTTACTTCAAAAGTCCAACTTTACATTTTTATTTGAAAAAATCTACAATTACATGTAAACTTATACATAATTATTATGTATAAATTCAAATGACCCCAAAAAGTGTACTGGGTGCCTCTAACCTTGGGGGTGAACATTTTATTATCTCTTTACAATAGAACCAGTTGACTGGATCAGGGCATCTCCAAAACAACAATTTTCTGGCGTTCCCATTATGTAGTGGTTGCTACCTACCAAAGGTGGTCCAAGGAAGAATTACTTGTGCATAAGCGACAGGGTCATGAACGCCCACGGAAAAGCCACAGAAGAGCTACTGTGGCACAAACTCCTGAAAAAAACCTGAAAAAGTAGCTGCAGACAGGCCAGAGTGCCCATGCTGAGCCCTGTCCTCCAGTGAGAGCACCTATAATGGGCATGCTGGCAACAGAACTGGAACATGGAGTAATGAAAGTTGGTGGCCTGGTTGGATAAATCATATACTCTTTTACATCATGTGGACCTCCGAGTGGGTGTATGTGTGTGTGTCGCTTGCCTAGCAAAAGAAATGGCACCAGGACGCACTAATGGAAGAAAGAAAGCCGGAGGAGGCATTTCTACTGCACTTATATTTGTTTCTATTTATTTCAATGTTTTATAGTGCACACCAGCAAAAACACACGTAAATGGTTTCAAACAGCTTGCTTAGGTGCCTTAAGAAGTTCCAGTTTCAGCCCCACTTCTTCACAAGGCTCTCTTCAGAACATCTTGATGCAAGTTGGCGCTAAACACAGTAAAAAAGTAGATCTGCAGGATGAGGACTGATGACCAGAGATATATATGTATGTATAAATATATATAAATATGGCACCAGGATGCACTATTGGGAGAAAGAAAGCCGGAGGAGGCCGTGTGACGCTCTAGATAATGTTCTACCAGGAAACTATGAGTCGTTCATGGCGTTCATGTGAATGTAACTTGGACAGGTACCCATCATCTAAACATCACTACTGACGAAGTACACCCCTTCATATTCTCTAACTGTAGTGGCCTCTTTCAGCAGGATGATGTGTCTTGCCATGGTGTAAACACTGTTCAGGAATGGCTTAAGGAACAGAGAGTATATTAGCGTTTCTCAAACTATGGGCCTGTCCGTGACAGGGTCCCTGCCTCGCTCCTGCACCAATAAAACTCAGTCAGATCAGGTCTGATCTCAGTGCTTCTGCAGATGGCAGTTGAAACAATCTCGCCTTTCCGTTCCACGTATCTGTGCGAGACCGCTTTTTCTCACTTGACAGCCACGAAAACAAAGTACAGAAACAGGCTGAAGTCAGAAAACACGCTCCGAATGTCAGCATGCCTTCCTCATTTCGACCAGTTAATTTAATTTATGGTAACACACATGGACTGTTAACATACACATTCAGACTTATATACCGATAATGCTGCTAGTTTCTGTGAAACCTTTTACTCTCTTACTCACTGTGCACTTTATTACCACAAATATGTCTTAAGTTTACATTTATATAGTGCAATAATTCATTATAATTACATTATTTTTATGTAGTGCATTAATATAATCCCTGTTAATTTTGTATCTATATAGTCCAATAATACAATCACTGTGAAACGATGTGCAATATTTTCTTACAAATTATATTTCGCCCACTGACTGGTTTTACATCTATATATATATTTTTTGTATTTATTGTTTGTACTGTGCTGTCTTGTGCTGTCTTCCCCACTTTCTGGGTAAGAAGTGAAATGTTTGTAATGTCCGTATGTTGTCTTGCGTGCACTTGTGTTTTACGTCTGCACATTGAGCCTCTGGAGAAACAAAATTTCCTTCAGCTATGCATCAGTTGTTGTATGGTTGTATGGCATGAATAACAATAACGTACACTTACTCATTTACTTAAAATTAATTTTGATTTAGGTTAAAAGTCAGTTTGAACGTTCAGCACCATTTGGCAGTGTTTAAAAGTATAGTTAAAAAAACAACAATAATGTTTCTTGGTTCTTATATTAAAGTTACTTGGTTCTTATAACAACAAAAAAAAAGTTTCCTGGTTCTTGTACATGATCATTATTATGGGCATAGGCTCATAATAATAATAATGATAATAATGATAATAATAATAATAATAATAATAATAATAATAGAATCTATCTATAGTAATAATATGTATCTATCTATCTATGCGCATGCATAGGGGAGGGGGGGCGTTTATGCAGGGTCCTGCAGCCCCAAAGCCTGACATGACCGGACAAATCAGTTTGGAAAATATGATTTACATCATGTTCAAACTGTTAAACCGTTCAGTGACCCCTTGTGCCCAGAGGATGAGAACACTGTTATCCTGGAGGACACTCCCAAAAAAAGAATAGAAATGTTTCATCACAGTATCTGTTTGATCAGTGAGAATGTATTGGTACTGATTTGCAGTACTCGTTCTCTTAAAGGGGATAAGAAGACCCTTTCAATGAGAGAAAGATGCCCCAGTCAATTGCTCTTCTGTTTTGTCTCACGTATCACACTAGTACGCCATCACACTCATCACACTTTTCATGCCTCTGTTTGGATGTCTTTCCCACAGATCTACATGGAGAGGTCATTTTAGTCACTGTTCCTTTTAAAGGTTTAGCCAGTTGAGCAATCTTTGTGATAAAGAACCCTCTTTTTTTATAGTTTTTCCACTTACCATTTTCATCCAAGATCAAGGTCAAATGGGTGTGCTTGGCATTTTTTTTAGAGCATGTAAGGGCATTAAATGTCTAACTGTATCAAGTAATCCATCTGTCTGGGGGCATTTTTATGTTTCACCACGCATTTATTGGTGTTTTTGCTTTGTTACCCATTTGCACATTTACAGTACTGTAATTGTCTTCTGCAGTGAAGAAAATTTGATTTAAATACATATTTTTCCCCAGAAAAAAACACTAATAAATGAATAAATACACATAACATTAAAATAACATTAAAATAAGTAGCTTTGTGTGTTTGCAAACCTCTCTGCAGTCATTTACATCTTTTAGGAGACATTTTTAACCAAAGCAACGTCCATCCCCTAACTACAGGGGGCAGTCTCCTTGGAGCAACTTGCCACGAGTGTGCAAAGCGGTCATCAGAGCAATAGGTGATGTTTTCAGTATTAATCTACAATGTAGCCAATAATAAACACAAAGGAAATCGTTGAATGAGAAAGTGTGTACAAACTTTTTACTGGTTAGCGGTGTCGAGTAAACGTGTTAATTTCGATCAATTAATCACAGAAAAAATAACGTCTTTCAAAAATTAACGCTGAGTAATTGTACCACGTGACTTTGAGCAGCCGCCCGGTTCTGGCCACAGGTTCTCTGTAAAATGAAGGAGGAGGCGAGAACGCGCTGCTTGGCCCAGTGAATGGAAAGGTTTACATTTAAAAACAGACAGATGGAACGGTTGAAAGGAATATTGTCTGCAATTCATGCAATAACGAACTTTTCATCGTGACACATACTGAATGTATGTTTTGCATTACATTAAATACATTTTCATATACAGGCTTGTGCTTAAATAGACATTTTAAAGTGCTGTTTTCTTTTGGGAAATCCCTTCCAGAAAGTAGTTTTCCACAGCTAATAATGTTCAGCAAGTGTAGAACATTACAAAAAAAATCATTCAGCAAAAAAGGTGGCTCCTCACTGCTTAAACGAAATCTAAGAATGTGTAAATACAAAGTACTAATGCTAACTACTATGTTAGATGGTCACTGCGTTAATCCATAATTATTTCATATTTGATGTCTTCACTTCTATTCTAAAATGAGTCAAATGGATGAAAACTAAATCTCTCTGTAAGCAAAGCAGAACATAAATAATTTCACTCTATTCAATAAGTGTTTCTTCAGTGTATCATATCTTGTTCAAAAAAGCATGGATGCTAAAGAATCACTGCTAATTATGAAGAGACAGATATAGAACACAGATTAAAAATAGTTCAGGAAAATAAAGGGCAGCAAAATCCACTACGAATGAGAACAACCTCTTGAATATTTCCACAGCTCAAAACTAAGTGTGTCAGCTGAGGTATGCATCATTATTCTGGTGTTAGAAAACCAAGTGTGAAGAGACACATGCTGCCGGTGCAAATAAAGCTTAAAAACAAATCCAGTGAAATACTGTGAAAAAAAAATAACCGCAGGGGTTGTTTTTTGATTGTTGAATAACTTGAGGGTTGAGGTTGAATCCAGTCAAAAGGCAGCTCTTTCCCACATGCTGATGGACGCCTACATGTTTTCAAAGCAGCTATTCAGTTGTTCAATTCGCATGTCTCCATTACTTCAGACAATCTATGCCTTGGGGAAGGATCACAAAGACTTAAAACACACACTGACTACGACAATCAAAACTGAATGTCCAAATAGAATGGCAGGTGCCGAACTGCTGAACTCAGTATACACTTCATAAATACACATTTTAATTACCGGCGTGTGCTCTGATCACTGGCTAAAACGGGCTGCATACATTTTGTTTTTGCCAGGTACATCATCATCTAATGTTGGACCCACTTTCAAAACGAATTCTCTATTATGTGAATTTCAGAGACATCCTGTCATGTTTGTACATGAAGTCCGTAAGTTCTGTAACTAGGATATTATCGAAATTGTATTATATAAATAATAAAATTGCAGTTCTGAGTGTTTAGTCCAAAGTCTACATTTTTGTTTTCGGAATGAATCTGGTAAATCAAGCGTTTCCTAAATGTAAATTCATACATCATTATTGACATCATTATTGAAGCAAACACATAAGAATAAAAAGCCCAACTTTAGCCATTCCAAATTTGCATTTTTCTTTGCAAACTGAAGACATTTTCAAGTAAAATACATAATTTTTTAATGCTTCCAACATAAAACAACCACTTAGCAAAAAAGCTGGCCAATCCAATATGAACTACAATGTTAGAGTTGATCTCCAACCATGGAAGAAAATGTTTGTTGCTAATTAAATTAATAGTTGCTCAAAAACAGTAACTCAAAAATGTTGACCAGGTTCATAGGCAGATAAAATTTCAGACAACAAATCTATATTAAAACTTACCATTGAATACGATATTCCTAAACTAACAGACAACATAATGGGATACCACAAGAAAAGCTAGGATATTATGTAATTTTGATAAAATACTCTTATAGCTGCAAAAAATGAATTCATTTATTCATTACTTCACATGTAGCCTACATGTAAAAACGCAACGAATAAATTCTGTTCAGAAGCATATAGGCGTCCTCAAGATTAAACTGGTGACATGTTTTAAACTGCTCAGGTGTGGAGTCACAAAACCTTTTATAAGAAAACTCATGCAAAGCTGACAAATGCTGCATGATTCTTCCCTCCTCCCTGAAAGCCCGCTGTGCTCTGCTGGACTTCTCAGGGTAGTTTGAGTTCTGCTGACTCAGATCAGCCTTTGCATTTGTATGACGCAGCACTTGTACGACCTTCCATCTTCCCCTCTTTTCTCTTTTTCATTCTTATGTTTCGCCTTGCTCTCTTGTTTTATCCTTGGAAGAAAGTGGACAAAAGCCTCTTGAGGTATTTTCAGGTTTTAATCTCCCTCCTTAACTGAAGTAAGCATGTTTGAAAACACTTCACTCTCTTTGGTTCACGACAGGAAACATACAGTAAATGACGCAGATGTAAAAAATGACTTGACATCTAAGACAGCAATTAAATACAGATGGTTAAACATGTGCATGCTCTAATTGCAGTGCTCTAATTCACAAATATTTAGTATGATCTTTTTATTTCTGTTTATCCGCACACAATATCTCATTACATCACTAGCCTTAAGTCTTTAAAGAATTAAATAAAATATTACTTATAAAATAATGATTTTCCTCAAAGCATGGTCCAAGATCTTAGGGTTGCAGGATTCAAAGCGACTGTGCAAATATTCATCTCACCCGCTCATCAGTATGCAAGTTAATAATGAAACGTCTTCTCCGCATAATTAAGATGATGGCTTAAGCCGATTAAAAAAAAAATTGTAATTACCAAAAAAAAAAAAAAAAAGAGGCACCACTGCAAATTATACCACGCTAGCAAAGAGAAGACAAACGAAGCCGCATCTTACAACGAAATTACCCGATGAATTAAGCAGACATGAGATAATGATCTAGGCTCTTTAATTAATGGGGGGGCAGCTTTGCGAGAGCTCAAAGCAGGAGACAGTTCAAAAGATGGTACTGGCAACATCAAGGACTACGGTTCCTGGTCGGTCTGGTCAGAAGACGCCCTCAGCGTTGTCCCGAAGCCCACGCACTGGCATGAGCAGGTCCCACACTGCAGCGAGCCATGCACCAGTGGAACACAATACACAAAGGGACGTGCACTGAAGCTCAGAGGTCTCACTCTCCAGTGGATGGTGCCACAGTGACGCTAGTGCCCTGGCTGAAGATACCCTGAAGTGGGCAGTTAGGTCCCTTTGATGCCAACCCTGGCACAGGCACACTCTCCACGATAGGAAATTATCTCCACCTGCACCGTGACGGCAGCGTCGGACCCGGCGGTGAGAACAAGAACGTAGACCAGATCCATGCTCTTTTGCAGAGGCCTTGAGGAAAAAAAAATCAGCAGGCAAAAAAACGGTACTTCTCCGGGCTAGACTGAACACCACGCCAGTGAGAGACCCCCTTTTTTCCCCTCCCACCACACGTTCTCTTGCTGCTTTGTCTCTGCAACAATGTGTCACATTAAGCAGAGATCAAGTATGCAAAACGGGCGGGTGATTACAATAAGCCAAACCGGCACAAAGGCAGGAGGAGGCAGGCGAGGCGGCATGCAGATGCGTCGGACAGCGGGACGTGCCCGGGCTCCGCTTTGGCGCTCTTGGTGTCGGACTGTGTTGGGCAGGGAGCCGCTGGCATCCACGGGCGTTTGGAGGAGCTTTTGCCGAGTGTATACATGCACATGCCTTTACATTCCCTCTTGAAGCTGGTTCCCTCTCCCCCACCTCTTCCTCTCTCTCTCTCTCTCTCTCTCTCTCTCTCTCTCTCTCTCTCTCTCTCAAGTCACCATTACCACTGATTCCAGAGATACTCCAGCAGGGGAAGAAGAAACACTGCCCGCTCTCCAGAGGGGTACACACACTGAGCCAAGTGGGCAAGGCGGCGCTGGCGGGGCAGGGCGGCAGAGAAGTTGAACCTTCCCCCAAAATGAAAAGGGGAGGGGGTGGTGGTGAGGTGTGTGTGTGTGTGTGTGTGTGTGTGTGTGGGGGGGGGGTTTGACTGCATTTAAATTAGCACCCCTGATTTTGCTTTGCGTGTTGGCGTTAATTAATTCGCCTCACTGTTGTTTTTCAAAATTAGCTTTTCCCCCAGCCCCCTTTGAAGAAAGGGAATTATGTGCCCCTTTCTGCATCCCCACTCCACCTCCTCACGCCCCGACCACAGGAGTCAGGCTTTCCCACCCACCTAGACACGGGACACGGCCACCAGCCTTTTGTCAGAACACACTGTATTGGTTGTTTTGTAAGGGAATGGTGTGTGCCTGTCGCCCCGTGCCAGCTTGCAGAGGGGGGGAAAAGGAAAGGGAACACAGGGCAAAGAGAAAAAAAAAACCTCTTTGTAAGTTATGGGAACACTCGGAGACAGACGCAGGCACTCATAAATTATACGCTTCATTTGCATATTCCTGGCATAAGACATTATGCAAATATCTGCCTATTTGCATAATGGATTCCTCTTGTTGCCTCAGTTGCCTCATGCTTCTTATTTAATAATAATATATATTAAAAAAAAAAGAGTGAGAGAGAAAAGTGGGAAGAATGCTGCATTCGACCCCACGGAGGTGTGTGCCAGCACCCCAAACACATTCGCTGCTGTTGCCAGAATGCTAACTCCTTGGCTGGAATGAGGCAGGAATAAAATGAGCCCTAAAAAGAAAAAGCAGAGGATATCACTCTGAAACAACTCGCACCCAATGGGATCAGAAGCACTGAGCAGTGTAATGCGCAAAATAAGACTGACAAGGTATGCCAGCGTGTATGTGCACAGTATGTGTGTGTCCGAGCGTGCGCGCAAGCGTTTTGCGTCCCTTAATGAATCCGTATTTCGTTTCCTGTTTGTGTGTACGGCTGCCTGACTAATTATCAGCAGCGGGCATACTTGGTTCTGGGAGGATGGGGGGTGGTTGCTTGTTATTAAATAATTAAAAGCAGCTCTGTCTCCTGTTTTTAACCTCATCAGCTCCGAACGGCACGAAATACACACACGCGCGCGCACACACGCCAAAAAGACATAAAAATAGAAAGCAGTTTCGTCCATAATTACTTAATCAAGTATGACAGACGCCACTAATTTAAGCTCATTCACAGAAAGGTTTCACAGGAAGGCTAATCACGGAAGACAAAAGATAATTAAGTACGCTGACTGCGTACACAGCGCGCACACAAAAAATCCCATCACAATTAACCAGCATTGTTGTTTAAACTTTTTTTCTTCTTGTGAAATGAACATCCGAGATCCCCTCAAGTCTAAACCAGAAACCAGAAGAAAACAATCCTTTTAAAAAAGGAGGAAACTTTTTAAAATGGCTATAGAGAGGTGACTAGAGTGGCTGGGAGAAAGAGTGTGCTATGAGAAAGAGTGAGTGGCAAAACAGAAATAAACCCAGAGAAGGCAAGCAAAGGAGTGAGAGAGAGCGGGAGGGAGAGCACGGGAGGGAGAAAAAGGGAGGAGAAGGGTGGATAGGGAAGAAAGAAGGGGTGGGAGGTGGTTGCAAGGAGGACTTTGATTATTTATAACAAAATGCCATCGCAACATCCTGCTGAGGGATCAGACAGCAAAACGTCAACTGCGATCAGCTATAGTCCAATAAGCAGCCTGAGCTCCTTCCCAGTGTGTACAGTGGTGCAAGGGCATTCCTCTCCCAGGTCTCCTCCACTACTACAGGAACACTGGCTGCAAGGCTCTCAGTCACTTCACCTGTGCCATCGTGCTGGAGAGGGCAAGGCAAAGCGGACAGGCGGGCGATGCCAGGCTGGGGAGGGGCGCGGGACGCTGGTGGGAGAGGAAAGACATTGAGCGCAATTCATCGGCTTTTAGAATCAATTAACCCGCATGTTAATTAATGTCAAGCTTATGGAACAAAAAGTATGGGGGCGTGGGGGGGTTGGGGTATTTTTGGAT
>JBBPCX010000038.1:5862558-5876967 GCA_037974365.1 Hydrocynus forskahlii
AGAGAGAGAGAGAGAGAGAGAGAGAGAGAGAGAGAGAGCGAAAGAGAGAGAGAGAAAGAGCATGTATGAGCATGAGAGAAAAAAAAAAAACACATTAGATGTACACAGCTGTGGCCTTGGACATGGAAGCCGTTTCAAAATTGTGAAAAAGACTTAGAAAAACATCTGCACTCAATAATGAAGTGTATGAAAGGATTTGCTTATTTCTACAGGGCTGATGTGCCTATTTATGTGTGAGCAGAGAGCATGGGTATTTGTCTCTGGTGCCACAGAAGGTACAGTGGCGATCCACTTGTCAGGAGATTACTTTACGACGAGAGAGATCATTCACAGGTAGTAGCTGAAATAATTGTTCAAACTCATTTCGAGGCTGGTTTGACACAACACCCAAATGTGTGATGGACTCGGGTTGAATTCAAATTCCATATATGGGTCAAAACAGCCCACCTCCCAGCTTTACTTTTTCTCCTTACTAAATATTTCCTCACTCCTTTTATTACCTGCAGATTTTTAATCTGGCACACTGGTGTGATACACTTGTTGATAGTATTTAGCAGAATGTGACAGAATGCATCTGAGAAAAAAAGCAGGGGAAATAAGTCAATAGATTCAGTAGAGGATAGTTTACAGAAGCCAAAAGGACTCTTGCATTTAACCCGTTCTGTTAACAGTAGCATGTTCTACTTAAAGTAACGGAGCTTTAGGATTAAACAGGTGAAGACATACATCTCGCTATTTGGGATGATCCTCCAAAATACTGCTTTATAAATAAATTCACAAAAAAAATGTATCTTAACTCTGGATCATTGGTTATATCATTCCATTCCATGTTATTTTTTTTAAACTTTATATATCCGTGAACTAATTATCATTTCAATTTAAGTGACACTATTCTATCGGATTTTTGATGAGCCAGCTCAGGTCATGATGTGGTTCAGGTTGAACTAGGACTGAGCTCAAGGTTGGGTCTGGACTTGGATCAGGCTTGCAAAGAAAGTTCCCACACTGCATTCGGATTAAGACCATATTTTCTGAGCAGGTTAAAGCTCTGCAGAGAGCTAACGGGCCGTTTGAAAGTACGGAGTGAGCCTGTTTTGTGCTCTCGGGGCGTGTCTCTTACCTTGGGTTTAAGGGTTTTTGGAGCAGATGTAAAATCAGCAGATGACTCTGCCTTGCATTCATACTCTCTCAAAGTTCCTTAAGGGAGAAATAAAAACAGAGAGGGGGAAAAAATATGATTACTTGGTTTAAAGATTATAGACATATGGACACTGCTGAGCACCGGAGGGAGTTGAGCAAACTTTTCCTTCTCCACTTTGGCTGCAGGAATTAACAGTGTTTTCAGTGGGGATGCTGAGCATTAGAGCAACTGCCGCGAGAACAAAAAGAGGAAATGTGCCTTTTACAGCTTACGCCACTTTTAGTCCTCTTTCTTTCGGCTGTTTTATGGTTTGGCTTTTGTGTCCCGGGCTCTAAGGAAACGGTTCATTAAATAGGAATGCCCATTTTTCCTTTTATTTTTTAATGCACAGGGGCATTGCCCAATCTGCAGCGAGAGCGAAAAGCCAGACTTCCTCCTGGCTCGGGCTCGCCAGTCATGCTGGCTTCATTAGACCACAGGATTCCAGCAGGCCTATAGAGCAGGAGGAGGCCGAGCCAGAATACTAGAAGGGAGCTGTGTGGCTAGGAAGATGAGGATGGGGAGGAGGAAGACTGAGCAGGTTGAGGGAAAGAGGAAAGAATGGCTCCAGAACCAGCCAGGGAGAGCAGAGTGATGAAGCACAAGAGTGGGATGAGCGATAGGGAAGTGGTGGGGGGTGAAGAGAAACACCTCATTTACCTTCTGTGGACAGACGGAGGAAAAAAAGGAATAGATAAATGTGGGAGCAGGAGAAAGAAAAGAGGATGAGACAAAAATAATCTGCAAATAACCTTTCAGGGCTGAACAGCCTTGGAGGCGAACAAAGTGCCATCTCGAACCCGAGCACAGCGCTAATCCCTATCTTGCGGTGTTCCGCCCTTGCCTTGATTAAAAACAGGGCTCATAAATCAATGGCGGGAGATGGAAGGCCACCCGCCGTTCCCTGAGTGCCCGAGATTCACTCCACACTGGAACAGCGCTTGATTTGTTAATAGTGTACATAATGGCGACCATTTTCACAAGCCACATTAAATCATACGCCGCTAGCCCCCGTGTGAGCATTAAAGCAAAAGAGGGGCTCAGTGATACAGAACTCCACTCCTGAGGTTTTTTTTTTCATACTCCCACCAAAACTCAAGACTAAATTGGATTTTCCCTGCACTGTTTTCTAATTTGAAACATCCATCATTTATTATTAAAGGAAGAAAAGAAAGGGAAGGCTTGCCTACGGCAGCCAACACCCCACGCCCTGTTCTGTCCAACACACTTCGCGCACACACACACACACACAAACTAATGCCCTTACCCTCAAACCACTCCTTTTTACTCAGATAACTGAGAAATAAAGGAGGGACTGAAATTCACATGGTGGCCAATCATGATGTACATGGCCATAGGGATTCTCACTGGAAGAGAAGTCCCCCCTTTCTGAAAAAGGGGGGAAAAGCCCGGGGTGGAGTGCCTCCACGTGGCCTTTAGCCATCCTGCTCCGTATTATTGGGACGCTGCGGCTAAAGTGTTGCAATTAGTCCGCCCTTTTTCATGCAAATCAAATTGACAGCACAACAATCAGGCGGTTCCGCCAGCCAGGCTTTCTCTCCGCGCTTGCACGCGCCCGCTCTGGCATTTGCCGCGGCTGCCCACATTTGCATTATTTATCATATCAGCGTGAACGTGGGGCCCCTGTGCGGCAGAGCCGTCGCTGATTAGTGTGGCATTACATATGTTAAGCACAAAGAGAGTGATTCCCTTTTCCTCATGCCCCACTACACCACTTTGGGCTCCTGAAGAGAAAACAGGGAGCTTATTAATATCCCACAGCTTCAGAAACCAAATATGGCCGAGTGGGGGGGGGGGCATCAGTGACAAACAGAGTAAGGGGCCAGATCACCACCTCATGTGTGCATGCCAAGTACAGCGCAGGGGTGAATAAACAGACCAAAGCTGCATTTCGGTCAAGTGTCAAGCTGGGTTTGTCCACTGGTCCAGATGAAGGTGTGGATCCGGGCTGGCTAGTGGGGACAGGTGGCGCTACAGCCTTATGACTAGCACCCCCGCCCTCCCCTCCACCCTCACAACAACGAGCACACTGAAGCTCGCACACAAACACGCGTTCTTTCATTGCAGAAACAAAGATCACATGAGGGGTGAGTGTCATTTATATCAAGATTGGTAATAGTATGATTATATCGTGGCATATAAATAATTAATTAACTGTAATTAATTGTATAAAAAAATGAAAAGTCAAAGTGATTACCTAACATTTCATCGTGGTTTATGATATCACAATATTGCACTAAGAAAACAAACAGGTATAAGATAATGTATGTGCATGCAAGTAGTGTTCTGCATGTCTAACGATTTTAAACAGAGAAAAGTTACCAGAAGAAAGTTCATGTTTAAATGATGTTCAGGTGAACCTGATGTACTCCCCAGAGGTTTTTTGCCCAAACTTTTGCAGCTCATGCCAGCTCAAGTGCACACTGTTACCAAAACAGAAAACACAAAGAAAACACAAAGAAATGGTGTTATGAATGCTGAATTGTAATGCAAAATGTTAAAATGAATTTATTAGAAGAAACATCATCTCTTATTAAGCTTTTCAGAAGCCTTAATGCACATCTTTGGGGGCTTGGAGGTAGACTTGGTACTCTACATAACACATTAATTATGAACAAACTGAAGTTGTAATTTTGCACTCTGTTAAGTTGTAAACGTGCTTATAGGTGACACACTACAACAGCTGCACAAACATCAAATAAAGCAAGGGATCCCAATGTGACCGCGCAGTTGGACCTTGTGAAATCAAAACTACTTCATGTATCTAAGAAGTCTTTGCTAAAACCACAACTTGTTTGACTAAAATACAGTGTACACAATACTGTGCAAGCTGAATATCAGGATTTCCTTATTAATGAATGTCGAACAGGTCTAATTTCCAGCAGTTGATGTTTAATTCAAAGTTGTTTTAGTCCTCTTTTAGTCTCTTTTAAAGAAACTTAGGATGTTTATATTTGTATCAGGGGTTTCTGAAGGTTTATCACAATATCCATGATTATAAAATCCCTATACTGGGTCAACATCCCACAGCTTTTCACTTAAATATAGGTATACTCCACCACTACAGCACACACATACACATGCACATGCGCACATGCACACACACACGCACACACACACCCCAACCAGGGTGTACTTACTTCAAGTAACTTTTACTTTTTCTTGTTCCTGGTTTGAAACAAGGCGACAGTGCATGATGCTCGAGCCACACGTTGCTGCTGGTGGGCTGTTGCTATTATAAATAGGCACCATTTGTTAATAGGAGGAGTCCCATCAAAGGACTATGTGGATTTGTGGCACTGTGATGGATGGATGCATCTTGATTATCATTAAAAAGTCATTTACAAGACAAATAGGGACTAGCTTTTCAAATTATGGTTGCTATAAAGCAGATTTGAGGTTGGCCAAGCACTGCTGAGAACAAGCAGCCCTTTAGTTCACACTAGCATTTACTGATTACTGCCCACAGCAGCCTCAGGCTCGGTGTGAGTGGCGCGGTCCAGCGTGTGAACAAAGAGCCGTCCCCGTCCGTCTGTCACTGTCATCTCAGCGTGAGGCAGCTAAAAAAGCCAAATACGCAGGTACTCGGAGGCACTGGCAAACGTGAAGAAAGTCCTTAAAATCTTTAACAAAGTCCTTAAGAGAGAATAGGATGGCGGAGGAGGGCTAATCATGAGAATCATCAGGACATAACGACATGTGAGCCCTCCCTTTTTTTCCCCTTCTTTCCTTCTCCAGGAGGTCATGTAAATGAAAGCTGACAGAGGTAATATTGGAGGAGGGGGAAAGATGAAAAAAGGAAAGGGGAGAAAAAGGAGAGGCAGAAAAAGGGAGGCTGCCGCACTGTGAGCTTGGTCCCTGCGCCTTTAAACTGAAATCTCAATCTCGCAAAAGTCTGTTCCTTAAAAGGAAATCAGAGGGCTTTAGCTGAGGAATTGCCTCCAAAATCATGAATAAACATCAGACGTGCGCATACATCATACATCACAGGCCGATGCTACCTAATGGAAGAGGACTCATCGCCCGACACATGAAAAGCCAGCGAAATTACCAAGCCGACCGTACAAGCGCTCGCCTTTTCAAACGGACCGTCGAGGGAAGGGGGCGGGGGGCTGAGGAGGATTCTTTGACTGAAATGGCTCTCCGCGATAACCATCTCTCTGTGGCGCTCGCCACCGGTGCCGAGTAAAAGAAAAGGACCGTAATGACATTTGTGAAAATAATTAGAATACAAATGCAATCTCTTCTTGTAGACAGCCACCCCTCCGTCTCCGCCAGCCCTTTCCTCTTTCCCTCCCTCTGCCTGCACTCGTTCTCCAACTGCCTTCAGCATGATTCTTACCATTGTTTTTTCGGCATGTGCCGAGGTCCCCACACATTAGGGAGCACTTGCTTTTCCAGACTGGCCATTTAACATGAGAGAGAATGCTTTATTGCAGGCTCTGGAGGAGATGAAATTGCGTTTACCGCAATCGTCCTGCACCGCCTGGGCGCGCTTTATGAGAAGGCGGGCGACGCGGTGGCTGATATGTCATCTCTGAAAAACGCGGCGAGGAAAATGGACGACTCATTTGCACGGTGTCGCGAAACAAAATGGACCCGTCGCGTACGCTTTGTGCCGCGCTGCCTTTACTTCTAAGCAAGAGAGAGAGAGACACACAGGACAAACACATAAGAAATTGAGGAAATTCTCACAAACATTTGCTCAGTTCAAGGCTTTAGATTAGCCTCGGGCCAATAACTGATAATAAATAATGCTATATTACACAAATTACCATTAGCCTCAGCTTTAGCCTTGTGTACAAACATTTTAATCTATGGTTTGTTCAAAAATGTATCCCACAAAAAAAAATAAGACTGCACTTAATTATAGGCTACACGAACAGAGCAACTACAAATGAACTAAACACATGCAATATGTTGCTTGAATGCTTTGGCAAAAAAATTGATTCCGTCTGACTCAGAATACTAGGTTAGCTACTAATAATACAAAAACTCCCCTACATATCATCAAGACTCTCTGGACTGTCAGAAATAAATTGCATCCTGCAGTGTACAAACGCTGTCACTGTAGTGGTACCGCTAAAGGATCGTCTTCAGTACCTTGAGCTCCATACAGTACCTTCAGTCCCAAATTCTGTTGCTGTTACAATTTTGCATATACCTCTCTGTTTACACCAGCATGTATTTTTCTGGTACAAGTGCTCATATCCTACATTTTTCTCACATCTAATTTGTCACAAATATATATATGAGGATTTGTATACAAAAGAGTCATTATTTAGTCCGACACTACCATTTTGCAACTTTTTGTTGCTGCCTTTTAGACAGATATATGTGGAAAAATGTCTGCCCTGTATAGTGCCTTGGCCAAATAACAGCTTAGGCTGAAACACTAAGCTCAGTGTGAATGGCTGGAGTTAAGATGCCGTACAGGTGGACATTTGCAAATAGATTATTGCTCGAGACAAAATAAAAAAATGATTTAATAAACGCCTAGTATGAAATACATGGAGCGGGGAGTGAATGACATGATTTGTAACTATATCATTGTTTACATACTACATCAAACTCTGAGATAGGCTTTAAATAGTTACCAAAATGAATGTGGCAGACCTTAAAAATCAGTTAAGTACCATGTTGCACCACTGAAAGTACATTTACACTATTTGCACCTTAGAGGACCATACCTGACCATCATGAGTCTCTTTTTTCCCTGACAGTGCACTGCTGATACGTGGTATTTCCTAACTGAATCTGTAATATTGCCACTGTAACATTGCATATTGTGATAACTGTGCAAAACATAATCCTTTGCCTTTGCATTATCCTCTAGGTTTACCTCGGGTGACAGCTCAATATGTGGGGGAAATGCATATATGACGTGTGGAAGTGTGACTAAGACCACTTTAGCACTTACGAAGCCGATAAGAAAGCATGTGAAACCACTGTAACACCAGTCTTAATGTCTTAATTTAATGTCATATCAATATCTTATTACAGTTGTAAAATCCAGTAAAGATCTATAAATAATTTACCAGCATGGGTCACAAAAAACTGACAGTAATTTAAAGCGTAAGCATGAACACCACTTCCTGTCCTCTGAACATGTTTTCTAAAAAATGCCTTGGGCAAATTTAAGTGAAAATATATACGCTGTGAATCTCTGAACATCGTGGTAATTGGTGTGTGAGTGGTGTTTGGTGTGTGTATATGTTTGTGTGTCTGTGAGCGGCATGGATACTGGCAAGGATGCTGCACACAGTCAGGTGTGAGAGGGGCCATAGTGCAGTAATTTCTTTGATCATTTTTAATGGTGGTCTTTCATGTGGGTGTGCTGCTTGTGCACATACATGCACACGCGCACACACACACACAAACACACACACACATCACCCTGCAGGTGTCATTTCACTCCTCCAGCTCTGGGATTAGTATGCGGCAGGCAATAAAGACCTGGGCCATTACACTGCACTGCACGCATCCATAATCTCAACACACCAGCATCATTACGTTTTCAAAAGGATGCTACCAACTCACTGTCTGTTGCAAGCCTGGTATGTGGGGGGCAAGGAGGAGGGGGAAAACAGAAACTGAAATGTACACACAAAGCAATACAGACTGCCAGAGACACAATGCTTTGTGCAGGTATGAGGGGAAAAAAAACAGCAGCAACAGTATATATAGTCTTCTGACAATATAGCCACGGGCACTGGTAACCAGACACGCCTTACGAGACTGCAGAAGACGTGGCTGTAAGCCAAAGGAATAGCTTTCAAAAGGTTCTAAATACCTGGAGAGTATAAAAAAATGGGACTGTTACTGCATAATTGTATTGCATTTCATAATGTGGGTGAGAACACTTCTAATGATAACGAGAAGAGATAGGAAGTGCAGAATTATAAATGACGCAACCCCAGAACCATGTAGTCTCTGACACAAAGCTTTTGCAAGTAGCACTCACTGCTGACACACATCAAATAAGCACACAAAGCTTGTATAATCTTCATAGAAAAGGCAGTACCAAAAAACCCGGACACTCTGGAGAAGCTATACAAGGTCAGCATGCTCAGTGATAAAAGGCAGAAAGATATAAAGTTATATTGAAAGATATAAAGGTATAAAGTCCAATAGCACTGGGCTGTGAAGCAATGGAACTGTATGATAAAGCTCCATCAGGTATTTCTTGAGATGGTGTGGTGTTTATTATGAAGAATTGATCATCCTACTAACCTCACTAATGCTGTTGAGGCAGACCTTCATCATTGCTGCTAGAACCCCACGGTTTTGATTGACCTATTTTGATGTAAACCAACTAATGAGAGGATGTAAACAATAACCAGTGTATAATACTTACATGAACACCCTGTTCACTGTGATACGTGAGCATGGAACTCACTGTTCACATTTAGCAGTCTGACGTTTCCCCAGCTGGGCAGCCGGTGGCCTAGTGGTTAGGGAGTCGCCCCAGCACTCAGAAGGTTGTGGGTTCTAATCCCAATTGCTAGAGGCACCACTGAGGTTCCCTTGAGAAAGGCACCATCCCCACACACTGCTCCCTGGGCACCCCTCGTTGGTGGCAGCCCCCTGCTTCACTTGGTGAATGAGTTAAATGCAGAGAAAGAATTTCACACTGTTCACACTGTGTGATGTGGTGTGTTCACACATGACTATAAGGGGCCGCTTTACTTTACTTTAAACACCAGCAGGATCTAATGAACACACATGTCTACAGCATGAGCTTACAAAACGAGAGGTGAAAAGGTTTCCAAAATTAATTTTATTTATGTGGTTTTATGAAATCAATTAATGTTAAAAAAGTACAAAAGATCCTTCACATTTTTATATTACGTTAGATTTTGAAACTTATTTAATACTGAGCTTTTTCTGGCCAAAAAAAAAAATTCAACATTTTGTCTCTTACCAACAAAAAGTGTCAAGAATTTCAAGGTATTAATAAAGTGCCGATGTTTTTCTCCTTGTTTTGTTTAAACATATTCTTACACTTTAACACATTAAAAATGTGTGTGCTGTTTTCCCAGGCGCTTTTATCAGTTTGCTACAATTGTTCTTGGCAGAACACAGTTTCCTAACAATACTACAAAGCTTGGCACGCTGGCAAGCAATCCCTGAACCTTTTCTCCCATCCTGATGCCTTTCCGACTAGCCTACAAGGTAAGGAAAGCCTTACGGTGAATAAAAAGGATGCAAAATTTTCATAAAGCATGCAGTCTCATTCATTATTGATCATGCTTGAACTGTCTACTGTCCACTTGTTGATGTGAGTTCCTCTGCTTTATCAGTCATTCTCTGGATGCCTTTGTGTAGCTTGTGGGCCATTGTCTTTATTTTCACATAAAACAGGTCCACTTTTTGCTGCGTCAGGGAGGTAGAGACTGCTCAGATTCTTCTTAAGTCATTCTGAGGGAGTAGAGAGCTGTAAACCTGGTGTGGTGGAGAGGAGTGTGTGTGCATTTCTGTGTGAGGTGGATCTGAGCAGTAGAGATAGCCCTGGAGATTTACCTTCCAGCAGAGTCTAGTTCTTACCACCGTTTGCCACATTTGCTCCAACTAATGAACTTCTTCAGAGGTCCTTGATTGGTAGGATCACACACATCAGTGGCAGTTAAGGGGGCAGCAGTATGTTAGATGTAGGCTGAAACTCAGCTTTGCAAGAAAGCAGATCTCTCCAGGTTTTTGACCACTGACTTAGACTAAGGTCCTCAAGAGCCAAGGAGAGGTAAGAGCGCATCAGTGGCCCTGCAGTGGACTCGGTGTTCAACACTGGGAACCTGCTGACTGCTACAGGGAGGACTACTGAGCCTAAGAGCAGGGAGAGCATGCAGCCCACCACAGAGAACACCAACTGCTGCCTTAATCTCTCCCTGGGTTTCAATTCAGGCCCTATGCACTATACTCTTACTAGGGCCCAACCGGCCAATAAAACCAGCCAATATAAAAGCTACATGGATTTATCGGTATCAGCAGAAATCCGGCCACTGAAAGCAGTATTTAAAACTGGTTTGTTTTTTCTTGTAATGAACACACTGCTCCAATATGACATAATTCATTTATGATTACTTTAGATAGATTCATGCACTTTCCAGAGACAGAGAATTCTTTATGGAGACTTCAAAACTGGCAATAATCAATTGCTGACCTTTGTGAAAGCAAAACAGGCTCAACTCACTACTTAGCTTGAGTAATAGTTAAACCTGTAAAATGCATCTATCATATTATAAATTTTCTTCTCTCTCTCTCTCTCTGTATATATATATATATATATATATATATATATGAAGAGAGAGAGAGCGAAAGAGAGATCTTATCTATTTATACATATGTAGGTTCACTTTTAAGTCAGGCCCCCTTTATGTTTGTCTGTGTTGAGTGTGTTGTGTTGTATGTTACACCGATGGTCCAAAAGGACGATATTTTGTCTCACTGTGTAGTATATGTATATGGCTGGGATGACAATAAAGCTCTACTTGACTTGACTTATAAGGGGTCCACGAGTTACGAGGGTCTCAACATACGACATTTTGAGTTTACAAAGCTCACGTGGGTGAATTAGTTTAGTGGCACGCAGTGGAAGAATACGCAAAATATGCCGAATATGCAGTAACACAGCGTATGAGTGAGGGAGTATGCTTATCTAATTGCAAGTGTTCCGTTTGTGTTGCTTTGTTTGGCGACTTTTTGGCCTTTATCATGGCTTCTGAATGGCTTCTCATTTTTTGTCATTTCTTCTGTTACAGTACAGTATATTTATGTCCTTTTCCTTTTACTGTAGCTTAGTTTTGTTTTTATGTTCTAGATTTTACAACTATGTTAGGAACGGTAAGTAACTCAAGCTAGCATGTGTTTAGACTAACACCAAAATTTGGGTTACATCACTGTCGTAGGAACGGATCTCCGTTGTAACTAGAGGACCCCAAGACTACTGCAGTCTCAAATTATTCTACCCCTTCATGACAAGCGTCTGAAGTACTTAGCAGAGCACCCCTTTGCTGTTATGACCTGCTGCAAACGTCATGCACAGTCAGAAACCAGCTTCTGGTAGCGTTCCTGAGACGTCATAGCCCATTCCTCATCCCAGAGGCCTACATCTCACTACTATTCTTGGGTTTTTCTGAGATTTTCTACAGGGTTCAAGTTGGGCGACTTTGACAGCCACTCTAAAATCTCCCAGCACTAAAACAAAGCCTTGTTGGCCTTCGCTTTGCTTGGAGTCATTGGCCTGTTAGGTCTGGCAAGCTCCAGCTTTGTCACAGACAACATGACACTTTCTCTCAAGAAAGTGTTGGCCTCCAAACGCTGCAGGTTTCCAGTGCCAGAAGAAGAAGAGCAGCCTCAGAGTATCACCGAGCCGCTGGGATGCTTCACTGTAGGCAGGTCTGCCTTCTCCAGATATATCGCCGAAACATAGGCCTGGAAAGGTCCAGTTTTGTTTCATCGCTCGACGAAACAGAACCCCTGAACTTCTGTGGCTTATTTATACGGTTTTGAGCATATTGGAGCCGACTTCTCTTGTGCTTTTGGGTCAGCAGTGGTGTGTGTCTTGGAGTTCAGGCATGAAGACTTACTGGTCTTACTGTGGAAACTGAAACCTTAGTGTCTGCTGCTACCAAGTCTTGGTGCAGATCTTTTGCGAGGGTTTTTGGCCACTTGCCTCCTCGGAAATCTGGGGCAGCTGTTGATAGGGAGTGTAGCCCGCAATCATTTAACTTTGAACTTGCAAAATATGCTTCCAATGGCATCTCTAGAAACATTCAGTTCCTTTGCCATCTGTTTGTATGTTTTTCCTTGTGCAAGGCAATGATCTATTCCCACAACTTTTTGGACAGTTCTCCTAACCTACCCATAACGTGCAATAAAATGTCACTGTAAACGTAACAATAGCCTGTGCAGGCATCTGAAGTTCTATCTCAAAAACATCAACTAATGAGGCCCTTAATAGTTGTATCAGGTGTGCCTGGGACAACAGCTGATTTGCAAAAGTGTGCTATTATGAGAAATTTTATTCACAGGGTTGAATAATTCTCAGACTGCAGTAGTCATTAAAAGTGGCATTTTGTGTTGAATGTGAAGAAACCATGTGCCGTATTATTGTTTTTTTATTGCAAGCAAATTAAAAGTTTATTCTGTAAATGTTGCCAATAAACCCAACGAGAGAGAGGAAGAGGCATTAAGACTTTTTCAGCCAGTCTAGTCCACTGTCTGGTAGACTACATCTTGGAGCATTTCCCAGTGTGAGCACATGACTTCCACTAAAAGTGGCTAATGTGCTACAGAAATATGCAAAGTACAACACAACATCTTGTCTTTTTCATACGCACACATACACACACTCAAACACTCTCACACACCACCACCACCACCACGCATGGGCCTAACCACGACCTGCTGCAGTGTCTTGCCTGTTGTGATCTTTAGAACCTGCTCCAAAGCCCTGTCAACCATCAGGGCAGGCAAAAACATTTACCAGCACACCGTCCTCTAGATCAAACAGCGAGCGGGCCATCCCTTGAGAGGGGGCCTTAAGTCGTCTAGCGAATCCATTACCCCAATTAGCCTGCAGAAATGAGGGAAAAACATGCAGACAGCCATGGGCAGTAAGTGAAGGTGTGCTGGCAAAAAAAAAAAAAGACGGCGGTTTTAAAACTGCACAAATTTTTGATGCCTAATGTACGCCATTCTAGCTCACAAACTGTTGCACTCATTGGTCATGCAGCTGTGCGTAGTGGATTTATTGCGTAAGTGTGATTTATTTCAACCGCAGGTGTTTAAGAAGAAATTTAATGTGGGAAAAAAATAAATAATTAAACACTACTCCCTCTAAACATGGCACTGTACCCATTAGAAGTTGTTTTCCCAAGACTCCACACCCTCCTCCCCGGAACTATTCCCGGAAATGTGTCACATTTGTTTGGTAAAACCAAGGATGTTCTGTTAGTAAATAGCTGGGAAAAATATTATTTTCAAAGTCATTTGATCATTTTAGGCTATTGTAAATTGATGCAAAAGGAATCACTTCTGTGTCATTTATTAGTCGGGCTGGTAAGTATGTTATTAATGTCAGCCCTTCTTAAATTCTGCATGGTAAGTTTATTATTTCAACGCTGGTGCTGGTTAAAGACAAGGATCGGCACGCAGCAGCAGAACTGTGCAGGCCGGTCAGAGGAGCTGGTGCGAGCGGAGCAGGGGTGCGAGGAGGACGAGCCTGGCCTGGGCCCAGCTGAACAACAGCTGCTTCCAGCGGCGCTGAAGACCAGGAGACCACTCGCCTGGCTGCAACTGGAGAGTTTGGGGAGCAGATTAATAGATGGTCAGAGGTTAAGGAAACATAATCTGATATAACGCTGGACGCCTTTAAGCCGACTTGCTCTGCTTTGCTGGAGCTTTTATCGGCCGTCTGTTGCGCCCCTTGCTCTCAGCTCTCCTGATATTTGGAAAGAGAATTAAGGATGAGGCGCGGCCGGGCCAGCCCCGACGTCGGGCTCCGGTCCAGAATCTTCTACTTCAGTGCATGGAGCCATGCCGTGTTAGCATAGCCTTGGTACATCCTTCTCTATAACCGGCTTATAAGTGCCTCGCACTCACCACTGACCCTGGAAATATAAATGCTGACTCAAAGAAAATAAAAAGGAGCCATATTCCTCACTGACTCTAATTAACTCGTCTTTGTAAGCTTGAATTAACTGCCCTATCGCAATAACTGCAAGGCTATGCCTCTTCACATTTGAATAACGCTATAGATCAGAATGCTTCTCGTTTCTGGGTATTGCTGTAAACATTGTGGCTTAAAAATGGTATGCAGAGGGATTCTACACACAGCTGGCTAAAAAAAAAAAAAAAAAAAACCTCAGCATTGAATAATTCGCACTCATGGCTGGTAGGCCTAACGTTTCCCTAAGCACCAGGGCAAGGGATCCCACTGGCCTGATAAAAGGGCTCGCTTTCTGGAGCAAATGCACACATTTTCCAGACGTGGGCCTACAGTTCACTTTAATTGGCCTTTTCTACAGCGCTGGACCTTAATTACTTTGTTCCTGGATTAAAGGCCTCAGACTGTTCAGACAAGGCAAGGGTCCTAACCTTTACCAGACTGCTCTCTCGTCTCTCTCCTTTCACACACACACACATTCACTCACACACACACACACACACACACACACACACACACACACACACACACACACACACAC
>JBBPCX010000038.1:5884885-5899300 GCA_037974365.1 Hydrocynus forskahlii
GGTTGGAATTTCAGACAACACTACAAAATGGCTGATTCACTACATAGTGCCCTACATAGTGAACGAGTGCACTTTTCGGACATAGCTTAAGTTAGGGGACCCACATAACAAATTCTCCTTATAATTCCATCTTAAAGTTGAGAGTAGAACTGCATGAAATGGGCAATACATCAGTACTGGAATTTTACTGCTACATGTTGCGACTGTGATCCCTTTTGGTTCATTAAAATGACCATATCATCACTTTTCTCTAATTAAAAAGGCTTAAAGTCTTAAAATATTGTTTCAAATGGTACCTTTATTCCCCATCCAAATGCCTGTTTTCAAACCCTATTTTTGTGATGTCACTAAACCAAAACATTTAAATAGACCTCCTTATTCTGTAGTCTACAGCAGTTTAGCCCCACCCATTCATGCACTGATTCACCAGACACCTTTAATGGTTAAAAATCAGACCTCTGTTGGATTACAAACATCCACTAACTCACCTGGAGCTGTGATTGGTCACCCAGTCAGAATCACTGTGATTGGTTAGAGGCTCATTTGCATCTGTGTACTGCAGAGACCAGTACCACGATAACGATTAGGAGACAAGTTACTGTGGAGCTCTAGTCGAGAGTAAATGGCACAAAAGGAATCTGCAAGGCAAAAGAGTGATAGTCAAAAAATGAATCATGACAAACAAGGGAAAAGGCAAAAGGCTCCAATAAATGTCAATCTAGACAGCCCTCTCTTTCCTGCATCACCTTCCAGTTCTCCCATTTCCCTACTCCCGACTCAGTCTACCTCTTTTCAGTGATCCAAACATCCTAATTCACACTGCGTCTTTTTTTCCCTTCGCCTTTCTCACAGTGTCAGTTTCAGACAGTATGAAAAAGTAATATTCCAGCAATAAAGCTTGATTTACACCTCACACCAGTCTCCCCTTCTTCCTTTTTTTATTTGATCATTTAGTGGGGATCGTATAACTGTATATCAGACACAAATGAAATCAGGTCCCATGCACATTAAGGCCGTGTCTAGCTGCAGCTAACATCAGCGCGGCCTGCCGCCCAGCCTCTCCAGCAAGCCAAGGGCAGAGTCCCGTTCATTTTCAGGCCCATTTCCTCCTATGATTAGGCGATCAATCAATCCCAGCCTTCAATCTCATCAGGCAGACGGGATTATCTCCCCATCTCCACCTCTCTTACTCTCACTCCCTCTCTCGCTCGCTCTCTGCCTCTCTCACACACCCACACTCGCACAAAGCAGCACATTAACATCAGATCAAATATCACGGAGCTCACGCAGGCTGCAACACCAAACAGACCACAGACAGACATCTCATCATCTTCCCCCTCTTCTAATACCCCCACAGCTCCCCTAATACACACACACACACACACACACATATACACACACGCCCAACACCCATAAATGTGAAGGCTATTCCTAACATGGCCAAGACTGACAAAGAGCAAACACTCAAATGAAATGGTTTTATTAAGATTGTTTTCTCTCTTAGCCAACAGCCAATATGCATTCCCTAGGAAAATTATTCACATCTGCTTCACATCACCAATACTCACCTTTTCAGCTGATAACATTTATTTTATTTTATAAAACCAATTCACACGACAATCTATGTGTGCTCAAGGGCGTAAAAACATTTTTTACAGATGAATCACTCATTAATTTTACACCGCAATGACAAATCAAACGTAACTGCTATTATTTTTATAGTATTTAATGTAAATTATTAGGTTATGTGCAATTGCTATTTAGAAAACACTCATATCCACTAGTCAATTGAAATGCTACATAAGGATTAAAAATCTTGCCCAGAACTGATACTGGTGTAGCAGAGTGTTCCTGCAAGGATGAGCAATCGAACCAGTTTTCCCTGTGTGAAGTAGCATGTAACCTCTATTCAAGGAACTAAAAAGACAGATCTGTGGATCTGTTGTCTGAGGAAATAGAGCTGGCAGTTAAAGTCCTCCTTCAAGTGTGTTGATCTATCCAATTACGTACAATGAGCAACAGTATAAAAAGATGCAGTGGCGCTTCACATGACTAGGAGGGAGCAAGTACCAGCCTTCACCCTCCCAGCATCATGTGATGGGCGAGACCTGGCTTGTGGGTGGGAATTGGAAAGGATTAAATTGGGGAGAGCTGTAGAAAAATGAAAGCAGCCCCGTATAGTCAAACGTGAACCTATCATGGCACAGCACAGTGTGAAATTCTTTCTCTGCTTTTAACCCATTCACCAAGAGAGGCAGCGGGCTGCCACCAAAGGGGGGCGCCCGGGAGCAGTGTACGTTCAGTGGTGCTGCCAACAGTCCAGGGATTCGAACCCACAACCTTCTGATCGCAGAGGCAACTCCCCAATTCCTTAACTAGGCCGCCAGCTGCCCATTATCATCTGTAATAAAAACACTGTAAATAAAAGTAACTATTATTTCATTTTAATATGTATTAAATACGTTTGTATTACAATTTCCCTTTGATTGCCAATAAAACCCCTTGGTCACTGATAAATTGCAAGCCTCGATTTCTATCGAGAGCAAAACTGTCAAACATTAGTAAGGTATGTTCTCTACATTTGCCTGTAGTTAATTTAAACCACACCTCCTATGCAAATAAATGTCCCCCCACAACCACTTGCTCCATTTCAAGGTAGACCTAAGCCACCGACTTGGTATGATGTACCTCCACTAAGTGACCCAGCCTACGTGTTGCCCTGCACTCCATCAGGAATCCCACAACCCAGCCCACCGCTACTATATTCCCACAATGCACCAGGGAGACACACTATTTATCAGTGCAGTCTATATAAAGCTTTCTGAACGTCGGCGAGTGTAAGAGAATACAGCCTATAAAACGAGAGACCACTCAGGCCCAGCTGCACTGAGGAGGGGGCCATTTCACAATGAGCAGCTCTCACCCTTGTATACACAACGTTAATGGCAAGTAAGCCACCACTTGTAAACAGCAGAATGCCATTAACTGTGACCGACGGGGTCATGATGGCATGTCTCCGTGGCAGGACAGAGATGCCACAGAGGGGCATGAAAAAGGCATGTTGGGAGTTGGGGGGACATCAGTATGTTTTCTGTGTGCAAACAGGGAAAAAGAAGAACGGCGAGAGAAGTGCACCAAGAAGTGGTTTTAAAAAGAGCCAATGAAAAGTCTGAATGATCAACTGTCAAACGGATCCACAATTCTTTTTAAATGTCCACATAATTCGCTTGTGATGTGGCAAATGTAATAGTATATGCTATACAAAAGGACCAGTGAACGTACACATCTTCTGAGTTTTAATATGTAATGTTGAATTATTGTTAAATGGTATAAAATTTGAATAAACAGTGCCTCTCCATCACAAATAGAAAAAAATATATTATTTTTTCAACTTTTTTATAAAACTACCATAACAAAATGTTTCAGTTACCAGGCAGCATATTAGTAACCATTTAATGTATATATTTTCTGCAAAGTAGCTTTTAGATGTATTAAACGCTTGTTCAACGTTGCCACTGTGAACAGTTCAGACTGTTTTGTCCAAAATGAAACATTTTACCACAAAACTCGCTAAATAACTTTTTTTAAATTCTGCAAATTACGCATTCTCGTAAATCCATTTAAAATCCCATTAACTAAGTGTCATTTGTTGGTAAAAAAAAAAAAAAGCTTTACGGAATTATTGATGATGAAGTCAAACTAAGCTGCTTGACTGAGCTAACTTAATGTTTGTAAATCTTCCATTTATATAGTCTATGCTCAAACAATAAAGATTTTCTAATATATAAAAACTTGGAAAAGTTCCGGAAGTTACTTTGTTCTTCATCCCATTGTAAACTGCAGTACGTGCAAAAATATTCTTCATGTTATTTTCATACCACACAACTCAATTCAAAGGGTTCTGCAGAGTATGACTGAGGCAATGCTGCCAAGTGCGCTGTAGATCAAAAAGGATCTTCTAACACTCAGGCAAAAAGCAGTTACAATCTAAAACTCTGCCTGCAAGCAGCACTCCTTAAAGCACGCACAGGACATTTATTATTTCCTGCAGCTGTAAGACGTAGGAGATGAGGTCCTTTTCCCACTAAAACTTTTATCAGCTTTCATCACACCAGGAGCTAAAGGGCCACATCAGCCCCGATCCTCCAACAGCCAGGCCTGAAACAGAGGCACGACCTGTCAGCCAACACCCCTGCTTTCTTCGCATATCAGCACCGGGATGAGTATGAAAAATAGCAGGTCTTTAAACGTTGAGGAGGAAAAGAATGAATTAGTAATACATTTACATAGGCCAAAAGCATGCGCAGGTAAGGAAATTACTCCCCCGTGTCATAACAAATATTCCGCTCCACTCTTGCTGATGAACACTGGCTAAAAGGGAACATCGCCCAGTGATGTACAGATATTCAATAAAGGGCCACTTAATGGGCACACTCAGGGGGGAAAAAAGTAACCCAAAAAGCTTTTTGATGTAAAGACACTAATTCTGTTAACAACATTGATCAAACTGTCATGCTTTCAATATGGTACAATGCCTTTTAGCACTATCCATGGTGCTAATAAAGTTATAAAGTCTCCAAAACACTAGCTTTCATTCCCCTGTCCTTGTCAGGTCTAATCTCTCTGGACCAGCAGTGGCAGCACTGCAAGCACCATTAACTTGCATCTGCATGCATTGCTATTATGGCATTTAAAGTAAAACCCTTGAATTTATCCATGCGTATGCAAAGCCCTGATGGACGTGTTACACAATGCATCAAGGCTAACGAATAACGTAAGGAAAAATATTTACGATATTGTAAAGAGTAAAGCTACATAAGGCAATGTTATTGTCGCACTAGGTGACAGATTACCATGAAATGGTGTGTAAAACAATAAAGATGTATTTCCAACACGATGTGTCGTATAAAATAGAATAGTATACAGAACCAACATGATCTAGGATCTTACCTGCTATGTGTTCACTGAGCTGGTCCCTGATGGATGGGCGCACGGTAAATCTGCTCAAGGTAGACTCAGTACTTCCTCCAAAGGTTCAGGCATTTCTGCAGACCACATATTTCCATGATTACCTACACAGAGCAAACAACAGAACAAGCTCAGTATATCAATACACTGTTACTGATGCCTCATACTGATAATGATTTTTTTGTTTCAGCCGTATTGATAGACAACAAACTGAAATGAATAGAATAGAATAGAATAGAATAGATTAGTCTTCACTGTCACTGTTACAGGAACAATGAAAAACAGTTTGGTAGCTCTTTGTGGCAGCATAGTAATTAAGAAAATAAATCAACAGAAAACTTGTAAATGTAAAATGTAAAATGTAAACAATCCATAGTTTACTGCCTGAGGATGAAAGCTTTTTTTGAGTCTGTTGGTCTTTGACCTGAGTGTCCTGTAGCGTTTTCGAGAGGGCAGGGAAGAGAAAAGTGAGAGTCCGGGGTGTGAGGGGTCTTTAATGATGTTGCTGGCTTTCCACCGGAGTCTGAGGGGCGGTAGTGTGGTCCCAATCACAAAAAACGTGACTTAACAACCGAGTGTTTTGAAAGAACAGTTTAAACGTCTACAGACAGTCATTCCATAACTACTAGCACCCTCGATAGACACATGGAGGATTAGTCTGTGTGGTCCATTAGGTCAATCTTACCCTAAAAATTTAAGACCAAGATTAACCATGAATCGAAGTAAATTTAGGAAACCAAAATCCTTATCACAAATATAACTACTGGCAACCCTTGAAATGTCACTAAAACACGTTCCCATTTATCTATTCACAAGTCCACATGAGTGTTAAGCAGTTATCAGTGACTTCCTTTTTCAGTGAGGTATGAATACGAAGAGAAAAACTACATGGAGAAGCGGAGAGAATACACAAACAAAATGAGACAAATATGTGTTGATCTTTATAAATCAGGTGATGACACCTAGTTACATATCGCTACATGTTTGAAAATCCTCACATCCACAGGTAGAGTAATAGTTAAACAGTGAACAGTGTTTTAGTCATGCTGCCTGGAAGAAGACAGAAGTGTATTATTTTGCTTCCATGCAAAGTTAGAGGAAAGGTAAGACTAATTTTTACTAGTACCGTGGCTGGACATGTGTAGAAAAAGATTACATTTATGGTGTTTTTTTCAAAACCACAAAAAGTCTCAAATCATGCAGCATCTCCATGCCAACAAACGATTTGCAAGGCGAGCCAGAAAAAAAGCCTTTTCTTTCATGTAAGTAGTTACAAGGCACTACTGTGCTCTACTGGCAGTTGAATCCTCCTTGTGGCAGCACACACTCAAGCACGGATGGTTACAAAGAAAAGACCTTCTCCACTCAGTTACATGTAAGATCTGTGATGTTTCTGAGGCGACCTGATACACTGATACATTTGGAAAAGGTCCTGATAATGAATTTTAATAATACTCCCCATTTCATATAAGATATTAAATGTAGGCAAACTATTACATATATTCTGATAAAGTTAGCAAAAGAGAACAAGAGCCTGAGCTGGCAGCCGAAGCCTTTTGGATCTCCACTAGGCCTTTTCACTGCCCACACGATAAATGGTTTTAATAACGCATCGCATTCCCCAAGTGTATTGGGCTCTTGTTTTTCACATGTCATCATTTCTAATTACGTGCTGCAAAACTTACGAAGGGCCCGCCGCTTCAGATCACAATGGCTGGCTATGTTCTCAGCAACAGCAGTAATTAATCAGAGAACCAGGCAATGCTTTCATGCTGAAGAAGAGAACATAAAAGCAATTTTACTCAAAGCCCTCTTAGAAGCTCCTGATTTCAAACACAGCAAAACCTGCACATTGTTAATGAAATGAACAGTGGATATGTCTTCCAGATTGCAGATGTAAAAAAAACTTTGTAGCATAGGGCCATGTAAGTGAACACACTTCAAACATACAGGATTACCAAGGTGTAGGATACTTGTTCACAGTATTTAACTGGTTTGATAAGCAAAGGAATAAAAGACACGGTATGAATAAAGAAAGTAAGCCTACATCATACGACGAGAGCAGAAGAAGCTTAACAACATCCACTTCAGATCAAAAACACCCACCTCAGATCAGCGCCGCACTTTCTGGGGACCAGCACGATCTCCACGGCGCTCTTCAGTGTGCAGTTCAAGAGGTAAAGAGAGAAAACATATAAAGATAAGATACAATCTGGCACACATAATCTGAAAGTGTCGTAACATTTTACTGATACCTCCCATTCCTCAAGAAACATTGTAGTCATGTGAGTTGTTTTAAAGAGTCATAACAAGGAACAGAAGATTTTCCTTACTTTTCAATTGAAAAAGTTAAATGTAGGAGGCTAAAAGGTTTCAAAAATCATCACATTTGCACCTATTCAGCTTAGCTCCACCCGTTCACAGGGAAGTTATAAGGAGCGTTTGAGCCCAAATCAGAACAAAAAATCAACTGCATTACAAGGTATGGTAACAAAAGCAGCCTTTAATTTTAAAGGTTAAGGGATTAGAGGGGTCAGAAGATGATGATTTAAAAATGACCAAATTTGTGGTTTTTAATCCAACCGGCTGTTAGGCAAAGATTATGCGAGACAGCTTTAACGTTTTATCAGCTTTTCGGCTTTTCGATCTCCAGGTGGCCAAGGGGAATTAGGTCAGTCAAAGCAAGTAAACTTACGGTAATAAATAAAATATCCTTACTTTTACTCCAAAGAACAGCAGTCATGAGGGTAAGACATAATTATTATTATTAGTTCACATAATCACACTATAATCATTGACAATGACTGATTTACTTACTTGCATTTTGCATATTTTTCAACACATTTTATTTTATACATGTAACAGACGTGTGTGGATTTAAAGAGAATTTTAGAAGTAATGAGATTACTTCCATTCAACATCGTCTGAGAAAAATAGTCATTGTTGACATAGAATTTACTTTAAGAAACTTCTCCAAAAGTGGAGGTGGATACTAATTCTGCTCAGGACAATTTTGTTTGGTTTGTAATTTTCTTTTTATACATAATGTTTTACTTCTTTTCAAGTGCAATTGTGAGGAAAGGAATCTGCCTTGGAGTAAAAGTATTTTCATTAAATGTCACTTTTTTGTGTAGAATTTCATTCTCTCTCTGAAGTAGTTTCTCAGAGTTGCTGTGCAGATCTAGGATCTCTCCCTGTCGATAGAAGTAATGGTAAATAAGAGAGGAATCTGATCGTAGAACAGCATTCATAATCTGCCTGATTTTCCACATAATACCTAGCTGTTTTCTATTTGTTTGGCTTTTACTTGGGTCATCTAATGTTAATTTTCATCTCTTGTTGAGATTCACTATCCATTCACATTACTGTTAATCAGCTGTCTATTTATTGTATTGTTTCTGTCATCCCTTGCACTCAATGCTGTAACTGCCTCCTGTAAAATGATCAAACTTATGGTGCAGTTCTCATCATTCTGAAAGGTTTACACAGTGTCTACACAACACTGTTACGTGCATTACTGTTACACTGTCTGTTTACTGTTTTGTGTGTTGTCTCTGTTGTACCTTGCACTCTATTGAAAGCTGTATGTTGTTATATGTTGCACCATAGGCCATGGAGAAACGTCTCATCACACTATGCACATGTTCACACCTGCTGATGACAATAAAGTAACATTGGACCTTGAGATTTAACGTGATTACACGTCATACCTTGAGTAAGTGAGTAAGTGAGTGAGTTTTGTTGTCCTTATACTTTCGTGCAACGAAATTCTTGTGACATCTTTCCATTTGCAGCAGCAGTGAACACACGACAGGGCAGGTAACACAAAAAAGTGCAGGTAAATGGGAAAAGCAGCATGAAACAAAATACACATCTGAAATATTATTAAAGAGTTAGTTTGCAATGGCAGCACGTGGTTGAATTAACGTAATTAGGCAGTAATACCTCAGTGTAACAGGCTGAATGTCAGTTAAGAGCTGTTACTTTGCAAAGAGACCGTTTGTCTCTGCAGAGAGCTAGCTTGCAGGCTAACAGAACCAAAACAAACCAGCTGACTGAGTGGTCATGTGGCTTAGTAAGTGCTAACTAAGCTAGCTACCTGTTTGCCCTAAACAGAGGTGCATCTTTTCACCCGCGTCCGGGGCTCAGCTGCCGTGTCGTCCCTTGTGGAGCTGTTTCTCCGCCATGCTGTGGATTTCAACACAACTTCCATTCATTACTGGCTTCAGATTGGAAGCTCGGTTCTCAGTCACTTTGGTCAACAGTTCTAAATACCCGCCTGCACGGCGTGATCAGAGCCTGACGGACAGCACAAACAGCCAATCCGAATTGAGAAACGCTTGCCTCGTTTCTGAAATGACCAATCACAGGGCGAGATTGCGCAGGGAGGGCGTTACCCCAGGCAGAGTGAGAGACTCTGATTTCTATGGGAACCGGGCAAACAGATGAACATGGCATCCAGCCCCGGTTGTCATGGTAACCTGAATGCACCGCTGCAGGCTGCGCTGTTTTTAGCATTCAGCACCATTCACTTTTCTCATATACACTGCCCAAGTATTCCCAAAGTTCTACAAACCCCCTAGAGGTTCATGCACTAATGTTGCTAACAAGTAATAAACAATACAAGCACAGTGGTTACACTACATGGACAAAAGTATTGGGACGTCTGACCATGACACCAACAGGGACTTTAATGACATAGACTTTAACATGGACCTGATCCCCTCTGCAGCTATAACAGCTTCCACTCTTCTTGGAAGGCTTTCCACAAGATTTTGGAGTTTCTGCGGGAATTTGTGTCCATTCATTCTGTCTAGCATTTATGAGGTCAGACACTGATGTTGGATGAGAAGGTCTGGATCACAATCTCCATTCCAGTTCATCCCAGTGGTGCTGGATGGGGTTGAGGTCAGGACTCTGTGTGGCCAATCAAGTTCTTCCACACTGAACTCCTCCAGCCACGTCTTTATGGAGCTCGCTTTGTGCACTGGGACACAGTCATGCTGAAATAGAAAAGGTTCTTCCCCAAACCGGGTCCACAAAGTTGGATGTATGACATTGTAAGGAAGTAAGTTCTTAGCCTAAACCCTGAAAAATCAGGTCCCCATACTTTTGTCCATATAGTATAGCACAGTACCTTTGTTTTAGTTAAGTGTTGTTTTTTTTATTATACATTGTCAGTAGTTTTGAGCTAATTCCTTTATAACCCCATTTCCAGAGAGTGTTTGAGACATACTCTCAGTTTTTATGTTTAGGCTGATAACCTTTATCAAGCCTTTGGTAAATCTGACAGAAGTCTGATCCTTGATCCTTGATCAGCAAGCCTACTCTGAGAAGCTTTAGAAATACAAGTCTTGGAGCACTTCGCAAAAATGTACATTTCTCGCTATTTTATTTCACATCAGGGTAGCACACAAACAGAAGCGGCTTCACTGCAGTTCTATAGGGTACGAACGTATCACTTTATGTTCCTGGTCTAGTTGTTTCCTTTCTACTTGGGTCATTATTTCTTGCTAAGGTAACGATGCTTTTAGTTTGAGAGTAGTTCTGCTTTGCCCTTCACCCACCATTAGGCTCTGCAACGGATGGCATCATCTCTCGTTTGTTTTCTGTCAGATATAACATAATTATACAATCACACCACCCAGAGGTTACAAGGCTAATAAAGCTAACAAGTGATTAAAGCTTACAGCACCCTAATAAGCATTTTGCAAACTGAAAATCATCACAGCTGCCTCAAACTGAGTTGTTTATCAAGGATTCTTGCTTATCAAGGATTCTTGAACCTTTCTAGGTCCACCTTAGTTGTGTACAATTTGAGACTAAAGCCCATCTGTTGCACAATTTGTCCTCTAGCCTTCTGTCAGTGGTCAGTTTCTAAGCACATGATTTTTTGGTTGGTGGACCAATCTGAACACTTGATATGTGCCAAACACCAGCAAAACCTCTGCAAATATGCCCCTACCAGCCTACTGGGGGGCTCATTGTAGGCAATGTGGAGCTAGGTAAGCCCACACAAACCCTCCTTGGCCAGACCACATCACCATTATGGAGTGTGGTCCACTGAGCTGTGGACAAACCCACACAAAACCTACAAACCCTTTAGGGCTACCTCCATGGGGCTAAGATTGGGACCAGTCATTTGTATATAGGTAAAAACTCATGGACTGTGCCCACCCAGCCATTAGGGTCACTAGTCAAGCCATAAATGGGCCCCTGCTAGTGATACTCCTGTACCAGTATCACACTATTACGTCAGTGCTGTGCTGTAAAAGGTCCACCACCAAAATAATATCTGGCCTTACGACCCTCCTGTGGTCAGAAGTGACCTGTGATGAATGGAGGATGGAATAGAGCAAGAGTTTCCAGTCCTGGGAACCCCACACTGCACATTTTCTCCTTTCTCTTATCTCACACACCTTATCTCAACACATTTAGGAGCCGGGTCAGGTGTGTTAGAGTAGAGAAAACACAACAATGCACAGCATGGGGTCCCCTGGACTGACTTTGGGATCTCTTGCTCTATAAACCTGATAAAGAGCCAAGACTTAAAATGGGACCATTCTCTGAGACACAGCAGCATTAAATTTATAAAAGGAGGTTGAAACAGAAGCAGCCGCATCACACTGGGCCGTCGCTAGTGGGGGTGAAAGGTGGTGACGATTCATAGCTCAGTATGGTGCTTCAGAGTGAAAATAACAAATCCACATATCATGCAATATTCATGAAAATATTACACGTTTTCAATCCATGACCCCCCTCTCGCTTTCAAAACATTGGTTCAGTCCTCTACTGCCTGATCTCTGAACTACAGTTAATGGCAGAACCTGAAAAAATGCTTGGTAAGTACTGAAATTCAACAAAAAATGAATTATTCTCTAAGAACGGTGAACAGTCACCAGGCTGTTTTAGCAGATTAATATGCAGGCATAATAGTGATTAATAGTGTGCAGACAGGCTTGCTAAGTGAACACTAATCCAAAACTTCCATTCAAAGAAACCCAAATAATTCTTTAGCATCATTTGAACAGAACGGCAGCTGTCATGACAGACACACCAATACAAATGCTCAAAAGTGGCTCAGACTTAAATGTTTAACCTACATTAGAAGTAGAGGAGACGTTTCTGATATTTTATGATATGCCATTAAGGTAAACATTCAATGAAGACGTTATGCAGCCAAAAAAATATGTGGTTCTATGTTAAATAACGCAAGTGTGGTGTAGAAAATTGAGTTTTACTATCTATGCAGCAATCTAAGAGTGGATAACACTGCAATAATTTTCACTTTGTGTCACACAGTGTAAAGACCAGCTGGAGATTTAAAATGATATAGAAAATAATGATAAAAAGCAACAAAAAAACGGTGATACAGAATTGGGTCCCGCAGCGACGGTAAGTTCACAATGTTATCCAACGTGCCACAACAGCACATTTTACATTATAAAAGAAAATGGTCTTGTATCTTATTTTAGAGATCATTATGTACCGCATCAAAGGAGCTTTGCAGAAATCCAGGTCCAGACCTCTAATGAGAAAACTGCAGTGGAAGGCAAAACTCCCCAAGAGCACAGTGAAGAAGCACTGAACAGAGTGAAGACTCAAAAGAGGAGAGCCTGCTGTCCAGTACTGCATAGGGGACTCAGGATACAAATAATAAATTTTTAAATGAGATGAACCAGGCTGCACAGAAAGAAATATTTCACCGATTATCAGAGTCTGAAAGATCTTTTATTTTGAAAAAAGTTTGTCTCAGTCTCGTGATATGGTACATCAAAACTTTAGCCCACAGGCTAGCAAAAATGAGTAAAAAACAAACGCATGTTGTTTTTAGTTGTGTCTTTACCGGTCTGTGAAAATATTACATGAAACCAGTCCATGGCGCAAAAAAGGTTGAGGGCCGCTGTACTAGATGAATGTAACACAGAATTAAAGTCACTGCTTTTGAAGATAACAACAGTTTTGTCTTTTATAAGATATGATGAACCATGGGGCAGCCAAAGGTCAACAAGTTCAATGTTAATTTCAAGTGGACTTTAAACTGATTAAGCTTTATAGTTGTGCTATAGTCAAAGTCTCTATGCCATTTCAGAGATTTCTAAAGGCAGACTGCTATCAAAAAATGTTCGTGTTCGTGTTTCTAGATTGTCCCTACACTGCTCTAACTCCTGTCCTTCCAGCTTTAGGACATGTAAACTCCTCTGCTGGCCTAACTATCAAACCCTTTATACACAGTCAGGTAGATAAGGAAGAGATTACCTAAACTGGTCCTAGCTCAGCATCCCTCTCTGAGAACTCAGAGAGGACCCAGGCCTATATTTAAATGCATTCCAATTTTTAAAGTTTGCTCCAAGCCTGAGTGTGTGCTGAGAAGTGGAATGCAGGCCACACAAATGCTATATGGCTGTTATATTATCAGATTAGGAATATAGAAAGAAAAGATTTGCTTCTAGCACAAGTTTATTACGAAGATATTTGTTTCCTGGCCCAAATCCTCTATCAGTTTGGATGATGAATAAAACATTCCGAGCCTGATTATTATCAGATTAGAATTCTTATAATGTGCTGTGAAGAGCTCTGGGTCTTATTTCATTCTGTAAATCTGACTGGTGCAATAGAAGCTAGGCAAATTATTAAAATGTGCTTCTCCATGACTCAATAGCTTTTTTTCACCAAAACTAAAGAGCAAGTAAAGTTGTCTGTGTATGAAAGGGTGGGCAGTATCACCATAAGGCATCGTTTTTGTGATAAATGATGATAATTAATGAATAATGATTCTCACAATGTGAAGCTACTGTATTGCTGGAGCATTTAGTCTGTTTCATGATACGTCTTGTGTATAATGAAGCACTTCTGTATTAAATTTGTATGTAACTTGTTTAAGGGCATGTTCTCTCTATGATGAGCATTATTTAGAGCAATTGGTAAAGTGACATGTTCAGCCTTTAGGTCAAATATAGAAGTCTTAGCTTAGAAATCTCAGCTATTAACAAAGATGTAGGTTTGATCTCCACCAAGAATGTGCATGAGTCTGCCTGTACCTTTTAATGAAGGGGCCATTTTCTTATTTTTTAATGTACTATTTAAACAATTTTTAACACACCATTCATTCCACATGCAGAACGTACAATCATGGTTGTGATGTCACATCCGCAGCCTCTCATATTAAAGTGATAAGAATTGTTCTTACACTCTATGGTTAGAACCTGAACTGCTATGGTTAGAACCTGAATATATATATACAGTAATCCCCTTTCCAAGAGCACCCGTGTATAGTGAAAAACCACGTTGTGGAAAAACCACGTTGTGGTGCCTATTTTTATAGTGTAAACCCTAAATATGCCCCAGATATGCTCCCAAAACACTTCAGTTTCATTTTAAACTCAGTTTAATACATTACCCTTAACGAAAATATAAAGGTAAGCCCATACAGACTGTACTGTAATT
>JBBPCX010000038.1:5917933-5930299 GCA_037974365.1 Hydrocynus forskahlii
TTGCATGAAGGTGACCCCCCGCGAGACCTAGACCAATGCGTCCCCCCCACATTAAAAATGCTTCCGGCGCCCCGGGTGTACCCACATACACACTTCCATTTTAGTTCCTCTTTGGGCTCATGTAATATATGACCTATTAAGGGTTTAGATCAGTGGTCCCCAACCTTTATTTCGTCACGGACCGGTTTAATGTCAGAAACTATTTTCACGGCCCGGCCTTTAAGGAGTGGCAGATAAATATACCTATATGTATTTATACAAATAAATGATACGCATAAAAATGGGGATATATTAAAAATATAATAATGGGATATCTTTAAAATATAATAATAAATGTAAATCCAATGTGTCTAAACATTGTTTAGACTCTGATAGTAAATAAAACGGAAATACTGTAATTTTTTCTGTGCAGCCTGTGAACCGGTACCACATGACCCACGGCCCGGTACCGGTCCGCGGCCCGGGGGGTTGGGGGCCACTGGTTTAGATGCTTTTTAGTGGGGGCCACTGGTTTAGATGCTTTTTTTAGTGTTTCATGCTTACAAAACTTGTGAGGACACTTGTTAATTGTTAGATCCAGTGTTATGGAGAAGCCTCACTCACAGCTGCATGACTGATGCTCTTTTGATTTCCAGACTGTCCTGCGGCCCATTGACCTGCCAGGTCCAACACCTCTCCCAGCACTCCTTCCCCAGGACCTCCAGGCGTCTCTCCTACACCAGAATGATGACTGTGATGTGGAGCCGTGGAGTTATGGTGTGTCAGAACCTGTGCTGTATGAGTTTCAGTGCACGCACCCACACACACATGAACACACACATAAACACACACATCTGCACACACCTCAGTCTTTAGCCATCTGTATCAGTTTCCTTTTTCTGGCCTGTGCACAGGTATTGACTGGGACTACGAAACAGACAGAGATTGAGAGTGTGAGAGGGAGAGGGAAAGAGAGAGAGAGAGATCGACTGAGAGAGACTGTGAACAGAGAGAAAGAGGAAAAAAAGGCAGAGAAGAGACTGAAGGTAGCTCTCAGCTGTTCACTTGTACTTAAGGAGTGCATTTACTTCCCATTGATTTCCAATGCTTTAGTCAATTTCCTGTCACTTTTCATTGCAAGTACATGGGATCTCAGTTTAGCTGCTTACAGGAAAAAACAAGACCAGTCCGGAGGGGAAATGCGGGAGACATTTCACTCACTTTCAGGCTCCACAAAGCCGTCTGCCGCGGACACACAATGTCACTGAATGGAGTTATAACACTCCTCAGCACATAACAAACACCTTCACAGACTGCTGAGATCTTTACTCTCGGACTCTCTCAGATTAGAGCCCTCACGATCACTCTATCAGACCTGAGTGCTCAGTGAAAAAATTCAGTGTAATTAAAACCTTCTACAGTGATCAGCTGGCTGTTTGCATGCTTACAGATTTGTCCAGCAGTAAGACACATTCCTTTGTATGAACTTTTACATATAGAGGAGACGAAGCCCTCTTAAGAATATTGTCTGTTTACTGTAAAGTAACATGATAATGTACAGGATGATGATGATGTATAAACATTGCACATTTGCACATTTCAGAGAAAACCAGGTTTCCGTGAAACAATACATTGAAAAAAAAAAACGAGTTGAATTGCTTGTCACTACATGAAGTCATTTTTGGGTTGAACTTGCAAATTATCTTTACAGTGTAGAGAAAAATAATGGATGACCACGAACAGTTATCGTTTTTTTTTTACAGAAAGTTTCATTTATACATTCATTTCTTGTCTTTGCATTCTTCAAAACCTGCTGGAGCACAACTGTTTAAATGAAAGTCAATCAAATGATCAGTTTGCCATTCATGATTATACCTTGTAACAATATTTAGCCAAGACAAAAGGTTAGTTCGCAATAAAATACAAACTGTAATCATGATAATTATAACTAGTGTAATTATCACTAACGTCACCACCAAAATATTGACTGATGCCAAAAACATTCCATGTCAAAAAATGGCGGGAATGCTGTCACTCCAATTAGGTTTCAGAATCACTCCAGGAAATGTGCTGAGCCTAGATTATCATCAATTGTAAAAGAAGATAAACTGAAAGACTTGCGTGCATGTGATGTATGTTTTTCAGTGTGACATATTTGATGGTATGTGAGATCATTAAGGCCGGCCCTGATGAAAACCCATTCCTCTTGAGCTTCCGCAGCCCGATCTAAACATTAATAACTAGATTGAGCAACACTGGGAGACGTGTGTGCAGGGGAACAAAGGGAGAATGCAACTGCATAGGGATAATGGATCTTTTGAAAAAGGCCCGCTGATGGTCACGGTGCGCTGCAGTTTTACAAACACAATGCCAAACGCACTCTCTCCCTGCTAATGTTGTGAGGAGGCCTTGACAGGGCAGCGGTGCCGAACATGATGGTTTTGCGGTGTTTCTTCTTCTTCTTCTTCTTTTTTTTTTTTTTATAAATCTTTTTAATCAGCCCCTGGCTCTGCACCTCTGTTGTCTGGGGAGGGGCGAGTGAGCAGCTTTTTTCTCAGATGTTTCTCTCTTTTTTTTTTCTTTTTTTTTCCTTCTCCCAGTTCAGTTTTAATCAGAGGCTGCTGTTGTCTTGCAGTGAAAGTGGAGCAGCATTCCGTCCTGTCTTCTCTCGGAACATAATCTCCTCCTCGTACCGAACATTAATCCTTCCTTATTTCACTCTCTCTCTCGCTCTCTCTCTCTCTCTCTCTCTCCCCCCCTCTCCCTGTCTCCCTGTATCTCTGTGCGCTCCGGCCTTTATTACTTCCAGGTGTGAAAAGGGCCGTGATTCGCTCACAGGCAGATGTGTGTGAGGGAGAGAGAGGAGAAAAAAAAAGAGAGAAAAAAAAGAAAAACAGAAAAGGAATAACCTTTGTTTGGCATTGTGCTGTTTTTCAGAAGGAAATATTCGAATGGGGTTTGGTTCTCGGAGGAAGAAGGAAGAGATTGGGGGGGTGGGGTGGGCGGGGGGGGGGGCGAGTGGAGCTCTGGAGAGACAAATGCATGGACGGAAGAGAGCGGTGGGCTTTTACAGGCTGAGCTGTCCTCAGGGTACGGCCGTTGAGCCCCATGTTAGTGTTGGACACCACATCCATGAAGTGGTTGTCTTGGCAAAATGAACTTCCATGTGTGGACAATGTGAATAGATGAATACTAAGTTAATATAGCCCCCCCCAACCCCACCCCACCTCCTACCTTCTTATGAGGCCTTAGAATAGCATAGTAAAAAGAACACCGATTTTATCATGTTGGGTCATTTCTTGGCGAGCAGTTCATCGGTTTTATTGCTTTTGGCCGACCTATGTTTATTGTGGTATCGATTAAAGGCTAGTTTCTTCACAGATAAAAGCAAGAAGGGAAATGCACACACACACACACACACACACACACACACATGCTTGCATGCAGTTTGAAAGAGAAGTGGACTTGTGTGTGTGAAGATAGGGAGAGGGAGCAGTGATGACAGAATAAGGGAAAGCTCCATGGGGAGCACTTGCATGGAAAGTTCCAGAGCGGATCCCTGTCCTCCACCGTGTGTTATGAGTTTGATGACTTGTCTGTGATCACTCCCTGTACACTCCTGTTTTTACAGCCATTTCAGCACTAGCAGAGCCACTCATAATTCACCTTCATTTCTCCCTAATTCCTTCCACAGAGCACGAGCAGACGGTGTCAGAGACGGTCTTCAGCCCCTTCTACACTGCAGCAACGGTAAAGCGTGACATCCCATGCATCATCCACCAATATGGCTAATTTCAAAGGTGGATCTCTCTTTCCCAGGTCAGGATTAATCACTGCATGGCCCTCAAACACTCTAAATATCTTTAAGATGAAATGAATTCTTGCTCTCTGATTCTCTTGTCCCCCACCTTGAGTCTTGGTTCCTCTGTATGTTCACCTTCAGGGAGTTTTATCACTGTGGCCCCTGTCCTGCCTGCTGTGAAAAGCGCAACAGAAATAAACTGGACTTGACCTACAACTGGTTGGACAAGCTGGGGAGTGTTCCCCTTAAATTGGATTAGAAATATCGTATTTAAAATGCAACTATCAGCGGCCCTTAGCTCAGGCTCAACACTAGTGAATTAGACATTGTTGGGGTAAACATGATTAGTTGGAGGCATCCTAACAAAATAAGTGACTAAAATTAGGTATCTGTCACGTTTTTTTGCTGTTCCTTTGGGTAAACTCTTCTTTTGACACCGGTTTTGAGTTTGTTTATTAGTTGTTTCAGCTGAGCAGTGTGCTCAGTTGAAGTGATGTGGAGTTTTGATTGGTTTGTGGGTTTTGGGGTTTTGTATTTAGTTCGGTTTGTGGTGGACCATAGTTGTCGGTCCACCGTCATTCAACCTAGGTTTGTGATTACTCCTGTCTCCTTAAGAGGGAGTGCTGATTTATGTTTAGGCCCTCATGCCTGTTTCCTTTCTCAAATGAAAGTAATAGAACATGGTCATCTGTGTATGCGCCTCTTGCCTCGACATGGAGACAGGGGACATGACAGTAGCACTAATGTAATTTCAATTTCTTCTATATCATTCATTGTAAATGTTATTTTAGAACATTTTCTTCTATCCGTTCTATACAAGGAATTTATTGCATTCTAATATATCACACAATCTTCAACTGTTGTGATCAAATGATGCAGAAAAAATGGAGATACGTGTGTTTTTTTGACAGTGACTATATATTATACAATATAATTTAATTGCTATAATCTTTCATCTAAGGCACTCTGCTCTTAATTTGGTTACAGAAAAGTTTCTCACAATAAAACTGTATAAGAAGGCATTATTTCCAGCATAGCCACCTTATATCAAAATCACTCAAACACATATTATACTCTCATATGTAGTAGCCATAGGTAGGACCCTCTGAGGAGAACCTAAAGGCAGTGAAAGTTTAGACTTTAGAATTTTTGTTTAAGATTTTGCATAACATTAACTACAACAACATTTTCAAAATATTGTCACAAAATCGTGTATCTTTGTTTGTCTTTGTCACAGCTTAAAGAGACCAGCTGATATTTTGTGATTACCTAATTGACCTTCATTTAATGGACCACTAAAATATTCAATTTACATTTACTTCCAGTATAATTTAATACTGTTTTTCCTTCTCCTGGAAAGTTAAAATATTGGACATATGAGGTTTTGTTTAGTTAGCAACAACAGTAGTATAAGTAGAGGCTTCTGTAACCATCTACGCTACATCTCACTTATTATTGTACTCTTTTTCGCTCTCTCACATCTCTTCAAACAGACCCAGACTCTTTAGAATGGATTCCTGAATTCCTGGGAGAAACACAAATGCTGGGAGAGCTGCTAATCCCTCAATTTGCTCATCTTAACTGAAAATTACCGCCTTATCCAGCAGACACTAGAGGCAGGGCGTTCAGGTTCAGAAGTTCATGTCTGAACAGTTAACTGCACAGCAATACAGCAAAACACCTCCCAGTGAAGATAGTCGACGTCTTCTCCAGTCCATTACATTCCTTCCAGAGCTGCACCCTCCTCACCTACAAAAGACATCAGAACTGTCCATTTCCACTGCAAAGCTTTTCTATTACGTGTATTACACACTCACTGTATGAAGAGTGCACTTAGCTGAGGCAGGCCGAGTGTATTCATATGACACATTTCATCCACAGTGGCAAGTGGAAATGCTTAAAATAGGCAAAAATAAAAATAAAAACAGACAAATAGATATAGGATAACAAGATATAGACAAAAGCACACTGGTCTCAAAAGTTCAGTGAAAGAAATAGTTCAGTGAAAAGTTCCACTTTTCCTAGTTTGGAGTCCAAATTTTGCTTCTTTGTTTAAGTGCTGGAGCTAGAAGACTAGTGTTTGAACTGCAGCCATCTCTTCATTTAGAACTACACCACAACACAACTATAGTTCAAAGACATAAAGAAAGAGTGCAAGAAAAACACAAGAGCAGCAATACAGAACACGACAACATTTAGTGTAGTCGACAAAAGCAGCTACAATACAGTATGTTTGAAACCATTTTCTTGCCGTGGAGTTGTTAATTGTGCAAAAATGGACAAATAATATTAATAATAAATCAATAAATGAATAATAATCGCAAAACATAGCAGCAGCTGGACAGAGAATGTGCACTAATACACTAAATGAACAAAAGTATTGGGACACTGTTGGGATACTCCTTACCTCCAGTGAAGGAGAATCTTAACGCTTCATCAGACCAAGACATTTTAGACGCCATGCTTCCAACTCTGTGGACCCAGTTTGGGGAAGAACCTTTTCTATTCCAGCATGACTGTGTCCCAGTGCACAAAGCGAGCTCCAGTTCAGTGTGGAAGAACTTGAATGGAGATTGTGATCCAGACCTTCTCGTCTCATCAGTGTCTGACCTCACAAATGCTCTACAGAATGAATGGACACAAATTCCCACAGAAACACTCCAAAATCCTGGTGGCTTTGCGGATGTAGCATTTGGATGTAGAGTATGTCCATGACAGAGGGGCAGAGAGACCCCAATGATCTCACTAACCTCTGTAGGGTCTTGTGATCCGAAAAATAACAACTTCCACACCAAGCTGTAAGATATGATAAGATAAGATAAGATAAGATAAACCTTTGTCAGTCCCCCAAATGGGAAATTTGCATTGTCACGGCAGAAAGTGGACAGAAACAAAGAGCAGTAAAAACAATGGAATAGAATAAAGTAGAAATACAAATGTGCACTATACAATCTAGAAATATAAAACAGGATAAAAATATGTGCATGTGTATTGTAAAAGTGTGTGTATATATATATATATATATATATATACAGAGAATGCTCTCTATAGTCTTTCTGTAGAATGTGGTGAGGATTGGGGGGTGCACTGTCTTTAGTCTCCATGGAAGTAGAGACGCTGCTGGGTGTTCTTGGTTCTGCACCTCCTCTCTGTACGCCACCTCATCGTCCCCACCGATCAAACCCACCATGGTGGTTTCATCAGCAAACTCGACTGCTGCACAGTCGTGGGTCAGCAGCAGAGAGCTGAGAACATGGCCCTGGGGGCTCCTGTGCTCAGGGTGGTGATGCTGGAGGTGTTGCTCCCGTTCCTAAACGAGGTCACCCAGTCAGGAAGAATCCAGTTGCTGAATGATGGTTCGGGCCCAGCAGTCTCAGCTTCCCAATCAGATGTTGAGGAATGATGGTGTTGAATGCTGAATATGAACATCATTCTCACATAAGTGTCCTTTTTGTCCAGGTGGGTGAGGACCAGGTGAAGGGTGGTGATGATGCTTCAGCCATTGAGCAGCTGGGACGATACCCAGACTGCAGGTGGTCCAGTGAGGGGGCCGCTGTGATTTTGTGTGCCTCATTATGCACATCTTGAAACATCATGATGATTTAAACAACAGGCTAAAACCACCTCAGGATTAGGAGTGCTGATCAGTTTCGTTAACAATGACCGTCCTAACTACGGAGAGGTGTGATCTAGGATGGGCCCTCCTGTCGAAAGCCTCTGGAATTCTAAACCACTTCAGCATGTCTTAATGAAGAGCTGGATGGGGTCTGAGAAGTTTTGGGGATGTATTTTTACGAAAATGAGTGACTATTGGCTTCTAGTGTTTGTTAGCAACTATAGCTTCGTAGAAAGAAAGATTTGGACCCCAAGCATGATCTGAGTACGTCTGAGACAAGTGGGAGATGGTATTTATTTTTTATCAGTCTGTTCCTTTAATCAAAAGCAGTGAAAAAAGCTTCAAAACAGTCTGTAAAGTGATATCAGCAACTGTGAATGTGATCCGCACATGACTTCATTTTAAAAATGCATACAATTCAAAACACGATGTTATTATTTGTCATGTGATCAGTTTGCTTCATTCATGGCCTTAAGCATGCAAAGAACGGGTTGTGTTTTCTTCATTTCTGTCGTTTAATATTAAAAATACAGGGGGGAAAAGCAAAAGCAATTGTTACTGTTTTCGTTATATTTCACTTGTTCCACAGCGCAGTCTTGCTGAGGGAGGCGCAGGGCTCGGAGCAGCAGGCAGCGAGAGATGAGAGAGGAATGACAGAGAGGGGTAAAGGAGGGGTCGGGGAAGAGGCAATTATTCTAAAACACGCTGACTCCATTTTGTAATCTACACATCCACCTTCAGTTTCTGAAATGTTGGGAGGAGGCAGGGAAGACAGCAACTAAACCCCTCCCCAAATCCACCCTTAACCACTATCCCCCTCCCCACACAGACACACACACACACACACAGAGCACACCCCCACCCCTCCAACTCCCTGCTCACATGGGGGAATGGAGCAACGCTGATTAATCTTCCAGAAATAAAACAACCAGAATTTTTTTTACACACCAAGACGCATTTGTGTGTGCTTAGAGAGGGAGATATCTCCACACACACACACACCTACACAGTCTCTCTCTCTCTCTCTCTCTTTCTCATCGCTCTCCCTCATGTCGACTGGAATGACATTAGATGCCACTGCTTGTTTGTGCTCTAATGACAAGTAACAGGGGACTGTTGTCGCCATGGCAACAGCCCAGACTCAATACATCATACCTCGTTACAGTAGTCAAGCGGGGACGTTTGGTCAAAAATTAATATATCAAGGGAAGACGCTGTGTGTGTGTGTGTGTGTGTGTTGAGGGGCGGGGGCGGGGGGGGGAATGAGCCTGAAACGGTGACTCCTGGCAGGTTTGAAAATCTTCATAAATAAGATAAAATAAGATAAGATAAACCTTCATTAGTCCCACAAGTGGGAAATTTGCATTGTCACGGCAGAAAGTGGACAGAACAAAGGTAAAAATTAAAAAAATTAAAAACAACAGGATAGAATAAAATACTATACCAACATTACAGTGTAAAACTTTCATTATATAATCTATACGTATCTGTACATGTAAACTATATGTAAACTTAGATAAGTATGTATGTATGTACACAATGAGTTTATGTATGTAAATACGTACAGAGTGGATAAATAAATAAATATTTATATATTGTGCTACTACAGAATACTGTGGACACACACACACACACACACACACATACAGGTACACAAAGGAGCAACAGGTATTGACAAAGACAGTAGTAATTCACCCGAAGAATTGCACCCAACGTTCCACCCAAAAATCAGACAAAAAAAGCTCATTTGCACTAGAGTGTCCAACCTGAAATGTCTAAAAAATGGTGAAGTGAGAGCACAGTCCAGACTAGACATTCTTGTAACATTGACACAGCAGATCTACAGAAGATCTTCAACTGCTATGTGAACACTTTGTGTTGTCTGAAATTTCTGCCTGTAGCGGTGATGTTTTGTGCACTTTTATATCTCAGCTATAGTCATACAACGTCCTTAACCACAGGGGACATATTTTTTAATATAAACATTTAAGGCTCTAGTGTCAGCAGCTTTAGCCTCATAGCTCCAGTTCTAATATTAAGAAGGCAAATTTGGACTCCAAATATGTCTTGGCTTATTTTTGCCCAGTCACTCCTTTACCATGACCGACCACTGGTCAGGTCAAGCAACGGAGAAGCATAAGAAAAGCTAGCATTTCCTTACCTCTAAAAAAAACACCTGCGCTAATCTTGACTCTTACTCCATGTGCCTTTACCATGGTAAAAAGACCCAGAAAACAAGTAGTATTTTCATTGCTGTAAAGAAATATCAGAAAGCAGGACTCACTGGACGAGGGAGTGCCCATCTGAGTGTGTATCTATTTGTGAGTTAATGTGTCTTTGTGAGTGTGTGTGTGAGTGTGTGAGTGTGTGTGTGTGTGTGTGTGTGTGTGTGTGTGTTTGTTTGTGTGTGTGTGTACTCATGTGCCTGTGAATATGAGACTGGTGTGATATTCCCTGAAGGGATAGCCCTCAATGTGTCACCTCATCAATCAGCCCACCCTTCTCACTCCCTCTTTCATTCTCTCTTTTCTTTTTTTCTCTCTCTTTCTCTTTTCTTTGTCCACCCTCTTGTTTATCTGTTGTCCTCTCTCTTTGCACTCCTTCTTTCTCTCTCTTTTTAATTCCCTTTCTATTTTTTCTCATTATTTTCTTCTCCCTTTCTCTCTCTCCGTCTCTTTTTTATATATCTTTCTATCTTTCCCCTCATTTACTCTTTCTCTCATTCCCTCTTTCCCACTCTACATCTCTTTCCTTAATCAAGCATATATATATATATATCTCCCTGGTGATGCTCTGCCAGGCCTCTACTGCATTGTCTTAGGTTCCTGCTTGTTCTTGGGGCATTTTCCCTTCAGTTTTGTCTTCAGCAAGTGAAATGCATGCTCAATCGGATTCAGGTCAGATGATTGACTTGGCCATTGCATAACATTCCACTTCTTTGCCTCAAAAAACTCTTTGGTTGCAGTATGCTTTGGGTCATTGTCCATCTGCACTGTGAAGCACTGTCCAATGAGTTCTGAAGCATTTGGCTGATAATATCTGAAGCAGATAATATTGCCTGAAACACTTCAGAATTCATCTTGCTGCTTTTGTCAGCACTCACATCATCAATAAATACAAGGGAACCGGTTCCACTGGCGGCCATACATGCCCACACCATGACACTACCACCACCATGCTTCACTGATGAGGTGGTATGTTTTGGATCATGAGTAGTTCCTTTCCATCTCCATCTTCTCTTCCCATCACTCTGGTACAAGTTGATCTTTGTCTCATCTGTCTATAGGATGTTGTTCCAGAACTGTAAAGGCTTTTTAGATGCTGTTTGGCAAACTCTAATCTGGCCTTCCTGTTTTTGAGGCTCACCAGTGGTTTACATCTTGTGGTGAACCCCCTGTATTCACTCTGGTGAAGTCTTCTCTTGATTGTTGACTCTGACACTCATACACCTACCTCCTGGAGAGTGTTCTTGATCTGGCCAACTGTTGTGAAGGGGTTTTTATTCGCAAGTGTAAGAATTCTTCGGTCATCCACCACAGTTGTTTTCTGTGGTCTTCCGGGTCTTTTGGTGTTGCTGAGATCACTGGTGCATTATTTCCTTTTAAGAATGTTCCAAACAGTTGATTTGGCCACACCTAATGTTTTTGCTATCGCTCCAAAGGGTTTGTTTTTATTTTTCAGCCTAATGTTGGCTTGCTTCACTCATAGTGAAGCTCTTTGGATCTCATATTGAGAGTTGATAGCAACAGATTCCAAATGCAAATAGCACACTTGAAATGATCTCTAGACCTTTTATCTGCTCCTTGTACATAAGATAATGAGGGAATAACACACTCCTGGCCATGGAACAGCTGAGCAGCCTATTGTCCCATTACTTTGGGTCCTTTAAAAAGTGTGAGGTACATATACAAACTGTTGTAATTCCTACACCGTTCGCCTGATTTGTATGTAAGTACCCTCAAATTAAAGCTGGAGGTCTGCAGTTAAAGTACAGCTTGTTCGTTTCATTTCAAATCCACTGTGGTGGTGTATAGAGACAAAAAGATGAGATTTGTGTCGATGTCCCAATATTTATGGACCTGACTGTAAAGTGTATATATATATATATATATATATATATAAAACAGTTTTTCAGATTTGAGAATTGGAGATAAAAGATCAAACAAGGTAAATGTCATCGTATCATCACCATATCATCTTGTTCTTCATGTAATAACTTCTTGTTCACAGAATTCTTGGAATAATGAAATATCTAAAAATACCCTTTGGTGAACAGTTTGTAATAGAAGTTCCAACAAACTTTAATATGGCAAGTGATTACAAACCTTTGATTTTTATGTCAAAGGGCTTTTGGCTTCATCACAAATAGAAACTGTCCTAGGTTTAACTGAATGTAACGTATCTGTTGCTATAAATGCTGGAAAAAAAACAATACATATATGGTTATACATATATATAAAACATGTATTATCATTTTATTTCAGTTTATCAGTTTGAAAAATACGTCACAACCTTAATTATCACAGACCTCTGTCATGTAACCCATTTAGCCTTTGTTTGATGTGGACTTTGTGCTTTTGGTTATTACTGTTATTTAATTCCTGTCTTTATTCAGTCAATCCAAACTTTGACAATGCAGTGAACATAGTTGACTCATGGCCAGTAAGTAATGAGGGTCATGTGACTGAGTCAGTGTGCATTAAAATGTAGCCATTTTAATCTTTTTGTCATTTTGTTTGGTTGTATGTAGTAAAATCTTAGTTGGTAATAATTTAAATTGGTCAGTATTGCTCAAGTTCAAAGATCCAGATCCACTTCACCCACTATACACTATAAGTATTGGGACACACCTATTAATTATTGAATTCAGGGTGGCCTTAATGCTTCAGCAAACCAAGACATTCTGGACAACGTCATGCTTCCAACTTTGTGGACCCAGTTTGGGGAAGAACCTTTTCTATTCCAGCAT
>JBBPCX010000038.1:5939395-5958378 GCA_037974365.1 Hydrocynus forskahlii
ACCACTGGGTTCCTGAGCAAGACCCTTAACCCAAGTTGCTCCAGGGAGACTGCCCCCTGTAGTTAGGGAATGGAAGTTGCTTTGGATAAAAGCGTCCGATAAATGCAGTAAATGAATAATGCTAACAAATACCAGACGCCTGCAGTCACCCAAATAGTTGAAATAAATACACCCCAAAAGTGTTTTCAACCCTCTAAAACCACACACAACTCTTCATTAAGGTGGTTCAGACATGTGGCTTATTTTACAGTATGACTTACTGTAAAAACAAAACTTCACAGTGTAGCTGAGCCGTTTTAGATCTACTCACACACACACACACACACACACGCACGCACACACGCATGCACGGCCGGATACAGTATATTTCATAACATTTGTGCAGTCACACACACGCAAAGACACAGTACATGCATAACACCCCACTTGTGCACTCTCTCACACACACACAGTCCCGGCAGTGGAGGAGTAAATTATGGACTTTCACACTTAAAAGCACACACACGCCTCAGGATTTAAATACGAGCGCGGTCGCGTAATGCTGAGTGTTAGATTTATTCTGCTTATTCTGTGGGTTTATTCCTCTTTAAAGAGGCCCTCTGTGTGATGGCTGAAGAGGCATGGACCTCTCTCTCTCTCTCTCTCTCTCTCTCTCTCTCTCTCTCTCCTGTGTTCCACATTTTTAACTGTTAAAGTGCTTTACCAGATCCGGCCAACAAAGGCCCAATCTGAGAAGGCCACTGAGTGAGACGCGGAGCAGATGGAGAGTGTGTATGGTCCCTCCATTATCATCTTTGCATGGGAGAGAAGAGGGGGAGAAAAGCAGCCGTAATGAAGTGTAATGATCCACTCTCTCGGCACCATATACTTTCTCTGCCATAAATCTTAGCAAACATCTCAGGGGTTAAAAAAAAAAAGAGTTTGCGTCTCGCTGGCGGAGGCCTCAGCGTATCGCCCCGCAAAACACTGCTTTGAGGTCACCGAGATGACACCTTTGAGCGAAACTTTGAAGTGCAGTAAAAATATCCCTCTGTTTCTGCTGAAATGATTTATCGAGTATTGGAGAAAAGAGGAGAGAGTGAAGGAGAGGGCAGAGCCACAGAGAGAGAGAGAGAGAGAGAGAGAGAGAGAGAGAGAGAGAGAGAGAGAGAGAGACAGAGGACAGAGCCACATTCCCAGCACATATTCTCTTCATTAGCAGAGGTGGGGGGGGGGAGGGCAATGCTCCGTTATTGGCTGCCGTCACAGGCTAATATTCCAGCCTGTCAGGGCCCATTTTTGCTCAGTTTTGCTCGGACTCCTTCTGATGGAGCTCATTTCCTGTTAAGCAGAACCAGAAGGCGCTGTGAAAACTGCGACACCTGATCCTGTGTCCGGCAGACGGGAAACGCACCACCAGAGCCCGGCGGCTGCCAGCACACCCTCCATGCACACCTTGCCCCTGGGCTGCACTCGGGAGGGGGGCCAGGAGAGCAGGGCATCTGAGAGTCAGGTAAACTGCCTAGCCAAAGACTCCGACTCTGCTCATCTGGCCTTTATCACTGCCGCAGAAGCTCAAATCTCACCGTTACACTCCTGCCTCGAGCCCCTGGCCGACACGGCACACATGGGCCTGTCCGGCAAGAGCGCTTCATGGACAAGGCCGTCGGTCACTGCCTACGGGACACAATATCATTGCAGTATCTCATCATTTTTGCAACAAAACTTGTTTCTCAGATTCAGCTTTTTTTCAGTTTTACATCAGTTGAAAACACCAGCTGATCTGTACATTGTGTCAAATTTCATGCCAGACAGACCAACAGAAATGGTTCAAACTTACTTGACAGGATTACGTTGACTTTCATTTATTATGAATGTTATTAACAATTTTTACCCTCTCTGGATGAAATGAACCATTTCGGAGATACGAGGCAACAAAATATTTTTTATTATACTAATATCTGCTAAGAAACTATATGTACTAATATATAGCTAAAAACAGTGCATACAAATGGGCAGCATTTCCTGCTGCAAGGTGCCTGTGACGGGCGTTTTGTGCGAGAAGTGCTGCGTTTTGGTAGTTTAACCGCAGCTTGCACCAGTGTGTGAAACAGGAGAAGTGTTGTGAAGAGTACATGTACTGATAAACTGAAACCATAAGCCTCGATGGAAAAACGGGGAGCATTTCTGTAAAATCTGAGGTGACGCAAGGCGGCGTGCCACAGCTCTGGCCTGAAATCTGTGTGTTTCTGGAGAGCGCTGGCTGCTCGCCAGTGGAGGTGTGTGTGGGTGCACAGTGCTGAGAGCTGATGAGTTCGCCCTCTCCTGTCCATCACATTCCCATCTGATCAGGCTCTCCTGGCCCTGTGTGACTGTTTCAGGCAAAGCCTCACCACTTCCCCCAATTCAAAAGCGGGACTCGTCTTTCCTATTTAAATCTATCAAGCCCCCTGGAGCCCCCCCCCCACAACACCACCCACCCATCATTTCTCCTGACAGATAAGATTGAATTAGCCTGACCTGTCCTCGCAGCTCCGCCGTAATTTGGCTTTGACATTGATAGGGGAGGAAGACGCACTGCCGCCGAAGATAGAGGTGTGGGAAAGAGAGGGATGAGAGCGAGAGAGAGAGAGAGAGAGAGAGAGAAGGATGCATAGCGTGCATTGCAATGAAGAGCACCCCCCACCCTCCACCGCCGCCACCTCCATCGAAAGAGCGCTTAGATTTTGTCCAAACAAAATGCTTCGCTTTATGCCTGATCTCATTATCGCGGTGGACTGTCTGTTAGGGATTAGTCGTGTGCTAGGGAGCAGCTAGTTCATGTGCAAAGCAGCACTGCTGAGCAAGGGCTTCTGCTAACCCTGCCATCATGGCTGCAGGACCTGCTGCTGACATGCAATACCGAGAAAACTGGGAATGGTTAAGGGACAACATGGGCCCCACAACAAAGAGATCGCTTTAGAAAACCCACAGCAAATTACTAAAATGGATGCAGGACACGAGGCCCAGCGCTGGAAGGAGTTCATCACACAGACATCATACAGTGTGTGAGATGCCTGTGGAATCTGATTCTGAAATAATAATTTAACCTAGATATTCGAAGTTGAATGGTAAAAAGATTCTACTACATCTAACAATTTTATACAGTTTTCCATTCACACAGGTCGATTAGTCAAGACATATGTGAAGTCCCAGAGTTTGCCTCCTTAGATTAGACCTGTAGCTACGAGGCGAATGTTGTGAACAAGCTAGAAGTCAGTGCACATCTTTTTTTGGTAAATGCATCCCCAAAATTTATAAACCACATCGAGATCATCCAAGGTGGTGTAGATGTGTGGTTGTGGTTTAGGACACAGTATGACTTGCTGCAGGAATGGTATGGTTTGATTTCTTTGAGCTAAACGGCAGAAGCTTTAAATGGATTGTTTATGGGAAAGATTTTATGGGAATAATGACTTCTAGAGTTTGTTCATGTTGTAGGTCCAGTTCAAAACTAAAGAAGCAAAGTCCGGACCGTAAGCATGCCTTGGACGATCAGCTACATCTGGGGTGAGTGGAAACTTTTGATTGATCGACAAAGTGTTCCTTTAACTTCAATCCTAAACCTAATCATGAGCCTGACCCGAACCCTGACACTGTAGAGTTTCACCGGGGTTTGTTAACAATTTGAGCAGAACAATGTGAGCTTCAAAACTTCATGAATGGATGCTTTTAAAACCAATATGGCACTTATTCATGACAGACCACAACAAATGTCTTAAATGTAATTTTGAGCAAAAGGAATGTATTAAAGGCATTCAAAGACAATATCAGTGAATTACAAAAACCCCTCTGTTCGCCAACCAAAGACAAGGTTGAGCCCAATGGAAAACAATGTTGTGAGGAGAGCTGTCCTGCTGGTAGGCAGTAAGGAGATGACTGCAGCGTACAGGAGCCTGCTCTGCTGCCGGAGCGGCAGGCGAGGCTGGGGAAGCCGTGCTGGGCTGTGGTTTCTGCTCCTCATTTGCTGCCTCTGTGGTCACGAGCCTCGGGGCCAAGCAGCCGGCGGAGCGTCAGTGTTTCCCATTTAAAACAATGCCCGTGATCACAGAGCCATGTTCTGCACACTTGTGCCCTTTGTAGTCACTCTGGCTTAACTTGTCAAACATTTGTACCCGTTCGTACGCCGTAAATTCTTGGCGCTGGATCTTACGGAGCTTAGAGGAAACCCACAGGACGATTAGGCGAGAAGGATGCCTAAGACATTGACATGGCATCAGTACCCATCAAGAACTATACTGTGAGATGGTCTGGGTGTTTCCACACCCCTCACACACACACACACACACACACGCACACACACACACACACGCAGACTGTAGAACGTCCTCATATAATAATATTAATCTTTGTTAATATTAATATTAATAATTTGTAAATAAACACTGATTGTGTGTTAAGAAGTGTAGATGTGTGTTTTCAATAGAGGGTGTGTACTTATTCACACTTAGAAAATCAGCAATAGATAAAACTGGACAAAAGATCTGTCGCGTACAAACGTCGCCATACATGTACAGCTTTATACCCTCTGCATAATTCCAACAGACCAACCGTATCAGCCAATTAAGATGCACTGTGATGACTGGTTTGTTTCAGTTTGGATATTTTAGATGTTTAATGAATATACATCGTGTGGTTTTCTAATCGCATCAACAACTTGTCACTTTCCAATGAAACAAAACGCCAACAAACAAAAAAAACAAGTATCTTTAAAATGGCAACTTTAAAGGAGAATGGAAAACATTCTTGAATTTTAACATAAGTCAGTGTAAAGAGATTTTATACTTAGAATACTTTTATACTTAGAATAAACTACTGTTTGCACAGAGACAGTATACTGCAGAGCTGGGGAGTGGAAAGTAGGATTTGTTTTACAGAAAATTTGGGATTAAAATGGAAATGTTTAATAAAGTCCAGAAACCTGAAGGACTTAAGAGTAATGAATGACATGTCCTTGTGTACTGGTGCTGTTGCTGAGAAGGCGGTACTGCCTGTGGTCACTGATAGAGCTGGAGTCCTCATGACCAGTGATCTCCCTGAATGGAGTGCGTGGTCTTTTGGGACGTTAACCAAATTTGGGGTCCTGAATTGAGGGGGTGGGCTTTTCACCTCCAGGCCAACTGAAGTTAAAGAGGGAGCTCCTTTCGCCCAGCGTGAAAGTTACAGTCAGGCGCTAACCTAATTTCACACTCTGCGACTCGAGCCTGGCGCTGGTACAATGCAGCATCTGAGCGCTGGTGCCATCTGGTCCGGGGCCGGGGAGGAAGCAGCCTGGCTTTTCACGCTGATCCGATTAGGGTGCTTTTAATTCATTCGGGATGTAGCGTTGCGTGTTAATTGGCTCAGCATGGCCAGTGAATCTGGAGCCCCCTCTCGCCAGGGCAGCCCCTACTTTCAGCCCCTCTTACTAAGACAGTGTGGGTGGGTGGGTGGGTGTTGGAGAGGTGCAGGGGCTGTAGTGGGGTTCAGCACTTCTGGACTATGCCTTTAGCCATCTTTTCAATAGAACCACAGGCTAACGGAGTGCGAGGATACCCCGCTACACATTCCATACAAGCTCTTAAACAGTACAGTCCCCGGAGGCAGGACATATTGGAAACAGGAGGGCTCATGTACAGCGGCTTGAGAAACACGAGCCAAGATGCGGCGAAAAACATGTTTTCAGACACCAGCCCAAATCCCTGCCCACTGACTTCACAGTGCGACTCGTCATTCAACACTTCTCTCCGTATCATTTTTCCTATCCTATGGACAAATTATGTCTCTCAAATGAGCCGGCGGCAGGCGTCAGACTCAAAGGTAAACTAAAAACCAACGCGGCTCTGGAACGCTTTGAGCCATGTAGGCTCGGATTGAAAGCTGGGGCCTTTGTATATGAAAAAAAAAATCATCATTATATCTGAGCTCATGGAATTCCTTCAAAATGTGTGCTCCTTAAAAACAGCTTAAATACTTCAGACAATTTCCAGCACTCAAGGTCATCCTGTTCTCTCCCAGAGAGGAAGCAGGTTCCAGCGAAAGCGAACAGGCTTCAAACAGTTTGAGAACAACGCTGGGATAAGGTCAGAAAGTAATGATAACGAAGCGGGCCTTTATTAAAGTAAACTTCAAAAGTGGAGTGCACGGCCTTGCAGGTCCCGTTGCTCCTGCCTTTGGTTAGCCGGCGTGGAGGCCCACCACCGACCCCCTCCCTGTGTTATCCCAGTTTTGTTTTTCAAAAGAGCATCTCATTTCATACAGAGTCTTCCTGCATTAGAATCAAACCAATATGGTGCAACTGTGTCACATTCCACAGAGGAACCCACTGGCTACTTTTTTTTTTTTTAGTAATGAGGGACGAAATGCTTCAGAGCAGGCCTTGAGAGCTTATCAGCCTCAGATAGATCTGCTCCCTACTCCACACTCCTCAGGCACTGCTAAAATAATACCTTCTGTAGTAAAGTAAAGCTTGAGGGAAATGTTATTTTAAATGAGCTCAGTGAAATTTAACAATACGGTGTGGGCCCCTGAGGGCCCCTTTCATTATGCTGGATGAATACATTGTGTGTACGCTGTATACAGTGGGGGAAATAATTATTTGATACCTGCTGAATTTATGAGTTTGCTGACTTACAAACTGCCTTCAGATCATTAACAAGCTCCTCCCGTGTAGTTCTGGGCTGATCCCTCTCCTTTCTCATGATCGTTCTCACTCCATGAGGCAAGATGCTGCATGGAGCTCCAGACTGAGGGCAATTGATGGTCATTTTATATTTCTTCCATTTTCAAATAATCGCGCCACCAGTCGTCACCTTCTCATCAAACTTCTTGCTGATGGTCTTGTAACCCATTCCAGCCTCGTGCAGGTCTACAGTCTCGTCCCAGATGTCCTTTGACAGCTCTTTGGTCTCGCCTACGGTGGTGGAGAGGCTGGAATGGAAGAAACTGATTCTGTAGACAGGTGTGCTTTATACACATAAGGAGTTCAGATCAGGAGTATCTGTAATTGATAGACTGATTGTAATCTGTGTGCAACACGGGCACACAGCCAGTCTGTGGGTTGTAGGGGATCAAATACTTATTTCACTCGGTGAAATGCATATCAATTTATAACTTTTATGTTTTTTCTTGATTTTTGGTTGATATTCTGTCTCTCTCCATAAAAATGAAACTACCTCATGAATTAGAGACCATTCATTTTTCAAGTCAGCAAACTTACAAATTCAGCAGGGGATCAAATAATTATTTCCCCCACTGTATACTCACGATCCAGTATATTAGGAACACCTACCCTCCGGCTGCATGGTTGTAGGTTTTGACTGGCATATTTGTTGCTGAACAATTCATCAGTCCCCCTTTATCCTCCTCCTCTGTTACCTGATATTACATGGGTGGTGAACCATTCAGTCAAAGGCGGGTTCAGTCCTAATGATCCTTCGAACAGGGCTGAGAATCCTAGCCCACATTCCGAATGCTCTCGAGGAAAAGTATCCTTCAAGGTCTTCAGTTTACCGTAATCAAAGCACGTGTTTGACCCTGAGAAAGTTTAAAATATGAAGCAACTAGTTCATGGTGAAAGTCATTGTACAGTAAAATATAGAGTATGCATTTTCTTTAGAGGTGTATCTGTTAAAGAGGGTGTAAACTGAATGCCGGGTGTGAGGGCAGTTTAAGCTCTCAGGATAGGATTTAACTTCAAAAGAATCAATGGTTACAATGTTGTGTTCCAATGTTCAAATCAGTGTTTTGCTTCCTAGCTTGCTATCATTCACCTTTGCAGAATTTTTACAATGCAGAGATACAATAAAGCAGCTATAGTGAACAGCTGTGCAGGTTTATTCAGTCGATGTCTTGGAGCTTTATGAGCACTGGCCTTCAGTGACGTGTCATCAGTAGGTGTACATAATAAAATGGCCAATGAGTAGAGCTACAAGGTTCCTAATAAACTGATGTTCTTCAATGTGTTTATGACCAGAATCATGTTGGTATCATGTTCTATTTATTAACTACAGAGTACAGATGAGAGAAAACAAGAGACCTTCAGTAGTACCCAGCTGATTATAGATGACCCACTGTTGGGCCCAAAGCCTGCCCTGAGCTTTTCATCTGTCCAGCATTTTGAGCCATCTCTGCCATAAGTGATCAAAAAGAACCCAATTAAGCTTAAAAAACACTATCTGATCAAGACAAACGTCAGAGTGTACATACATGCGCAACCAGCTCAGGCATCCGCACACATCCACAGTTCAGTGGATAAAACACATATGAACACAATCCCTCAGTTTCTCCTGTTTCGGTGCTTGGAGCACTCTATCACGCATGAAGAACAAGGAAGCCATCATCCTCCCCTTGCCCGAGCGCAGCCTTTGAATTAGAGCACGGCTTTAACGAATGTTGCATTTGATCCTCCACACGAGTCAAAACGAATCAAAGAGTGGGGCCATTAACAGCAAACTTCACTTGGAGTTATATATGCTTCTGAGCCTTAATCAGCTTCAATTAGCTGAAAACAGCCACTTCTAATTAGGCGCGAGTCTACGTTTCATGCTTAATATGTTTTAATTAATCTCGTCCATTGACCCTCCCTAAGAGGAGTTCCAGCGTGACTGCTCTTGCCGGGGAAAACCCCCAGCAACAAGGTGGCCAAGGGGGCTTGTCAAAATCTTGTTCAATCTTAATACATTTAATTACAGTTAGGTTTAATTACTGTTTCAGAATCAAGCTTAGCCGAAACAGTCATCTTGAGATAGCGTTGACTGCATATGCATACAGTGCTATTCGTGCCACAACCCCTCTTAATGGAATTATCTGTAGCATCTTGTTAAATAGACTTTCCTATCAAAGTCATCCAAATGTTGTTCCTTCTGCTCAAGGTAATATTCCAAAAAATGCCCAACGCAACTGTAATGTGCACACAGTTCACAGAAGAGTGGGCTAAAATTGACATCAAGATAACATAACCCTTACCTGACAAGACTGAAGAAAATGATTAAGGCGAGGGAACATGTAACCAAGCGTTAGAAAAAAGATTGTGCTTATATTCCAAAAGAGTACATCTGAAATAAGTCCCCTTGAGATATTTAATAATCATTAGTTATGATGCAAGAGTTTATGCATATAATGTATGCTAGTGGGGAAACCTCTGGGCTTTCAAGGAATTCGGAGAGGGCCTAATGCTTTCTGTGAAATAGAAAAAAATGTTTTCAGATTCTTTTAGTAGAATTAACATGCTTGTTGTATTTTAACACTGCAAGAATTGTAAAATACTCTTAATTGTTATGGTTTGGCTGGAAACAGAAGGGATAAACTCTTCAAATACTCAACAAAGACCGAAGCTACCTTTCCCTTCAGTTAGGCCTCAAGGAGTTGCATGGAAGGTTGAACGTGACAGATTAATCGGCAACACAATTAACTGAGAATGGAATCAATCACATTTTGATTTCAAATGGGTAGGAATAATTTTGTGGGGGAAAAAAATGTTGCTCCAGGCCTTCTAGAAATCACAGATACATCACTGACTGTGACTACGAGCCACAGTGTTAATGCATTCCAGTCAGTCTTTTTACTAAAGGAGTCACTCCAAAATGGCTACTTACAAGCTAAAACACATTAATATGTTTGTTATAATCTTGGAATGTCTTCTACAAGCTTTAGGTGAGTGTAGAACAGCCAAAACATGTTCATGTGCATTATCATTAGCATAGCACAAACATAATAATAGATTTTAATAACAGGAAGCTGTAGTGTATGGACTAACTTTCTATGCAGAGTTATTCCCTTTAGTTCAAGCCTGGAAGGTGTTCCTCAGTTTGAGTGCATTGATATGCCTGGTTGCAGTTCTCTGTGGTACTCCGAAACTGACAGTAAAAAGTAATGAACTCCCAGTCCATGTCTGCTTCCAATTCTTTATTCATGTGGTTAAAAACACAACAAACTGGCAACCAAGGTCCCCGGCTGCACTGACAGTTTTCGCGGAGATGGCGGAGAGAGGAAAACAAAGTAAAAAGACACTCATGAGAACAAGCTAAGCTAAGCTAACGACTAAATGCGGAAGAACAGAAAAGCAGACACAGTGAGCATGCGCACAGAGGTCTGTGTCTCGCCCTTTGTCAAGGGGGGGTGGGGGGGCGGTGGTCTTGTACCGGGGCAGTCCGTGAAGTCGAGGGGCGGGGCGGGGCGGGGCGGGGCACGCAGCAAGAAGTCACAAATTAGGTACGCATTTGCGCTGTGAAGACTGAACACTGCCGCGCGTTTGCGTACCACATATGTCAACCCCTGCTTACAGGCGCTAAGACATATGACCTACTCCAAAACTTGCTTACCCCTGAAAAGCCTGCCACAAAGACATTCCAAAGATATTAAAAAAACACCTGAACCCAAAACCCCTTTTGATCGCAGAGAGATTCTGTTTTCACAAATGGGAACCAGTCCAAACACGAAAGCATCACTGAGTACATTGCTGAGCTGCGCTGAGCTGAGTTCTGTGTATTTGGAACAGGACTTTCTGATGCATTGCGTGACAGACTGGTTTGTGGCATGCATTGCGAAAGCACACAAAAAAGGCTGTTGTCAGAAAAGGATCGTACTCTGGAAAGAGCATTGGCCTTGGAGATACTAAGAAGGGCTGTTGATAATGGTCTACATGAAATGTCAATTAATGATTCCGAAAGACATAAACAGAAGTGCTAACGTGTGTGGCAAAACATCACACAATGCCATTGACTCCTGGTTTTATGACAAAAACTGCAGAAGATGTAATAGAGCTGGACACATAGAGCAGAAATCCAGCAGAAAACAAGCACATGAAAAAGACAAAAGAACAAAGTTCAAGGACAAGCATATACATACTTCAGAGTCAGATACAAATGGACAGGGCGGCTTAAAGTTGCATAGTGTAACTAAGAGTGAAGATAGAAAACTATCTGGGTTACAACAGATGAGTCTGGCGTGAGACTAAAAATGGAGATAGACCTACCATTGTTAAATACATTGCTGCAACTAAAGACCTACACTGACAAAAGGTGCGCCACAAGGATAAAATCAAGGTCAAGGTGACAGTGACGTACAAGAAAAAACACTGCAGTTGTGCTAGTTGATGCTGTATGTGCTAGAAAAGGGTGGACCACCACTGTTTGGGCGTGAATGGCTAAGAAAGATTAAACTGGACTGGTACACCATTAAGGCCTTAAATTTGGCCCAAACAGAAAACTATAGCCCTCATGAAACCACACAAAAACTGTCACAGCTTCTTAATACCCACGAGAAGGTGTTTGCCGAGGGCATAGGCAGACTAAAAGGAATAAAAGCAAAGATCAAGCTGAATGAAAACGCATTGCCTAAATTCAACAAAGCTCGTCCACTCCCATACGCACTGCGTCCAAATGTAGAGGCCGAACTTCAGAGCTTGTTAGCATCTGGTATCCTATCAAAAGTTGAACATAGTGATTGGACGAAAGGAAAGGCTGAATCTGTTCGTATATGTGGAGATTTCAAAGTCAGCATCAATCCTGTGCTGCGTACTGTGCAGTACCCACTGTCATGTATTGAGGACATTTTTGCTACACTGGCAGGTGGCGAGAAGTTTTCAAAGGTTGTCTTAGCACAAGCTTACTTACAAAGGCAGGTTGAGGTGTCAAGCAGGAAAGGCTTTTCCAATACAATAGACTTGTATTTGGTATTGCATCAGCCCCCGCAGTCTGGCAGAGAGCGATGGATCAAGTGCTGCAAGATATCCCGGGTACACAGTGTTACCTTGATGACATCATTGTGACTGGCAAAAGTGACGAAGAACATCTGAATAACCTCAATAAGGCACTAACCAGGTTGAGTGAGTATGGCCTGCGTGCTAAGAGAAGCAAGTGCGAATTTTTCAAGAGTGGAATCTCATACTGTGGACATAAGCATGGCTTACACAAGTCACAAGAAAAAGCTGAAGCAGTACTCCAGGCGCCTACACCAGAGAACGTGTCACGGCTCAGGTCCTACTTAGGCCTTGTCAATTACTACTATAAGTTCCTCCCAGACCTAGCCACTGTGCTGTACCCACTTAATGCACTGCTGCGAACTGGAATGCAATGGAAGTGGTCAAAGGAATGTGATAGGGCATTCCTACAAACAAACTACTCACTCACTATGACCCATCACAACCCATCAGATTGGCTTGTGACGCTAGCCCATATGGGATCGGCTGTGTCTTGTCACACCTCATGGAAGATGGAATTGAACAACCAGTGGCGTTCGCCACAAGGTCCCTGACAAGCGCTGAATGCAATTATGCACAAATTGAATGTGAGGCCCTCAGCATAGTATAGGGTGTTAAAAAGTTTCACCATTACCTATATGGACAAACATTTACGATTGTGATTGACCATCAACCCCTGGTGTCGATTTTTAATCCCCAGAGGGGAATCTCAGTGATGACAGCTGCAATTCTGCAGCAATGGGCACTTTTCTTAGGAGTTCACTCATACAAGATCGAATTCAAAGGAAACAGGCAACGCTGATGGCTTGTCATGGCTTGTCATGCCTGCCATTGTCTTTGAGAGAGAGTGAAAAGACTTCTTCTTCTCCAGACCCAGTGGAGATATTTCATGTAGCAGTGGTGGACTAGCTGCCCGTAAGAAATGTGGAAATACAAAAATATACCAGAAGTGACCCGATATTGTCAAAGGTGAATGAAATTACAATGTGAGGATGGGTAGCGCATGGCGACTCCATGTTCCCAGAGTATTCAGCGAGATGAGACCAACTCTCCATTTGTCAAGGAATGGTGCTATGCGGCTCCCAAGTTGTAGTTCCCCCAAAACTGCAAGCCAGGGTGTTTAGAGACCCTGCATGAAGGACACCTTGCCACGGTAAAGAGCTATGTTTGGTGGCCGGGTATGGATAAACAAATGGAAGATTTCACCAAAGGCTGCTCAGGATGCCACACTGTTCGAAACGCACCATCACCAGCACCTCTCCACCCCTGGGAATGGCCATCTGCACCATGGCAAAGGTACATACTGACTTTACTGGACCATTTTAGAACTCCATGTTTCTGATGATGTTGATGCCCATTCAAAGTGGCCAGAAGTGATCTGGATGAAGTCAGCCACATCAGAAAAGACTCTCCAATCCATTTTTGCCAGAAATGACTTCCCCGAACAAACTGTGGGCGACAACGGTCCCCAGTTCACTTCAGAGGAGTTGTCTCTATTCAGGAAGAAAAATGGCATAAAACAATTCAAGTCAGCACCATATCATCCAGCAATGAACAGGTTAGCAGAATGGTTTGTCCAAACCTTTAAAAAGTAAATGAAGGCGAATGGACAAGGAGGAAAGCCCTCTCCAGTACAAAGTGGACAACTTCCTCTTTGCCTACAGAAACACCCGCAATGCTATTACTTGGCAGAAATCTTAGGTCCCGCATTGATCTCCTGAAACCAAATCTATGGAGGGAAGTGCAGAATAAACAGTTAAGCCATATGTCAAACAGGGCTGCAAGGGATTTTGAGGTTGGACAGGAAGTCCTGGCACGTGACTACAAAGGAAGCAAGTGGACACCTGGTACAATTACCACAAGAACAGGACCTCTATCGTACACAATTGATGTTGGTAAACAAACATGGAGACGCCATGTGGACCAGATTCTGGATGTACAGCCCAAAAATGATACTCAGCCAAATCCAGACCCCTGATGACAATCATGCCACTCCCACCAGTGTGTCACCTACAACCCAGATCCTTGCTCCAGACAAAAGCCCTGTTACCCCGCTAGTCCAGAGGCGTTACCTGGAAAGGCACAGAATGCCCCCCAAGAGACTAGACTTGTAATGTTGAAATGTTCACTCATGGACTGTAGAAAAAAATAAATCTGTAATGCAAGTTAGGGATGAATGTTTTGTTATGACAGTAATATGAAGTGTTTATCTAAAAGGGGAAGAAGTGTGGTGGATAGTCTAACTTTCTATGCGGAGTTATCTCTCCTGTATTCCCTATTGTTCAAGCCTGAAAGGAGTTCCTCAGTTTGAGCGCAATGATATGCCTGTTTGCAGTTCTCTGTGGTACTGTGAAACTGACAGTAAAAAGTAACGAACTCCCAGTCCGTGTCTGCTTCCAGTTCTTTATTAATGAGGTTAAAAACACAACAGGAGACTGCTAGAATAGGGGAGTGCTAGCAGAAGTTAGCATGATCAAAGAGGTGCGTATTGACATCCATGGCCTAGATCTGATAGTCATGGTTTGCCAATGCCGTATACACACTATTCTTCAGTAACAGGCAAGCTACACTATATGGACAAAAGTATTGGGACATAGCTGTTTTTTCAGGGTTTGGGTTAAACTACTTACTTCCAGTGAAGGACAATTTTAATGCTTTAGCCGAGACATTCTGAACAACGCCATGCTTCCAACTTTGTGGACAGTTTGGGAAAGAATCTTTTCTATTCCAGCATGACTCCATAAAGACATACAACACCTTTGGGTTGTACTGGAACAGAGATTGTGCGCCAGTCCTTCTCGTCCAACATCAGTGTCTGACCTCATAAATGCTCTACAGAATGAATGGGCACAAATTTCCCACAGAAGCTCCAAAATCCTGTGGAAAGCCCTCCAAGAAGAGTGGAAGCTGATATAGCTGCAAAGGTGGACCAACTCCATATTAAAATCTATGGGTTTGAATGCAAAGTCCCTGTTAGTGTATTGGTCAGGCGTCCAGGGACGTGGGGGGGGGGATGAAACGCGATTTCACCCCCCCACACTTTTGTCAGATCAATTGGTCGTGACTGTTTTTGTAATTTGGCTTCCCCATCCCAGAACACCCCCACTTTTGGAAAGCTTGATACACCCTTGCAGGCATCCCAATACTTTGTCCATATAGTGTATGTGTACGATCACTGAAATTACTATCCCCTGGTCTAGACTGTGTGAGAATTTGTGTATGAATCAAAATTAATCTACTTCAAAATCTGACAAAGAACAAAAGAGTCAGACGCCACACTGCATTTATGCTCATACTTTTTAATGTATCACAATGAGCAAGAAACATACTTGATGAAATATTTTCAAAGGAGTATATTCAATTACCATCTACAATCAACTTAACTAGGACAACAAGGTTTTTGTGACAAAAGTTTTTCTTTAAAAGTCTGAAGTTCCATGTGGTTTATGTATGTTAGTCTCCATGTAATTTGGTACAGTTTGGAAATCTTCATCATATAATTACAGTAACAAAAAAGCTAACAAGACTACAGTATAGAAAAGACATCAAGAACAACATTTTTGGTTTAACTTGCTCTTTTTTGTACATTGCAAGGCTGTTTTTTCTACCCTCGGGTGGGCTACCTGGAGCCACTGAGCCGTGCTTGTGAGGCTCGGAGGAGGAATAATTCGAGAAAAAAAAAGGAAAAAAAGAAAAAGAAAAGAAACACAAAAAAGCTTAAAAAAAATTGTGGCACCAGGAGTCACAAAAGGAACAGGGAGCTCCAGTAGCAGTTTGTCTTTGAAATTGGAGCACGTTTTTTTTTTTTTTGTTTGGTTGCTTGTTAAGTTTGGTTGTTAATTTTGGTTGCGTTGCTTTTTGTTTTTTTTCTTTTTTTTTTTTTTTTGTCGTGTTGAACCGCTTCCTTAGGAGTGACAGCCAAGAAAGCCTCTCCACCTCCTCCAACAGCGAGTCCTTTTTTAGCGATGGATCGATGAGATTGGCTGGCTCCATGTCAGGTGCAGGCCAGTGCCAGCGCTTTGACTGGAGGACACTGTCCATCCATCAGTGAGACAAGCAAGAAGAAATGAAACAGGTAGCGACACCATGAACTGGGAGAAAAAAGAGGCATGTGGTACTGTCCGTCCCGTTCAGAAGTGTGGAAAAATGTCCATCAAAGTAGATGCAGAAACAGAGAAAGAGACAGAGAGAGAGAGAGAGAGAGAGAGAGAAGAGGTGGCCACTCCAGCCACTGAAGTTCAGCGTAACCCAGATTTATTCCTCTCTGTGTCGCGTATGTCCACTGGTTGCAGAGTCTATTCCCATAGGCAAATTGTCAGTAATTAAATAATGACGTGATATCAGAGGCGAGCCTTGTCCCTGCCTTTGGCTCCCATGCCCAGTTTTGGTGTGCCAAACAGCCTTCTCAGACATTTCACTGACATCTCCAACGCTTCCCAGAGTTCAGTTCTCTTTGTTTTTCCTTCTTTGTCATTTAGAATAACAAAAAAATCGATGTCTTCTTTAAATATATCTATATCTGTATACATGTTTTTTTTTTCACAGTGGGCAAAAAGGATGACCTCAACAGCAAAACCTGCCTTCTTTCTCTCTTTGCAAAAATGTCCACAAAAAAAAAAAAAAAAAAAAAAAAAAAATCAAGTATCCCAATGAGAGTCGATGTATCTCAGTCGTGTGTTGTGTTGTGCCACAATAAATATACACTCGTCAGGGGCACCAACTGAAATTCGGTTTACTTTTCAACTGCATTATGCTTTGGCCACATTCATATATTTCATGAAAGTAACAATATTCGTAACAACAACAACAAAACCCCAAAACTGCTCAGTGCTTCAGTATCGTTTTCTCCGCACAACTTAATTATTGTAACTTTCCACAAATCTTCACCCTCGTACTGAAGATCCAGCTTTGCAGTTCTGAACGGTCTGGCATGAAAACAACAGCGGAAAATAGAAGAGAAGGTAAGAAAAAAAAACTCAGGCTGACATCGGCTCTTAAGAAACACACACACACAAACACACACACAAACACACACACACACACACACACACACTCAGTCCCGTGCTGGCAGAGTCCGTTGCGAGAACCCTCGCCAGAGCCCGTCAGTTCAACAGAACATTTTGGAAGCAAGAGATCAAACAGTGTCGAAAAGACAAAACAGGAACATCCATACACCATAAAGTGGCCAGGTCATAGAATAAGAGGAACAAACAAACAAAAGGACAAACAAACAAAAAAAAAAAGAATCTGCGATTCAAATTTAAAGCGGTTGTTAAAAATGTTAACTTACATATAATGAGGAAAATTTCATATACAGGAAATCAAATAAAATACAAATAGTTATAGGAAAATAATAAATGTCTGACATTATTTGAGACGAAAGTCAAAGCAAAGGCATTCAAAAAATAAACTATACAACATCAGAATTCTTTTAAAAAAATTCATTACGAACAACAGTTTTAGTCGAACAGGATTGGAGAGGAGTGGCAAGCTTGCAGACCAAATCAACCTAATTTCAACAGCATGCGCAAGTATTAACACCGAATCACATTGCTCCGCGAGACGTAACACTTTTCTTTTTTCTAGAAACTTTTTAAACACACTTCCGAAATGTGCGGCAATGTATGAGGTCCAAATACACTTGCTGTACATCTGGTGGCCGAAAAAGACGCAGTTATTCACAAATTTAAATATTCCTTGGTTTTGGTGAGGATTTCAAAATAATAATAATAATAATAATAATTTAAAACAATCTTTATGAAAAGGTGGGGTTGGGGGAGGGGGCATTTGGATCGAACAGAACCATTCCCATTGCAATGAGTAGGAGTGAGAGACCACTTTGGACATAAAGGCAAAAAAAAAAAATTATACCATATCACCATCGAAAACAAGGGACACCTTCAGGGAAAAAGAAGAAAAAAAAGAAGTCTTATATAATGCTTTGGAATGAAGATGTCCCTTGGAAACCTGTAATAGACATATCGTGCATGAAAATGGCTTTACACCCTGCAGAAACCTGGGGCGAGTCCCTACATGATTTTCCAGGAGGGGAGGCCGCCACTCCAGACTTTGCGAAACAGCCTTTATTTCCTTCTGAGACTCGTTAAAGACGGAGAGGCGTGATGACACTAGACGTGTAAGTACCAGATGTATTACAATATGTACATTTTTGGTAACCACAATTACATGATGATCTATTTCAAGTGAGGAAAAACAAAGCCTTATCCGGCTGCAGGGACTTTACCTCCCTACGCCACACACTTCAGAATGAGGGGAATCAGACGGTGATGCTCGGAATTACACCTCATAGTCACCTTAGAAATGAGAGAACTCAAATAATAAGAATAATAAGAATGAAAAAAAAAAAAAAAACCCCGAAAAACAAAAGCTGTCCTTGCTTAAGAAGTCAAACTCAGGTGCGGTATTTGGAATGCACTGTTCTTTACAAATGTAATAGATCATTGGCTTTTGACATTGGTCTGCTCAGAAAGAAAACAAAAAGAAAAGAAAAAACGAGAAGAAAAAAAAAAGCCAAAATGTCCTTTGGAACATATATTCACAGTCTTCAGAGTTCCGTTTTTGCAACAAGAAGAAAAAAAAAATATGTTGCAGAGGCAGGGAAATGGTTTATTGGTTGTTTTTTTTTTTCATTAAAGCTTAGCCAAAAAAGCAAAATGAGCATGCATCTAGGTATTCTTCTTTTCAAAAATCTACATTAGCAGCAAAACGTATGTCCTCAAAAACCAGACCTTATACATTTTCTTAAAAACGTAACGAAATGTAAGGAAAAAAACAAAACAAAAACGGAGCTCATGTGTGACAGAAGAGTTAAACAAAGAGATTCTCAACTTCTATCTTACAAACTGCAATGGCTCTGTAATGGTGCTACTCCACAATGCAAGGACAAGGGTCCTTTTTTGGTTTTTGGTATTCTTGGTATTTTTTTTTTTTACGTAAAAAAGCCACCGGTCCGCTCGCAAAGAAGCAAAGACGGCAACTCTGATGCGTACTCCTTTTATTTTAAAACTTTGTTGTCTTTCCTTAAAAACAGCAACAAATTCTCAAGTATAAAGAAGCCTCTTTTCTCATCTTTATGCACCAATGGTGAAAGTGTTTAGTCTTTGGATTTTCTTTTCGTTTTAAAGCGTGAATTATTATTATTCTTTTCATTTTCATTTATGACGACAACAAAAGAGCGGAAATAAAAGAATTAAAAAAAAAAAAAAAAAAAAAAGAATAAAATAAAGCCCCTAACAGACTGCAGCCACACTGCGTGAAACACAAA
>JBBPCX010000038.1:5958478-5972762 GCA_037974365.1 Hydrocynus forskahlii
ATTCAATGTGTTCATCATTTTGTTTGTTTTCAATAAAATCTACAATGTAGAAAAGAATTAAAAAAAAAAAAAAAAAAAAAAGAATAAAATAAAGCCCATAACAGACTGCAGCCACACTGCGTGAAACACAAAAAAAAGTTCTGCTTTGCAAATCCACAAATGCAGGGGACGAAGAAGGGGGGTGGGGGGGCGGCAAATAAACACGCAAGGAAGGAGGGAGTAACACAGAAAGACAGTCAGACAATTGTAAGTGCACAATAAAGTAACACAAATATAATTGAATAATGATTTTTGAAAAACACACCCCAGATCTCCTTTCTCTTTTTAGGTCGGTGCTGGACCAACCGTTGACGGAGAGAAAACCCTCATGAAATAAAAAAGGAATTCTGCCAAGTCTGTCGGCGGCAGGCGGGTGAACGAAAATCCAAGAAGCTGTGGATTTGACAGAATAAAGTATAGATCAGTTCCTGCTCCTTAATCTAGTCTATCGGAATGACCAAGACAACATCAAATGAAGCGCCTTAAGGTTGGACAATACAAAAGCTAAATGTACACAAAGATTTTTCAGTCTACCATACTGTTTAAATTCATTTCCAATGCAACAATCTACTTAACACCAAAAATGTTTATATCTATCATAAATACAGAAAGTTTTTTCCTTTAAAAAAAAAAAAAAAAAACGAAAAAAAAAATTGTTTTTATCCCTCACCAACAAGTCTGCAATGCTCTTCGTGTCTGGGTACAGTGGGATTTGTTATTCTCCCATTTAAAAGAATTTAAAAGGTTTACAACTAGCAGTTCAGCTACCCATTTGAATGCCCAGAAAGCTGTCATTAAGTTAGTATCACTTCCAAATACTTTCTGTCAATAAAAGTAATACAAAAACAGAAATGTTTATCAATTTTAAGGAACAAAATGAATAAAATAATGATTTTATGTAACATAAAAAAGGTTGTGAGCTGTTGACCTGAGAATAAAATAGACATTACATTATTCTTTTTTTTTTCTTTAGCAAGCCATTGGTATTTGAATGCTTAGATAGCAAGAAAATTGTAAGACTATTCTCCCATACAGTACATACTGGCTTTGTGTAAGTGTGCTATTAGGTGGAAACACTTTTGCAAATAAGGGACAGCTTGTTATTTCGTTCTTTGTATAGACAGGGTCTGGGGGCCTTTTGACTTTGAGGCAGTCCATTGCAATACAGCATTCCCCTAGCAATATCCACATGTTAACCACAGAAGTTTGAGTCGAAATAAACTAAAACCAGCATGTTGATATGGGAAAACAATCCACTAACATTTAAATTTTTGGTTACAAGCTTTGGAATTGCAGTTAGTCTTTACACATCTTTTTCTGAAATTGGTTTGTATACTTTTAAACATATTTTAAACATTGCTGCTTTTTTTTTTTTACTTCTGTGTTTTTATTCATTTTTTTTGTCTTTTGAGTGTTTTAAATATTGTCCATCACCGAAAGCTCTTTTACAATCTGATGGAGTCTGTTCCTACACTAGCCATTTTACTACTACAACTATCACTGTCTTTGAGACAGCCGGGCTGTTGTGGCTCCTCTGCCGACCTGCCCAGCCTGTCCGCTGACTTCTGACTGCTGTCAGAGTCAGATTCGTCGGTAAAGACGTCTGTTGGTATCGAGGTCTGAACCCCTGAGGTGCTCAATGAACTTGAGGTAACCGTTGAAGGTGAGGATACTGGAGGAAAAGAAGACGATGTAGAAGGAGTGGCGTTGGGCTTCCCAGCTAAAGCTCTAGAGAAAGGGGCCTGGGGCCAGGGTTTGCTGGCAGCTGTGGCATTCAGGGGGGCAGCCGTAGAGGAGGAGCACGAAGATGCAGACGCAGATGAGGACGGCGTGGTGTTTGACGTTGTTGGCGGGGGAGATGGGGTGTTGTTTGAGTGAGTGACAGACTGCGAGGTAGATGCGGTGTTAGGATCGGGGAAGCAGGCTGAAGAGTGAGGTAATAAACTAGTAGCGTGCTCTTTGGCATTTCTGGCTGATCGCGTGATTGTTCTGTGTTTGTGCAAGGCTGAATCCAGGTGTTGACTGAGTGCTTTGTCCCCATCCAGGGTGGTGTTACAGGCCAGGCAGTCATAGAGGCCACCCTCAGCCGCACTGCCACTGCTGGGGACCCGAAGCAACATCTCTTGCAAGTTTGCCACAGACTGACCGAAAAAGCAGATCGACTTAAGGTGGCCGATAGCTGCTTCCTCCTTGCTGAAAACTGCTTGACATTTGCGGCACGCCAGCCGGTACTGAACTTTGGGGACAATGTATTGGTCAAGAAGGGGGTCTGCGCCTTTACCATCCACTTCATGCTGCTCAGGGGGTAGGTTATTGTGAGAAGAAGAGGTATCAACTGGGGGAGTTCCTTTCCGCTCCTCTGTTTTTACTGAATCTTTGGCAGAATCTTTACGGTCCACCGAGGGCTGAGAAGGGGCTGAAGTTTGGCTCGCTTTGGGTTGCTGGATTTGCTGAAGCTGCCGCTGCTGCTGCTGAAGTGCCTCCTGCAAGCTCTGCTGATATTGCTGGTAATGCTGAAGCAGGGATCCTGGTGACAGCCCCATCAGGGCCTGTGATAAAGCTGGGTTGTAGGGGAAAAGACTTTCCATACCATACATAGGCTGCAGGTATCCACCCTGTAGTGCACCTGGAATCTGGGGGGCATAATACGGAGAGAAACCTGGCATAAAATAGGGCAGGAACTGGCTGGTAAGCAGAGCTGTTGGATCTGACGCTAAAGCAGCCTGCAGAGCTTGGAGCTGGGCAGGATCAACCACATACTCCATACCAGGAGTCGGCATTGAGGTGGCTGGAACTGCTGTGTCTGGTTTTTCTTTCTTGGCGCTGGCAGCAGAAGTGGAGGGAGCAGGAGTTCCTCCAGTTGATGATGGTGTAGGGGGTTTCTCAGCCTTCTCCTTGGTCTTCTCTTTCTCCCTGGCCCTTTCAGGTTCACGCTCTTTGGGAGGATCAGCCCGTGGGCCTGACTGGGTGGTCAGGGAGTTTGACGTGGACGTGGTAGTAGTACTTGAGGGGGCAACGGAAGTGCTGGCCTGAGCTGGGCTGGGTGAGGCCAAGGAGGAAGAGGAGGGGATCTTGTTGGGTAAACCAGATGTGGGGAGACTAGGTGAAGGAACACTGGCACCAGGCATGTTCAGGATATTTGGAGGCTTTGGAGGGGTTAAAGCTACGAGAAAACAACACAGAATTAATAAGAATGAAGTGGGAATTTTTTTTAAAAAACAGTAATTACCATGGGTATTTTTATTCCTCATAGAAACACAACACAATGTCATTACAATGAAGGATACATCACACAGGTAATATTCAAAAACATCTTAAGTTAGTTGCTGAGTTAACATACCTGAATTAGATGAGTTAAATCCTGCAAGGGAAGGGCTTCCAACTCCAGGCAAGAGGACAGGGGGTATCCCTTGCAGATTTGGATAGGCTCCCTGCAGATTCAGGGCCTGCAAGGCAGGACTATCAAACATTCCTTGTTGTTGCATGGCTTGTTGCTGTGCCAGTCCAAGGACCTCATTGGCTTTCTTGATGCGATCCATCTCTTGCTGGGCCATGAGCTGACGAACAGTGGCTGGGTCGAAATACTCCTTCTCTTTGTCAAGCTGGCTCCCAATGGTATCCTTTACTTTGGAGATGTGTTGTTGGGAGAAGATGTGGTCCCGCACTGAGAGACGTGCACTGTATTTAACACCACACAAACTGCACTCTGTCTTAGGTCCCTCGTAAGAGGTCTGGTTGATGCCAAAGTGTTTCGCCATACTGAGCTTAGCCTTCTTTTCCTTAGCACGAGCGTTCTGGAACCAGACTTGTACAACTCTCTTTGGAAGTCCAATGTCATTGCCGAGTACCTCACACTCCAACATAGTAGGTGTCCTGTAATCACTAAAGCAGGACTTGAGCACTTTCAGCTGGAGGTTAGTCATCTGAGTTCGGAAGCGCTTCTGACCAGGCCTATCTCCACTGTCAATGCTTCTACTACCAGATGCCCCAGGGCTTGGTGAACAAGGGTCAGCCAAGCTAGATGTTTCACTGTAATCCACCAAATTTTCATTTTCAAAATCTTTCGCGTAATAACTTGTTGCAGGGCTCACTAGTCCTGAAGACATCTGATCATCATTCTCAAGAGACGGAACTGTTCCTCCAGTCTTGGACAGGAAATCTCCACTGTTGTGGCTGTGCTTTGCGTCAGCACTGTCATTGTCAGCATTAGCCTCATCACCCGTGGTGGTATCAGTGATAGCAGTGTTTACAGAAGAACAGTCATCATTATCAAGCTTGCTCTGGTCAAAGCTCATGTTTACTGAGGACATGTTCGGGCTTTCAAACTCCTCCATTCCTTCGACTTTGATAGATGTTGGACTTAAAAGTGCCCTTGGAGACAAATCCATGCTCTTACTTACAGGTGACAAGGATGAGCACTGGGCATCATTGTTAGAAGTGGCCATAAGGGAATAGCTGGCAATATCATGAGGATCCATCTTCAAGTGCATGCCCTCCTGTTCAGATATTAAACCAGTAAGTGCTAAATTGTAACCAGCACGCTTTGCCTCATGCCAGTGACGTGAACGAATGTGGGCTTCCAAAGCTGTTTTTGCCTTAAATAGGGCTCGACAAAAAGGGCAACGCCGGTGGGCCTGAGCTGGCCCAACAGCGCGAAACTGCCCTTTTCGTTCCCTGGCCCTTGTGTTTTGAAACCATACTTGGACCACCCGTTTTTTGAGCCCTACCTCATGAGCAATGTGGTCGAGCATTTTTCGTGTGGGATTAGAGTCTAGTAAATATTTCTGGTACAGAATCTCAAGCTGCTCAGGTGTGATAGTGGTTCGTAGACGTTTGTCTCTTTGTGGCTCTTCCCCACTATTAGTGCTGTCATTTTCACCTGGACTAGTGCCTGCTTTCTCCTCCAGCTTCCTCTTTAGAGAGTTCATGGTGGACGTAGGTGTTGATGGAGAAGTGGCAGAGCCACTGGGTATTTGTGGCAAAGCGCCAGCAAGAAGCTGGCTAGCGAGCAGAGGATTGTTAGGGTCAAATAACATAAAAGGCATGTCCATTGGGCGATCCAAAAACTGGGGGTGGATGAATTGGTTTTGAACACTCAGGAAATGAAGCTGCTGGTGTTCTTGCCAATGCTCAAATGAGGGAAAGGCAAGCTTGCACTGCTCACACTGGTAGGGAATCATCTGTTGGGCCAGCTGCTGCTGTGATGCAGTAGCTAAATGAGAATTGAGAGCCATGAGTGAACTTTGAGATGGAGTCTGGCTGGTGTGAGAGGCTGAGGCTGAAGCACTACTGTGCTGCTGGGAGAGGGAAGGTGAAGAAAGCTTTGTGTTCTTTGGGGCTGTGTGAATCTTTTCCTCTCGTGGTGGTCTCTGTTGTGAAGTCTCAGTTGGGTGACTGCTTTCCTGTTTCAGTGATAATGGTTCTCTTTGAGCCAGGGATGTCTCTGCAGAGTTTTTCGATTTCTCATCAAAAGTGTTTGATGTACTAGCAGGAGCAGCTTCAACTTTCTCAGATGATGTCAGGTGAGAGAAAGATGAAGATGAAGGTGGGAGAGGACAGAGACTTGAAGATGATGGCATCGGTGTGTGACCTGATGAGCCAGAGGGTGTGTAGTATTCATGTGACAGATCAACAGAGTCTTCGTTTTGACTATCATATTGTCCTTCTTCGTCCTCATCTTTGTAACAAAGCTTCTTTTGATGCTTAATGAGGTCAAATATGCGCTGGAAGATCAGACTGCATTTTTTGCACTGATAGTTCAAGTTGGTAGTACGAATGTATCTGTCATTGGACAGTTCACGTCGCTCGCCATCCTTCGCTCCTTCTCCTTGGTTTTCATAATTTTTTCTAGCTTTCTGTCTGGCATTCTGGAACCATACAACAATGACTCGAGTTGGCAGGCTCAGAAGATTAGACAGCTGCTCAAATTCATCATCTTTAGGGTAGGCATTGGCATCAAAGAAGTCTTGAAGTACTCTAAGCTGGTAGTCTGTGAACCGCGTCCTTGAAGATCTCTTACTGCCACAGGACTCATGTCTTTGGGGCTCTGGGGAAGGTGGCTTAGAGTCGATTTTGGCATCCTCTAGAGTAGTAATGGGGGGGTTGTTGAAATTATAGGGTGAGTCTTTGTTGCGTTGTCGCTCTTTGAACAGAGTATTCCGGAACCAGTGCTTGATGACTTTTTGTGGGAGTCCCGACTTGTCTGCCATTTCCTTTATTTGTTCCTCGTTTGGTGAATTGTTGATGTCAAAGTACTGTCGCAGAACCCTTAGCTGGTCATCTGTGATACGGGTGCGGGGCCTCTTGTTCTGCTGCTGCAGCATTGCGGGTGTGAGCTGCTGCTGATACAGCTGTGCAAGATCCGTGGCCAGACCAGGTTCAACAGATGGCAGCTGGGCGGGAATTTGAGAGGGTAGTGACTGGAGTGACATAGGCTGCATCATGAGTGGAGAGAAGAGAGGAAGATCCATTGCCATTGGAATCTGAGCAAGTGGACCTGGAGGCTGTGGGGTCGGAGCAGTTGGTGGAGTGATTGAAGGGGCAGAGACGGGTATATTTGGTGTCGGTGCCCTCTGTGGAGGTGGTGGCGGGGGTGGGGGAGGAGGGGGAGGTGGGGGAGGAGCAGCCTCAGGCGTCTGCGGTCTTAGAGGGTAAAGCTTGTCATACTGTTCTCTGTACTCCTTGGCAAATCTCTCTAGTGATCTAAATGGGAAGAATGCCTGATGAATGTGCTCCTGGTGACTCTTCAGAATTAAAATATTGGAGAAGAGCTTACCACAGGCCTCGCATTCCAATTTCTCTAGCCCCTCAACAGGGTCGACAACTCTGGTGATGCCACCAGGTGCATTTGACCCAATTAAAGATCCTGCGGGCTTTCTCTGAGCCTTCTGTTTGTTTTCATTGTACTGAATCACCAATTCAAATCCAAAGTTTTCCAACAGTACTTTGGTGGCATTACCACGAGCGTCCGATGCGATTCGTGGTGGAGGGAATCCAGTGTCCTGGTTCACGTTGGCTACAGCCTGTGTTACATCTTTCTTTTCTTTGGATTTTGAATTGTCTGAGATATCCTTTGGAGCATGATCCTCGGTTTTATCATTCATTTCTTTATCCTTTGGCTGCTCTCTGTCCTTCTCACTATGAGAAACAAGCGGCTTTGGTTTTTTCTCTGCTGAGTGTGAGAGAGATGCACTCTGCTGCAGTAAAGCCATTTGGCTGGAGGCCTGGGAGTGAGAGTGAGTTTGGTGCTGCTGCTGAAGGTGGTGGTGCATCAGCTGCTGTTGTAGGCAGCTCTGCTGGGCCTGCTGGACCTGGTTCTTCTGTTCTTCCAACAGAGATGCAGCAGAGCCACTTAAGTTCAGAGAAGAACTGTTCAGGTTAATTTCTGGATTCAGCTGGAATTCAGCCCCAGGGATGTAGAAAGGAAATAGCAGCTGCTGCTGTTGAAGTGGCAAAAGAGCATCTGTTGTCATTGGGAAGTGCTGTAGTAGGGGGTTGAAGAGCTGAGACTGAAGTAGGGCAGCTTGCTGCTGGAGCTCTTGTTGGAGCTGGGCCTGGGCTTGTGCTTGAGCCTGAGCCAACTGCTGCTGTTGCTGGAGCTGCTGCTGGTGGCCTCTTGAGGACAGCATGTCTGCAAATTTCTTTTTCTTCACTTCCTGGTTCTCAGAGGGAGAAGGATGACAAGCGGAGTTGGACATGCTCTCAAGGCTGTGAGCCTGACTCAGGTGGTTTCCGCCCAGGATGCTGTGTGCTGTCTGAACACTCGCTGGAGAACAGCTGTTGTTGCTGGAGCTGGTTGTTGAGTTAGTGGGTGGGATAGGGCTGGGGGTGGAAGTGCTGTTAGAGGTGCCCCCACTTAAACTGCCACTGCTGACGGAGCTGGAGCTGCCACCAGCTGCTTCAAGTTTGGCTGCCCTGGCTTTGGTCTGGTGGAGGACAGAGCGCATATGAATCTCCAGGGTAGAGCTCTGACTGTACGCAACGTTGCAAGTGCTGCACTTGAAGGGCTTATTGTCGGGGCTGCTGGTTGGCTCTGGCTGACCTGTGGTGGATTCCTGCAGGGCCCGTTTGACCTTGTGCAAGTGTGACACAGAATTATAATGCACAAGAAGAATGTTCTTCTGGGTGAAAGACTCTTTGCATACAGTACACTTGAAAGGACGAGAAGGATCTAAGAATTTTTCCATGGTGAAATTGGGGCCTTTCCTAAATGGCAGCGCTCGCTTGGGTTCTGATCCAGAATCCTCTTGCAAAGATCCCGAGTCACTGCCTGTTGGGCTCTGTTTCTCCTCGGGATCACTGTCTTCTCCTTCCTTCTCATCCTCAATCAGACCTCCTTGGTCTTCTCCAAGCGAAGGGTCACCCATAACCATCAGGTCTCCATTCATTAGCAAGCCTCCATAGAGTTGCTGAATGTCAGCTTCACTCAGTTCAAGGTGACTTGTCTCCAGGTGTTTCTTCAAGGCCTGCAGGGTCCTGAAACTCCGCTGGCAGAGACAACACATGGTGGCTGCTCGGATCACGTGATACTGGGAATGCAGTTGCAGTTTCTCTATCGTCTTAAATGCTAGACTACACTGGTTGCAACGGTATTTATATACATGACGATCAGAGACGGGCAGTTGAGGCCTTTTGTTGTGGACCTCATTGAAGTGCATCTGAAGCGCATTGGAGGATTTGAATACTTGGTTACAGCCTTTCTTCCAGCACAGGAATCCAGTAGTGTCTTCTCTTGCAGGCTGTTGATCTTCAAGAGGCGACTTGCGAGCTTCAATTATGTCTGTGGCCATAGAAAGCCCTTTCTCAGGCTCAACATCTGTACTTTCTGTAAAAAGAAGCAGAAATGTAACGTTAGTTTCCTGTGTAAAATGTAAATATTGTATATGAGCACAAATATTTTGTATGAATTCGACACTTTGTTATCATTTTGCATAACTTATATTCCCACAAATACAGAAAATACACTGTTTTTCATCATTTAGCATATAAACATTTCACAGGATCTAAACATTTCACAGCATTCTTAAAATTACTGTAACATTTTTAGGCACACAAAACAATCGTACCTGTTTGTTTCTTGGTGTCATCAGAGGTTGAGTTGGACAAGGATGTATTTTGAGCCTCTCTCTCCTGTCCAGGGACTGGTATGAACATGCTTGCTGGCAGCACCTCTGATGTTGCCACCTGGAAAATAAAACACAAGGTGTGTCACGTGTTAATTACAGGTCTTTAACAACAGCCTCTGTCTTGGAATGCAAGAAAACTGAAATGAGTTTACTCTTAACATGAATACATAGCAAATGGAACATTTTCAGTAAGGTCAGTTCTCCTTAAACATATATCTACGCCCTCTCTCGCAAATACACACACACACACACACACAAAGATGTGGTCAAAAAACTTTTGGAATACATAAAACATTAACACCGTCAGAGAAATCCACTCTCACACAAGCACTAATCACATTACTTCATTTTTTTTACTTTATTTGCCATTCCTGGAATTTGCACTTTGATCACTGATGGTGTATTGTCACAAGCTGGGAAAGTTCTGCTGCAGCCAATTAGTGTGATGGAGCTGAGAAGCCTACCTTAGCCAGCTGAAAAGCTTATTAGGGGGCCTAATTAAATAATTCCTCCTACTCATAAAAGTTGTATCCCATTCCGGCGTACGCTCGAAGTACAGAAATTCCACTACTGGCGACGGAATTCTGGGTAGTTCGACTACTGTCAGTTTAAGTTTGTACTCGCACATTCTGTTTAATTTGCCGAGCTCATTAAAGCTTTTTCCAGACCAAATATTAGCATTTCAAAAATTGAATGGAAATCATTGCAAGAAGCACAATAAAATGAATAACGTGTAAAAATATAGATTGCAAAGGCATAAACTGCAGTATACTTGTGAGAACCTTAAAAATCTTCTTTTTTTCTTCCCCCCACCTGATTTAATTCCCACATTTGAAGGGGTACAATGAATATTGATTAAAATGTATACAACTGCAACCAGCTTCGCCTCGCTCTCAAAAGGTTGGAGTCAATCACTTGTGAATGACCGCAGCGTTCCCTGTCTATTCAAGCAGCTTCTCATCTTTCTCAGAACTTGCATCTCGATGCCCCCCTTTCTTTCTCTCTATCGGTCTAGCTCTTGTTGGGGAAAAAAAAAAAAATCATCAAATGCACTCATTAACCGGCTCCTATTTAACAATAATCAGTGATTGAGATTGGAAGAGGTCGGGAGATGAGGCACTGTCTGCTTCACCTTCCTTCAATTAACTCCCCAAACAGAACAATCAGCCTCACTACCCATGCAGCATTTCAATTCTTCCATCCTTCCGACCTCCCTCCTCCTCTTTCTCACTCTTCCATGTCTAATTCCTGCTCTTGCTCTCTGTTTATGTCCCTGGATCTCAATCCCCCTTTCTCTCCTCATCACACCATGATCTCCATCCCACACCACTTAATGTGTGTAGAGACTCTGCATGCCTGATTAAATTAAAAGCTATGTCTTTCACAACAAGAGGACTTTCGATCACTCAAAGTGAACACTGTATTCGGCACATTATATAATCCAAAGCGACCCACTGCTGCATTACATGTATTGGTTTTTTTTTTTTTAATGCATTAAATAGACAGTATTTTGTGACAAAGACAAGGATTCATTAGGCAACTGCACTAATTACACTAATTCTACTAAATGTTTTATCCCGGTGCTTCCGTAAAATGTAATTATGCTCCAAGTCTGCCAGAGGCTGTAAAACCTACAAATACAGTGCATTAAAGGGATGCTCCCTAACAACAACTGCCATATAAAAGTACACTCGTCAGCCTGAGCTGGAGCGCATGAAGGACACAGTCCTCAAGCGAGAGCTAGTTAGTCAGGCTTGAGGTTAAGTGGAGCTGTTAAGAAAACCTTGTCCGTCACAATCTGATTAGCGCGTTCGGATTCACACCGGGCAAAAAAAGAGAGAGCGAGAGAAATGCACTCATTTGATTTCTTACTTCCTTTTCTCCTCCAGTCTCCTCCACAAAAAAAAAAAAACGGTAAATTAATGTGACCAGTATGGGAGGTTTGCGAAAGCAAAAACACGTCTGTGATTTACATTACAAAGTGGACTGTTTCGAGACAAGTGCTTCATTAGGAGACGAGAGGCAAGCACAGAGAGTATCCCAAGGTCACTTTTAATTTGGACCGCCTAATTGGCAAACATAGTTCCAAATGGCTATCATCTAGCCAGACTGAGAATTAATGAAGCACAATTATTTTCATTACCCCTATCTAAGACAGACAGAAAATGAGACACAGAGTGAAAGAAGGAGGGAGGGATTGAGAGAGAGAGAGAGAGAGAGAGAGAGAGAGGGAGAGAGAGAGAGAGGGGGAGAGAGAGAGAGAGAGAGAGAGAGAGAGAGAGAGAGAGAGAGAGAGAGAGAGAGAGAGAGAGGGAGAGAGAGAGAGGGGGAGAGAGAGAGAGAGAGAGAGAGAGAGAGAGGGAGGGAGGGAAGGAACCAAATAAAATGTGCATCCTCATGTATGGTCTGAGAGAAATAAAAGTCACCCATTTTCAGAATTCATTAAGAGTGCCTGCCTGACGCATGCAGAGGGAGAGAGGATCTCTTTCTGCTTGTAAAAGGGTTCTGGTTTTAATGTGCATTGTATTAGCTGTGTTTCTATCATGTGCCATTCTTGTAGGGGGCCCGGTGCATTATCATCTCTATAAAAGAAAAAATATTGCTACCTGCTCCTAATAATGCCTTCGCCGTTTGCGCACTGGCTAGAGAGCAGAGACGGCTTAACAGCCTTCGGAGATGCCGTTTCTTTGAGTGGCCAGCAAGCAGTTCAGCTCCACGGGCAAACAGAAACATAATTATTTCACCAGTGCAAATTTGGAGGAAAAAAAAACAAAAAACAAAACAAAAAACCCCCAGAGCTGTAAAGGCGGCACAATAATGCCCCTCTGTTGTGTTGATGGGGAATGCAATAGAACAAGGTGAGTCGCCTCAAAGGAATTAAAAGGAGGCGGCTGATGGAGGCCTTGGTGCTCCGGGATTACAGAGCTGGTGGCAAATAAGTTAAAATGGATGATGTAAGTGTTACTACAGGATATGAAAGAGTTTCCAGGATAGGAATACCCTCACGAGCAAGCAATCCTTTTTGAAATCTTCTTAGGACTTAAAAAAAAAAAGTAGGCTCATGCAAATATCAGTGTGTTATTGTGGCGGGGCATGGCATGCTCTATAGGCATCATGTATCAAAGGTGCACAGAAATGATTGTACAATTACAAGAGCTGAGTGCGTGGTGGGGTCTCTGATGCAGCCAGCTTGACATTCATATTCCAGCAGTAGGGGATGCAGGTAGGGGGTTTAATATTATAAGAATGCACCCTGTGTTCATTAGTTCACTGTAGCGTTGCCGCTTTCAATATTCACCTGAGAACAAGGCTGGCAAGTCACAGACTACATCTAGATAATATTTGCATTGTCTGGACTTGCATTTCATTAGTGGGTGAAAAACAAATCCTATTCATTCAATTTCAATTCATCTGTGTCCCAATTACTCGAATATATTAATGACTGGAGTGTTTGTTTTTTTAACTGCACTAGAGTGATCACCGAAACAAGGGGAATGTCAAAGCAGCCTAGAGAGAGATAGAAATGGGAGGAAGAGGGGGGCACTGGGGTGGGGGGGGGAGACTAATTATCAAACTACCCAACAGAATTATCAGGCTGGAGCAACAGTGTGTCTATGGCTTCCTTTTTTTCCCCAAACACACCCACACACGTTCTCTCTTTCAGAATCGAGTGCGATAACGCAATGAAAGAGAAAAAAAAGGCCCATCGACAATGGGCATGTCAGAACAACAGCTGGAGCAGAGCATCATCCACCATCCCGAACCTTTTTCGCACTATTATATCTGACTCGCACTGAGTCAACAGGACACCCGGGGGCCATTTCACGATTAACAGTTTCCGTTCGTGTTTTGATTAAGCCTCAAATGTCATCAATTACATGGGAGAAGACAGCCCAGACAACCTCTTCTCTGCTAAGGCGTGGCCATCCAGAGGCAGTGAGTCACTCGGCCTCAAAACAGCTGTGCTCGGCCCCCTCGCACCATCGCCGCAGGGGGACCAGGTCACAGTGGGCCTTTGTGTACAAATGCATAGCTTTCTTACAAACAGGTAGACAAAAGAATGGACTAAGGAGGCCTTGTGCTCTTCTTTACCCACTGAAGCCTTGCCCACACAGAAAGCTGTGGGGACACTGATGGTTTTTAATTAAAAAACTACTCCCGCTGTTGATGGGATGGGAGTTACAATGAGCTAATGCCATGACATTTGCCCTGGCGGTGTGAAGCTTGTGTACCTGTGTGCTGTGAAAGACCATATGTAGTTGTATTTTGAGGTTACATTTGATGCAAGAAGGTCAAAAGCAAAAAAACAAAATCCATCCCCCATTTAAGCCGACTTGCCACTTCAGAGAAAGATTCAGGGTAACACTGCGGCTTCGGCGAGGGCAATTCACGGGAACACAATAAAAGTTTTTCATAACATCATGTTATGGGGCTTCAAGCAGAAATGGCAAATAAATAGAGGTGATCACTTAGAATGGACCTGGACTGAAACCCTTACATTTGGCTTAAAGTCTTGTACTTTATGTACACGCCAGTTTGGGACTGCAAACATACATGCATTCCTACAATAAAGGTGTAGGGACCCACAGCGTATATTCTAGTATAAATTAGTAATGTAAATAATAAATGAAGGAGCATAATAAGTAAAGAAAATTGAAACAATGACTGAGACTGCAAGGAAATCAGAGTCTGCCTTGACATAAGGATCACTTGAACAACAATAACAAGCCAGTGAACTTGAAGAAGCGTGATATCTATGGCAAGTGACACACACACACACACACGCACACACACACGCTGCCAAGTAAACCCTCCCTGCAGGGAAGTGGGCACTCACAGTGGCTATTAGCTTGTCAACGCAGTCCGGGGCCACGCTGTGCAGGTGCGTGAGGTGGAACTGGAGGTGGATCTTGTTGTTCAGCATGTCCTGGCACAGTGGGCACCGCAGCATGGGCTGGACCGAGTGCTGGGTCATCACGTGCATCCTCAGTCGGTTCAGGTCCGTATTCGTGAACTTACAGTAGGGGCACTGGTACATCTGCCGGTCAGAGAGAGAGAGAGAGAGAGAGAGAGAGAGAGAGAGAGAGAGAGAGAGAGAGAGAGAGAGAGAGAGAGAGAGA